>JAIEZT010000107.1:22685402-22820402 GCA_019594935.1 Periophthalmus modestus | reverse complement strand
GTATGTTACCAGTTTCTACTTCATTATGGACGCAGTGCTGTTTTACCTTGTGCTTAAAATAAACGAAGAGGAGCAGGAATACGAAGGAGCCATCAGGTGTGATTAGGCCTGGTGTCAAGGCACGAGCCTGAGCTCGCAATGGTTGACATATAATGCCCAGATCTTGACAATGACAAATATTTCTGCTTATGTTATTAGTTAAAGAGGAGGTATCACCATGTTTCCTTTTAAAACAACATATTCAATTGTACAATTAGTTTCATTTTAATTTTTGACGCTTTGAGTCCCTCCTCCCTTTGCTCCCTGCACTAAGTCACTCCCCCTTCATAGCGCTATCACAACACAATCAACTGCATTCCACAAATGAAACTATTGCACATCACATCAGGTTTGTGAAGTTGTAGTGTGTTCTTTGGTATCATGTTTTTGTATATTTCTGAAAAGTGGCTGCATGGGAGCGTGGGTGAAACACTAACACTAAAGTGTGTGGTTTTGACCCTGGTCCCTAACACTAACACCAAAGTGTGGGGTTTTGACCCCGGTCCCTAAAGTGTGTGGTTTTGACCCTGGTCCCTAACACTAACACCAAAGTGTGGGGTTTTGACCCTGGTCCCTAAAGTGTGGGGTTTTGACCCTGGTCCCTAACACTAACACCAAAGTGTGGGGTTTTGACCCTGGTCCCTAAAGTGTGGGGTTTTGACCCTGATCCCTAACACAAACACTGAAGTGTGTGGTTTTGACCCCGGTCCCTAACATTAACACTAAAGTGTGTGGTTTTGACCCTGGTCCCTAACACTAACATGTGTGGTTTTGACCCAGGTCCCTAACACTAATGCTAAAGTGTGGGGTTTTGACCCTGGTTCCTAACACTAAAGTGTGGGGTTTTGACTCTGGTCCCTAACACTAACACTAAAGTGTGTGGTTTTGACCCCGGTGTGTGGTTTCGACCCTGGTCCCTAACATTAACACTAAAGTGTGTAGTTTTGACCCTGGGCCCTAACACTAACACTAAAGTGTGTAGTTTTGACCCCGGTCCCTAAAAGTTACACTAAAGTGTAGGGTTTCAACCCTGGTCCCTAACATTAACACTAAAGTGTGTGGTTTTGACCCCGGTCCCTAACACTAACACTAAGGTGTGTGGTTTTGACCCCAGTCCCTAACCCTAAAGTGTGTGGTTTTGACCCTGGTCCCTAACACTAACTAACACTAAAGTGTGTGGTTTTGACCCCGGTCCCTAAAACCATACACTTCAGTGTTAGTTTTAACCCTGGTCCCTAAAACTAACTCTAAAGTGTGTGGTTTTGACCCCAGTCCTTAAAAGTAACACTAAAGTGTGTGATTTTGACCCAGGTCCCTAACATTAACACTAAAGAGTGTGGTTTTGACCCTGGTCCCTAACACTAACGCTAATATTAAAGTGTGGGGTTTTGACCCCGGTTCCTAAAACTAACACTAAAGTGTGTGGTTTTGACCCCGGTCTCTAACACTAACACTAAAGTGTGTGGTTTTGACCCTGGTCCCTAAAACTAATACTAAAGTGTGTAGTTTTGACCCCGGTCCCTAACATTAATGCTAAAGTGTGTGGTTTTGACCCTGGTCCCTAACTTTAACACTAAAGTGTGTGGTTTTGACCCCGGTCCCTAACACTAACACTAAAGTGTGTGGTTTTGACCCCAGTCCCTAAAACTAACACTAAAGTGTGTGGTTTTGACCCCGGTCCCTAACACTAATGCTGAAGTGTGGGGTTTTGACCCCGGTCCCTAACACTAACACTAAAGTGTGTGGTTTTGACCCCGGTCCCTAACATTAACACTAAAGTATGTCGTTTTGACCCCGGTCCCTAACACAAACACTGAAGTGTGGGGTTTTGACCCCGGTCCCTAACACTAACATTAAAGTGTGTGGTTTTGACCCCGGTCCCTAACACTAACATTAAATTGTGTGGTTTTGACCCCGGTCCCTAACACTAACATTAAAGTGTGTGGTTTTGACCCCGGTCCCTAACACTAACATTAAAGTGTGTGGTTTTGACCCCAGTCCCTAACACTAACATTAAAGTGTGTGGTTTTGACCCCAGTCCCTTACACTAACATTAAAGTGTGTGGTTTTGATCCCGGTCCCTAACATTAACACTAAAGTTTGGGGAATTCTGAAGAAATGTTGATGATGTAATGTGTAGTACTGTTTTAAACATGTTTAAGATTCACCCATTTCATTTTGAATGTACATACACTTCTGTAACATTTCAGCTTGAAAATGTTTAAGGTACAAAAACAGTCCTGGTGGCTTTTCCTGGAATTTTCCACACTGTAGCATTAAGCTGGTCTATCACTTATTTCCTTACGGGTGTTTTCATTGGTCAAAAATACCTTCAAAAACAAGCATTTTTACTTTGAGTGGGGTCTCCATTCCACAGATCTGACCTGTTACTTCCCAGAGGTGGTGGTGGACCCTCCATTAGAAAAGTACCATAATGTACCTTTAATTTGTCTTTGTATGAGCGTGTGGAACACTTCCTGCTTTTGGATCATTTGCACTGTTTTATTTTATACTTTTATCACTTTGATCACTGTGTGAACTCAGTGTTCTCCTGTTTTATAATAAATATATTTTTTATGTCTTGAGTTCTGTGTACATCATTATTCCAGACGGCACTAAAAACACAGATCTGACTCGTGAGTGACTCTGACGTGGACGCTCTAAAAACGCAGATCTGACTTGTGAGTGACTCTGACGTTGATGCTCTAAAAACACAGATCTGACTCGTGAGTGACTCTGGACTCTGAAGTGGACGCTCTGAGTCCTGGGACGTTCTGGACAGTGTCAGAATGATGAATGTGCTGCTGCCTCTATGGAAATGTTTTTCTACGAAAGAGAAAAAAACAAAGGAACAAAGGACGAGTGACAAACAAACTTAAACAAAACATTTTCATCACCTTCAAACAAACAGGGGCCTGAGACAGAAAGGCAGACCCAGGACGGGACGTCCAGAGATAGTCCGGGACGTCCAGAGGGAGTCCGGGACGTCCAGAGATAGTCCGGGACGTCCAGAGGGAGTCCGGGACGTCCAGAGGGAGTCCGGGACGTCCAGAGGGAGTCCGGGACGTCCAGAGAGATGGCGGGGCGTGGAGACGTGGCCTGGGCCTGTGTAAACTTTCACCTTCACGTCTTTGGTGAGGGAGTTTCATTCACGTCTCGTTGGATCGTTGTGAAGATGTTTCTAAGTTGTCTGTGTTTTAGGTTTGATGGTTTTAACCTTCGGCTCGGACCAGAGTAAGTTTATCATTATTATATTTCTACAGTTAGTTTTAGGGCTGGACATTTACTACTGTCTCATTTCTTTATGTTTCCTGCCTTTAGACCTGGTTTAGTCCTGGTTTAGTCCCGGTTTAGTCCCGGTTTAGTCCTGGTCTAGTCCTCAGAGTGTGAGATGTTCTTGTGGCTCTCACATGTGGGAGATGTTCTTTGGTTCATGGAGAGACTTGATCACACAGAGACACAGACACATGTGTGAAGTACTTCACCTGACACAGGACACGTGTGTGAAGTACTTCTGACACACCTGACACAGACACATGTGTGAAGTACTTCACCTGACACAGACACATGTGTGAAGTACTTCACTGACACATGACACAGACACATGTGTGAAGTACTTCACCTGACACAGACACATGTGTGAAGTACTTCCTGGTTCTAGTCAGACTCTGGCAGCAGTGTTCTGGATGTTCTGTTCTGTCTCGTTTGCAGAGGCCAGTGAGACGTTACAGTCGTCTAACCTCCTGGAGACAGATGCAGGATAAGTCTCTCTGACTCTGGTTTGGACAGTTTACCTTTGATTTTTGACGTGTTTTTAGATGTAAAAAGCTGCAGATGTTCTTGATTTGATGTGACTGTTAAAGTTCAAGTCTGAGTCCAGTATTACCTCTAGATTTCAGACTGAGTTGAAGGTTTTAGAGAGAGACACTGGAGGTGACTCTGACACTTTCTCTATGTTTCTGTGGGTCTGTGACTTTCATCTTGTCTGAGTTTATCTGGAGAAAGTAGTTTTCATCCACACACTGATCTGATCAGTGTCAGAGTGAATCCACTGGTCCAGATTCACCTGCTGCAGTGACACATAGAGTCTCTGCAGAGGTGTGACACATTATTGTGGTAGGACACAGTTGTGGTAGGACACAGTTGTGGTAGGACACAGTTGTGGTAGGACACAGTTGTAGTAGGACACATTATTGTGGTAGGACACAGTTGTAGTAGGACACAGTTGTAGTAGGACACAGTTGTAGTAGGACACACAGTTGTAGTAGTACACAGTTGTGGTAGGACACAGTTGTAGTAGGACACAGTTGTGGTAGGACACAGTTGTAGTAGGATACAGTTGTGGTAGGACACAGTTGTGGTAGGACACAGTTGTAGTAGGACACACAGTTGTAGTAGAACACAGTTGTGGTAGGACACAGTTGTAGTAGGACACAGTTGTGGTAGGACACACAATTGTGGTAGGACACAGTCGTGGTAGGACACATTATTGTGGTAGGACACAGTCGTGGTAGGTTACATTATTGTGGTAGGACACACAATTGTAGTAGGACGCAGTTGTGGTAGGACACACAGTTGTGGTAGGACACAGTTGTGGTAGGACACAGTTGTGGTAGGACACACAGTTGTAGTAGGACACACAGTTGTGGTAGGACACAGTTGTGGTAGGACACACAATTGTGGTAGGACACAGTCGTGGTAGGACACATTATTGTGGTAGGACACACAGTTGTGGTAGGACACAGTTGTGGTAGGACACATTATTGTGGTAGGACACAGTTGTGGTAGGACACATTATTGTAGTAGGACACAGTTGCGGTAGGACACATTATTGTGGTAGGACACAGTTGTGGTAGGACACATTATTGTAGTAGGACACAGTTGCGGTAGGACACATTATTGTGGTAGGACACACAATTGTGGTAGGACACAGTTGTAGTAGGACACAGTTGTGGTAGGACACACAGTTGTGGTAGGACACAGTTGTGGTAGGACACACAATTGTGGTAGGACACAGTCGTGGTAGGACACATTATTGTGGTAGGACACACAATTGTAGTAGGACGCAGTTGTGGTAGGACACAGTTGTGGTAGGACACACAGTTGTGGTAGGACACACAGTTGTAGTAGGACACAGTTGTGGTAGGACACACAGTTGTGGTAGGACACACAGTTGTAGTAGGACACACAGTTGTGGTAGGACACAGTTGTGGTAGGACACATTATTGTGGTAGGACACACAGTTGTGGTAGGACACAGTTGTGGTAGGACACATTATTGTGGTAGGACACAGTTGTGGCAGGACACAGTTGTGGTAGGACACATTATTGTGGTAGGACACAGTTGTGGTAGGACACATTATTGTGGTAGGACACAGTTGTGGTTGGACACAGTTGTGGTAGGACACATTATTGTGGTAGGACACATTATTGTGGTAGGACACATTATTGTGCTACGACACAGTTGTAGTAGGACACAGTTGTGATAGGACACATTATTGCGGTAGGACACATTATTGTGGTAGGACACAGTTGTGGTAGGACACAGTCGTGGTAGGCCACATTATTGTGGTAGGACACAGTTGTAGTAGGACACAGTTGTGATAGGACACATTATTGTGGTAGGACACATTATTGTGGTAGGACACAGTTGTGGTAGGACACAGTTGTGGTTGGACACAGTTGTGGTAGGACACAGTCGTGGTAGGACACAGTTGTGGTAGGACACACAGTTGTGGTAGGACACAGTTGTGGTAGGACACATTATTGGGGAAGGACACAGTCGTGGTAGGACACAGTTGTAGTAGGACACAGTTGTGGTAGGACACACAGTTGTGGTAGGACACACAGTTGTGGTAGGACACAGTTGTGGTAGGACACATTATTGGGGAAGGACACAGTCGTGATAGGACACAGTTGTGGTAGGACACACAGTTGTGGTAGGACACAGTTGTGGAAGGACACAGTCGTGGTAGGACAAAGTTGTGGTAGGACAAAGTTGTGGTAGGACACAGTTGTGGTAGGACACAGTTGTGGTAGGACACATTATTGAAGTATGTAGAGACAAATGTGGATTTTATGGAGCAGCATGAAACACAAACTGGCTCAAAGTTTAATATAAACGATTAAAGAAACAGATGAAAGAGCAAGATATGTTTTTTTATTTATTCATTATTTTATTATTTCTAACCCTACACATTTATCATGTCCTTTGTTTCAGTGACGTGGCAGTGTGTGGGAAAAAAGTCAAATTTTTGCCAAATATAAACTTCATCGAACTTTAAATAGTAAAAATATACAAGTTTTATGTTTAGTTTGTTTATGATGTTTTTGTGAGGCCCCGGGGACGACCCCGGACACTCTGGAGGGACTATGTCTCTCTAACTTGGGAACGTCTCAGGGTCCCTCCGGAGGAGCTGGAGGAGGTGTCTGGGGTGAAGGAAGTCTGAGAGTGCTTAGAGAAGATGAAGAGACTGAGACATGAGTCGTCACATTCAACTTCTTCTTCTTCTGAAACTTTTACACAGAATCTTTGGAGTTTCACCTGATGAAACAGTCGATGTCGTGGGACGACGCTCAGAGCTTCTGTCGGCTCAAACACTCAGACCTCGCCACGGTTCAGAGTCAGAAGGACCAGGGCCTCGTGCAGAACCTGCTGCAGCCCAACGGGCCTCAGCGCTCCTGGGTCGGACTGAGGAGAACCTCCACCGGCCGCTGGAGGTGGTCTGACGGCAGCGGGACGCTCCAGTCACCCGTGTGTACAGGCAATACGAACAATACGAACAATATGAACAATACGAACAATATGAACAATATGAACAATACGAACAATATGAACAATATGAACAATACGAACAATATGAACAATATGAATATGAACAATACGAACAATATGAACAATATGAACAGTACAAACAATATGAACAATACGAACAATATGAACAATATGAACAATACGAACAATACGAACAATACGAACAATACGAACAATATGAATATGAACAATACGAACAATATGAACAATACGAACAATACGAACAATACGAACAATATGAACAATATGAACAATACGAACAATATGAACAATATGAACAATACGAACAATACGAACAATACGAACAATACGAACAATACGAACAATACGAACAATACGAACAATATGAACAATATGAACAATACGAACAATACGAACAATATGAACAATACGAACAATATGAACAATATGAATATGAACAATACGAACAATATGAACAATATGAACAATATGAACAATACGAACAATATGAACAATACGAACAATATGAACAATATGAATATGAACAATACGAACAATATGAACAATATGAACAATATGAACAATACGAACAGTATGAACAATACGAACAATATGAACAATACGAACAATATGAATATGAACAATACGAACAATACGAACAATATGAACAATACGAACAATACGAACAATATGAATATGAACAATACGAACAATACGAACAATATGAACAATATGAACAATACGAACAATATGAACAATATGAACAATACGAACAATACGAACAATATGAACAATACGAACAATACGAACAATATGAACAATACGAACAATATGAACAATATGAACAATATGAACAATACGAACAATATGAACAATACGAACAATACGAACAATATGAACAATACGAACAATATGAACAATATGAACAATATGAACAATACGAACAATACGAACAATACGAACAATATGAACAATACGAACAATATGAACAATATGAACAATACGAACAATATGAACAATACGAACAATATGAACAATATGAATATGAACAATACGAACAATATGAACAATATGAACAATATGAACAATACGAACAATATGAACAATACGAACAATATGAACAATATGAATATGAACAATACGAACAATATGAACAATATGAACAATATGAACAATACGAACAGTATGAACAATACGAACAATATGAACAATACGAACAATACGAACAATATGAATATGAACAATACGAACAATACGAACAATATGAACAATACGAACAATACGAACAATACGAACAATACGAACAACACGAACAACACGAACAACACGAACAATACGAACAATACGAACAATAAGAACAATAAGAACAATACGAACAATATGAACATGAACAATACGAACAATACGAACAATACGAACAATATGAATATGAACAATACGAACAATACGAACAATACGAACAATACGAACAACACGAACAACACGAACAACACGAACAATACGAACAATACGAACAATACGAACAACACGAACAACACGAACAACACGAACAACACGAACAATACGAACAATACGAACAATACGAACAATATGAACAATATGAACAACACGAACAACACGAACAACACGAACAACACGACAAATACGAACAATACGAACAATACGAACAATACGAACAATATGAACAATATGAACAACACGAACAATATGAACAATATGAACAGTACAAACAATATGAATAATACGAACAATACGAACAATACGAACAATACGAACAATACGAACAATATGAACAATACGAACAATATGAACAATACGAACAATACGAACAATATGAACAATATGAACAGTACAAACAATATGAACAATACAAACAATACCAACAATATGAACAATACGAACAATATGAACAATACGAACAATACGAACAATAAGAACAATATGAACAATATGAACAATACGAACAATACGAACAATAAGAACAATACGAACAATACGAACAACACGAACAACACGAACAATACGAACAATACGAACAATACGAACAATACGAACAACACGAACAATATGAACAACACGAACAATATGAACAATATGAACAGTACAAACAATATGAATAATACGAACAATACGAACAATACGAACAATACGAACAATATGAACAATACGAACAATATGAACAATACGAACAATACGAACAATATGAACAATAAGAACAATATGAACAATACGAACAATACGAACAATACGAACAATATGAACAATACGAACAATACGAACAATACGAACAATATGAACAACACGAACAATATGAACAACACGAACAATACGAACAATATGAACAATATGAACAGTACAAACAATATGAATAATACGAACAATACGAACAATATGAACAATATGAACAATATGAACAATACAAACAATATGAACAATACAAACAATATGAACAATATGAACAATATGAACAGTACAAACAATATGAATAATACGAACAATACGAACAATATGAACAATATGAACAATATGAACAATACAAACAATATGAACAATACAAACAATATGAACAATATGAACAATATGAACAGTACAAACAATATGAATACAATACGACGAACAATACAACAATATGAACAATATGAACAATATGAACAATACAAACAATATGAACAATACAAACAATATGAACAATATGAACAGTACAAACAATATGAACAATACGAACAATACGAACAATATGAACAATATGAACAATATGAACAATACGAACAATATGAACAATATGAACAATACGAACAATACCAACAATATGAACAATATGAACAATACGAACAATACGAACAATACGAACAATACGAACAATACGAACAATACGAACAATATGAACAATACGAACAATACGAACAATATGAACAATATGAACAATATGAACAATACGAACAATATGAACAATACAAACAATATGAACAATACAAACAATACCAACAATATGAACAATATGAACAATACGAACAATATGAACAATATGAACAATATGAACAATACAAACAATATGAACAATACAATACGACAATATGAACAATATGAACAATACAAACAATATGAATAATACAAACAATACAAACAACAATATGAACAATATGAACAATACGAAACAATATGAACAATATGAACAATAACAAACAATATGAACATACAACAATAACAATACGAACAATATGAACAATATGAACAATACGAACAATATGAACAATATGAACAGTACAAACAATATGAACAATATGAACAATACAAACAATATGAACAATACAAACAATACCAACAATACGAACAATATGAACAATATGAACAATACAAACAATATGAACAATACAAACAATACCAACAGTACAAACAATATGAACAATACAAACAATATGAACAATATGAACAATATGAACAATATGAACAATACGAACAATATGAACAATACGAACAATATGAACAATATGAACAATACAAACAATATGAACAATACAAACAATACCAACAATACGAACAATATGAACAATATGAACAATATGAACAATACAAACAATACGAACAATATGAAATACGAACAATACGAACAATACGAACAATACGAACAATACGAACAATATGAACAATATGAACAATACGAACAATATGAACAATACGAACAATATGAACAATATGAACAATACGAACAATATGAACAATATGAACAGTACAAACAATATGAACAGTACAAACAATACCAACAATATGAACAATATGAACAATACGAACAATATGAACAATATGAACAATATGAACAATACAAACAATATGAACAATATGAACAATATGAACAATACAAACAATATGAACAGTATGAACAATATGAACAATATGAACAATACAAACAATATGAACAATATGAACAATATGAACAATACAAACAATATGAACAATATGAACAATACGAACAATACGAACAGTATGAACAATATGAACAATATGAACAATCTGTTTATTTCAGTGACACAAGTGAAACAAAAGGGCTCATTGGTCACCTGTGATTTGTGTGGTTTTTGGTGGACAGTATCCGCTGTCAAGGGACCACAGATGTAAAATAGCCTTTGGCTAATTCTGGCGTATTTACAGAAATGTCGATTAATATGCACTGTCCCTGAAATAAATAAATAAATAAATAAATATAAAATCACATTTCTCTCACCTCAGGTTCAGACAGTTTAGTGCTTCACTCTTTGATTCTGCAGAAATCCTTTCATGTTGATATTTTTTTTATTTATCTTTTCCAATACAGATGAACCATGTGTGTCTCTGATTGGCTAATCTAGCTGTCAATCATTCCCATTCTCTGGTGACTCGCTTCTTCAGAAAGTTCTGAAGAAGTGTGTTCTGGATTGTGCTTTGAATGAATCTTAAAACTATATGTTGCATTTAAACCCACACTGCCCACATAAATACAGCTCACACAGGGACTGAGAGAGTATTGGTGCCAAATAATATAAAATGTACCTCATTAACGAGTTGTTTGCCCCGCAGCAGTGGACAGAGGATAAACTGCCTCACAACGAGGAGGCGACTCACCGGTGTGTGAAGCTGAGGCCCGACGGAGCCTGGAATGATTCGGACTGCGCTGGTCTGAACACGTTTGTGTGCTATGAATGTGAGTGCGCTTCTGCTGTTTGTTTTACATTTAAATTTGAATAAAAGACTTTAAGAATCAGAAAGAAATATATGACAAACGTTTTGCCGAGCTCTGAAATCATGACGTAACACTGTAAAACGGCGTCTGAAATCATGACATGAACATTAATAAGTGACAAATCAGCCGCTATTGTTTAATTGACAGTCGTAAGGGGCGTTACCTTCTACAGCCTCGCTCCAGATTGGCTGTTCGGTTGCTATGATACTGTCGGCCTGAATTCACAAGGTAGATCTTGGCTCCAAATTCGCTCCATTTGACTGGAGCCGAACTCAGTGGGTGACGTCAATCTCACTTCGTCCACTTCTTTATACAGTCGATGGGTTTAAGTGTCTTGCCCAAGGACACAATAACAGCATTTATCTGTGGGACCTGGAATCACACCGCCAACCTGTGGGTTATGTCGATATATGACGCACAGTTGGATCCAACATTGACAGTGATTCTGTTTTTCTCACATTCGTTAATTCAAATACAGTGATTTTATAATTAAAACACTCACATTACAGTGAGCGAGCTCGCAACTCCACAGATCTGACTTGTCTTTATTCTGGTTGTGTTACCTGCTTTTATGGAGATAGATAAGTAGTAGCTCAGTCGGTAGAGCGTTTGTCCCCTGATCCGAAGGTTGTCGGTTTGAATCCTGCTCTCTACATAGAGATACCAGCTTCAACAGATGCTGTCCTTGAGCAAGACACTTAAACTCCCCCTCAGTGTGTGAATGTGTGAATATGTGTGAGTGAATGTGTGTGTGAGTGAGTGAATGAATGTGTGAGTGAATGTGTGTGTGAGTGAGTGAATGAATGTGTGAGTGAATGTCTGAGTGAGTGAATATGTGTGAGTGAATGTGTGTGAGTGTGTGAATGTATGAATATGTGTGTGTGTGTGTGTGTGTGTGTGTGTGTGTGTGTGTGTGTGTGTGTGTGTGTGTGTGTGTGTGTGTGTGTGTGTGTGTGTGTGTGTGTGTGTGTGTGTGTGTGTGTGTGTGTGTGTGTGTGTGTGTGTGTGTGGTTCCTTGATGTAAACAGCTTTGAGTCTTGAAGGTGGGAAAGTGCTGTGTGAAAATGTGATATTACAAACAAGCTTGTTGTGTTTCACAAAGGCAAAACACTGACTCACAACAGCTTATTTTCAAATGTTTCTGTCTTTCAAGTGAACGAGGAGAACATGGTGAGGTTTGCGCACTACAGCGCCATGGCGACGTGGAGAGCCGCTCAGGACACGTGCCGGAACAATCACGTGGACTTGGTCACCGTGACTTCAACCGAAATAAACGCAGTGGTGCAGGGTTTGGTTGCCGAGGGACACGAGGCGTGGATTGGCCTTTTCAAAGACGTCTGGGAGTGGTCAGACGGCAGCGACACTTCGTACAGATCTTGGGTCGACGGCGGAGATGACGATGGCGACTGCGTGGCGGCATCAGGGGAACATGAAGGATTCTGGAGAGTGACGGAGTGTACAGAAAAGTTGCCGTTTGTCTGTGAAGGAGGTGAGTGGAGTCCCTCCAGGTACAGTCCGAGGGCCGTTGTTTTTCATCTTTGGCTCGTCAAAGCCTGACCTCGGATGGGAGACCGCTGTAATACCAGGCTCCACAAGGGGGCGCCAGTGACAAAAACTGTCCTTGTGTTCTCCGACAAGACACTTCATCCACATTGAAAGTGTGAAAGTGCTGTGCATGTGAGTGTTGGTGGTGGGCGGGGCTGAAGGTGCAGATTGGCAGCCTCACTTCTGCCAGTCTGCCCCAGGGCAGCTGTGGCCACAACACTATCCACCGCCAAGTGGAGTAAATGAAGAATGCTGTAAAGTGTCTGAGATTCAAAAAGTACTATATAAATATATGTAAATTATATAGTTTTTTTTTAAAAAGTAGTTATTGTCTTTACAATGAACATAAAACAACACCACCACGTTTTTATTCTGGAATATTACATAACATAATTTATACACATACATGTATATATATATATGTGTGTATATATATATATATATATATATATATATATATATATATATATATATATATATATATATATATATATATATATATATATATATATATATATATATACACACACACACACACACATATATAATATGCATGTATGTGTACATGTACATTTATAACATATATAACATACTCTTTTGACTGACCCACCTTCAATAAGGACTGGAATATTATATTAATGTAAGGCTCTGGCGCCCCCTTCTGGACTGTTTACATATACTCTGAGCTCGTAGTAGTATTTGAGCTGTGCATGAGCTGTTATTGTTGCAGGTTTGAAGACTCGAAGGACTTTGGTGAAACTCCAGATGTCGACAACAGCTCATCTCAACAGTGAACTCCACCTCTCAGTCCTCACACATGTACGTAGCTCCGCCCCTCAGTCCTCACACATGTACGTAGCTCCGCCTCTCAGTCCTCACACATGTACGTAGCTCCGCCCCTCAGTCCTCACACATGTACGTAGCTCCGCCCCTCAGTCCTCACACATGTACGTAGCTCCGCCTCTCAGTCCTCACACATGTACGTAGCTCCGCCCCTCAGTCCTCACACATGTACGTAGCTCCGCCCCTCAGTCCAGTTGTCTTATAGTTTTGGGCCAAGGAGACAAGGAGGAGACAACTGGAATAACAGATAATACTGAGATATGTAAAATATGAACAAGTAGTGTTTTTTACCCACGAGGGGAGCACCCGCTACATACCCACGAGGGGAGCACCCGCTACATACCCACGAGGGGAGCACCCGCTACATACCCGAGTGGTACAGATACATGTGTCAGTGTTATTACACCGATCGTCTGATAATCTGACGGTGCTGCTGGTCTCACCTGATGCCAAATACCCGTCTGGTCTGGTGTGAACAGGACTGATGCTCCAAGAGCCAGTCTTTGACGGCCCACGAAAAACTGTGAAAGTCTTAAAATGGTCCAGGAGCCCAGTGCACTCTGTGATGACTTTATAGGAAAAGGCTGATTGAGCAAAAGCAGACTTTCTTTTACAGACTTTCTTTTAGGAACATCACAGTCACCCCTGGAAACAGACCTTAACTCTCTGGTGGTTAATGGAGAGCCTGGCTGTACGAAAGTTTTCAGAGGGGGCGGCGTCATGCAGGATTTTATGCACCAGGCGGATGTCAGTGGGTGAGACTGGGATTAAACAGACACATTTAAAGACTTTAAATCCGTTACAAAGGAACATTTAAAGACTTTTAAATGGAGATTACACAAATGTATTTATAGGCTGCAAAAAGATTTACAAAAGAAAAGAAAAGAAACATGCAGTGCAGTCTTTCAAAAGTACAAAGTGCTATATCTGTTCATTTTAAAGTCCTGTGAAGTTTGAACCTTGACCATTTTAGCACATGGGCTAATCCAAAAACAGACTGAACCTGGGGATAGCTGAGAGTTAAACAGCAGTGCGGCTCTAGTGCAGACTCTGTGACAGTGAGATTCATAAATAAATCATAAATACTGGAATGTAAACACTGAGGCATTAGAAAGAAGCACATGAGTCTGGACTCGTCTCATTCGGTGTTTTTATTTCTCCTTTATTTTTATTGCTTTAAACATTTTATATTCACACAGAAGACATCAAAAGATATAAATATTTTTTTCGACAAAACAAAGGGCGGAGACTGAGGCTTTGTGTTTTAACTGGTGTTTCTCCCTTTTTTTCAGCTGTACAAACACCTCCAAAATAACCTTGTGTCGGATTTCAAACTGCACTGGAGACGAGTCAGAGCAGCAAAGGCTTTCCAGAAGCATCTGACGCCCCTGAATCCAAACGAGTCCAAACAGAGTGCCCCTGAATCCAAACGAGTCCAAACAGAGTGCCCCTGAATCCAAACGAGTCCAAACAGAGTGCCCCTGAATCCAAACGAGTCCAAACAGAGTGCCCCTGAATCCAAACGAGTCCAAACAGAGTGCCCCTGAATCCAAACGAGTCCAAACAGAGTGCCGCTGACATCAGAACAACACCCACACGTTTATCATGTTTATGAGGACATTATCAGTCTGTGTGTGAGCCTGTGGCTCTGGCTCATGACAAACACACGTCTGTTCTGTCGTTGTGTCCTTAGGCAAGACACTTCACCCATGTTGCCTAGTATGAAAGTGGTGTGTGTGTGTGTGTGAATGATCAGTGGTGGTCGGAGGGGCCGATGGTGCAAACTGGCAGCCTCGCTTCCATCAGTCTGCCCCAGGGCAGCTGTGGTAAATAGTAGTTTACCATCACCAAGTGTGGAGTGAATGAATAATGATGATAGTGCAGAGCTTTGACAAGACTCTAAAGAGCATTACAAGTGTAAGGCTTTATTATTATTATTACATGTCCTAACACACACGTCTTAACACATGTCCTAACACACTAACACACATGTCCTAACACACACGTCTTAACACACGTCCTAACACACTAACACACATGTCCTAACACACACGTCATAACACACATCCTAACACACTAACACACATGTCCTAACACACACGTCATAACACACATCCTAACACACTAACACACATGTCCTAACACACACGTCTTAACACACGTCCTAACACACTAACACACATGTCCTAACACACACGCCTTAACACACGTCCTAACACACTAACACACATGTCCTAACACACACACGTCATAACACACATCCTAACCCACACTAACACACATGTCCTAACACACACGTCTTAACACACGTCCTAACACACTAACACACATGTCCTAACACACACGTCTTGACACACATCCTAACACACATCCTAACACACATGTCCTAACACACATGTCTTAACACACACGTCTTGACACATGTCCTAACACACACGTCCTAACACACATGTCCTAACACACATGTCCTAACACACGTCTTGACACACGTCCTAACACACGTCCTAACACACATGTCCTAACACACACGTCCTAACACACATGTCCTAACACACACGTCTTGACACACGTCCTAACACACATGTCCTAACACACACGTCCTAACACACATGTCCTAACACACATGTCCTAACACACAAGTCTTAACACACATGTCCTAACACACACGACCTAAACACATGTCCTAACACACACGCCCTAACACACATGACTTAATACACATGTCCTAACACACATGTCCTAACACACGTACCCTACCACACACGCCCTAACACACACGCCTTAACACACATGTCCTAACACATATGTCCTAACACATATGTCCTAACACACACGCCTTAACACACACGTCCTAACACATATGTCCTAACACAAATGTCCTAACACACATGTCCTGACACACATGTCCTAACACATATGTCCTAACACACATGTCCTAACACACACGTCCTAACACACATGTCCTAACACACACGTCCTAACACACATGTCCTAACACACATGTCCTGACACACATGTCCTAACACACATGTCCTAACACACACGTCCTAACACACACGTCCTAACACACATGTCCTAACACATATGTCCTAACACACACGTCCTAACACACATGTCCTGACACACATGTCCTAACACACACGTCCTAACACATATGTCCTAACACACACGTCCTAACACATATGTCCTAACACACATGTCCTAACACACACATCCTAACACACACGCCTTAACACACACGCCTTAACACACACGTCCTAACACACATGTCCTAACACACATGTCCTAACACACATGTCCTAACACACACGTCTTGACGCACGTCCTAACACACGTCCTAACACACATGTCCTAACACACATGTCCTAACACACACGTCCTAACACATATGTCCTAACACACACGTCCTAACACATATGTCCTAACACACACGTCCTAACACACACGTCCTAACACACACGCCTTAACACACACGCCTTAACACACACGTCCTAACACACATGTCCTAACACACATGTCCTAACACACACGTCTTGACGCACGTCCTAACACACGTCCTAACACACATGTCCTAACACACATGTCCTAACACACACGTCCTAACACACACGTCCTAACACACACGTCCTAACACACACGTCCTAACACACATGTCCTAACACACATGTCCTAACACACATGTCCTAACACACACGCCTTAACACACACGTCCTAACACACATGTCCTAACACACATGTCCTAACACACACGTCTTGACGCACGTCCTAACACACGTCCTAACGCACATGTCCTAACACACATGTCCTAACACACACGTCCTAACACACACGTCCTAACACACACGTCCTAACACACACGTCCTAACACACACGTCCTAACACACATGTCCTAACACACATGTCCTAACACACACTCTAACACATGTATCTTAAAACACATGCCTTAACACACATTAACACAACAGTGAACAGTGGACAGTGATTTTTTCTCAGACTTTTTCATTTCAAGTTATTGTCTCAGATAATCTCAAACAAACGTAGTATTCCTGAAGGTTTTAGAGGCCTGTCTCACATGGACACATCAACACAAAGAAGGGACACGGAGTTATACATCTGAATGTTACTCTCCATAAACTGAATATCTTTGAAGTACATGGTGCCACTTTAATAATCTGGTGATAAACATTTATAGTCACACATGTTTGAAATGGACCTGTGCAGTTATGTTTGTGTTTGTCTTGTATTTGAACATTGGACTCTCCCTGTACAAATAAACAAGAAAATGTCTGACTTTCCAAACGGCCTTTAACTTGAACTGGGAATGATTTTGCATCTCAACTTTACATTTATACTTTAACTTTTATTAATTAATTCATAATGAAGAACTTTTCATATTCAAATGTTAAACATTTGTACCTTCTATTCATATATGAAACCATTTCAAATACTCCTGGAAAGTACTTGCATACCCCTGGAAAGTGCTTGCATACCCCTGGAAAGTACTTGCATACCCCTGGAAAGTGCTTGCATACCCCTGGAAAGTACTTGCATACCCTTGGAAAGTGCTTGCATACCCCTGGAAAGTACTTGCATACCCTTGGAAAGTACTTGCATACCCTTGGAAAGTACTTGCATACTTCTAGAATACTGCTTAGAGATTTGAAGCTCTGAGGGTTTATGTTTGGACTTTGTTTACAGTAGTGCGTTCCAGGCCTGGGTGCACACCGTTTGCATGCTCTGTGGGCCATGTAAATAAGATGTAAAGTATCTTCTATATCTACAAACTCTTCCTGTGTTTCTTTGTATGCACATATATATATTTGTATATACAGTCTATGGTTTGGTCAGAGGTTTCAGATGTTTCCTCCACAGAAACATGAACATGAAAACTGCAGCGTCACATCCAGGTATGTGCAGAATACTTCATATATGTGCAGAATACTTTATATATGTGCAGAATACTTCATATATGTGCAGAATACTTTATATATGTGCAGAATACTTCATATATGTGCAGAATACTTTATATATGTGCAGAATACTTCATATATGTGCAGAATACTTCATATATGTGCAGAATACTTTATATATGTGCAGAATACTTCATATATGTGCAGAATACTTCATGTATGGGCAGAATACTTTATATATGTGCAGAATACTTTATATATGTGCAGAATACTTTATATATGTGCAGAATACTTCATGTATGGGCAGAATACTTCATATATGTGCAGAATACTTCATATATGTGCAGAATACTTCATGTATGTGCAGAATACTTTATATATGTGCAGAATACTTTATATATGTGCAGAATCTTCTGTCTTCAAATAATGGTTTACAGGGCAGGTTCCTCTTGTGTTCTGTGGTTCTTCTTGTGTTCTGTGGTTCCTCTTGTGTTCTGTGGTTCTTCTTGTGTTCTGTGGTTCCTCTTCTGTTCTGTGATTCCTCTTGTGTTCTGTGGTTCCTCTTGTGTTCTGTGGTTCCTCTTGTGTTCTGTGGTTCCTCTTGTGTTCTGTGGTTCTTCTTGTGTTCTGTGGTTCCTCTTGTGTTCTGTGGTTCCTCTTGTGTTCTGTGGTTCGTGTGTTCTGTGGTTCCTCTTGTGTTCTGTGGTTCCTCTTGTGTTCTGTGGTTCTTCTTGTGTTCTGTGGTTCCTCTTGTGTTCTGTGGTTCTTCTTGTGTTCTGTGGTTCCTCTTGTGTTCTGTGGTTCCTCTTGTGTTCTGTGGTTCGTGTGTTCTGTGGTTCCTCTTGTGTTCTGTGGTTCCTCTTGTGTTCTGTGGTTCGTGTGTTCTGTGGTTCCTCTTGTGTTCTGTGGTTCCTCTTCTGTTCTGTGATTCCTCTCTTGTGTGTTCTGTGTTCTGTGTTCTGTGTGTTTCTTTCTTGTGTTCTGTGGTTCGTGTGTTCTGTGGTTCCTCTTGTGTTCTGTGGTTCCTCTTCTGTTCTGTGATTCCTCTTGTGTTCTGTGGTTCCTCTTGTGTTCTGTGGTTCCTCTTGTGTTCTGTGATTCCTCTTGTGTTCTGTGGTTCCTCTTGTGTTCTGTGGTTCCTCTTGTGTTCTGTGGTTCCTCTTGTGTTCTGTGGTTCCTCTTGTGTTCTGTGGTTCCTCTTGTGTTCTGTGGTTCTTCTTGTGTTCTGTGGTTCCTCTTGTGTTCTGTGATTCCTCTTGTGTTCTGTGGTTCCTCTTGTGTTCTGTGGTTCCTCTTGTGTTCTGTGTTACTCTCTGTTCTGTGGTTCTGTCTTGTGTTCTGTGTGTTCTTCTCTGTGTTCTGTGGTTCGTGTGTTCTGTGGTCCTCTTGTGTTCTGTGGTTCCTCTTTGTGTTCTGTGGTTCCTCTTGTGTTCTGTGGTTCCTCTTGTGTTTCTGTGGTTCTTCTTGTGTTCTGTGGTTTCCTCTTGTGTTCTGTGGTTCTTCTTGTGTTCTGTGGTTCCTCTTGTGTTCTGTGGTTCCTCTTGTGTTCTGTGGTTCGTGTGTTCTGTGGTCCTCTTGTGTTCTGTGGTTCCTCTTGTGTTCTGTGGTTCCTCTTGTGTTCTGTGGTTCGTGTGTTCTGTGGTTCCTCTTGTGTTCTGTGGTTCCTCTTGTGTTCTGTGGTTCTTCTTGTGTTCTGTGGTTCCTCTTGTGTTCTGTGGTTCCTCTTGTGTTCTGTGGTTCCTCTTGTGTTCTGTGGTTCCTCTTGTGTTCTGTGGTTCGTGTGTTCTGTGGTTCCTCTTGTGTTCTGTGATTCCTCTTGTGTTCTGTGGTTCCTCTTCTGTTCTGTGGTTCCTCTTGTGTTCTGTGGTTCGTGTGTTCTGTGGTTCCTCTTGTGTTCTGTGATTCCTCTTGTGTTCTGTGGTTCTTCTTGTGTTCTGTGGTTCCTCTTGTGTTCTGTGGTTCCTCTTGTGTTCTGTGGTTCGTGTGTTCTGTGGTTCCTCTTGTGTTCTGTGGTTCGTGTGTTCTGTGGTTCCTCTTGTGTTCTGTGGTTCCTCTTGTGTTCTGTGGTTCCTCTTGTGTTCTGTGGTTCCTCTTGTGTTCTGTGGTTCTTCTTGATGTGATTGTGTGATCTGTGTTACAGGGATAATCCTTTTGTTCGTTTTGTTCTGTGGGACACAAAGCAGGATTCTGACGGTTCCAGGTAAAGACTCGCAGTCGTTCTGAAGCATGTGTCCAGAATCACTTTGATACTGTAGTAACTAACCTCCTGGAGACAGATGCAGGATCAGTCTCTCTGAGTCTGGTTTGGACAGTTTACCTTTGATTTTTCACATGTTTTTAGATGTAAAAAGCTGCAGATGTTATTGATTTGATGTGACTGTTAAAGTTCAAGTCTGAGTCCATTATTACCTCTAGAAGAATAAGAAGAAGTAAGCAGCCCCATATATTTGAGCATCATTTGTCTTGCTCCAGCATAAGTCGTTCTTGAGATCTGCTGTGTGCTGTCTGCATCTATTTATAAAGCATTTTATTGTCAGATTAAACAGGATGTGCACTGTTCACATGCTACCTGTTGTTAGCGTTACTGCCACAGTAAAGCTAACAACAGTTTCACAACTCTGCTCTGACAGTTGTGAAACTGCTTATAAACTCATCATAGTGAATAATTAGGATGTTCTGAATGCATAAGGTCAGTGAGGAATAACTTTGGACCACTGCACACTGTTTAAAATAAACTAGTTCTGTTTTTAAGAGAGTAAAAATTCAAATCCCCTGTTTCTCTTTTGCTCAGTACAACACAAATATCACCTGGTGGGGACGTCCCTGACCTGGACTCAGGCCCAGAGCTACTGCAGGACTCACTATGTGGACCTGGCCACAGTGAGCACCATGGAGGAGCACCTGGAAATCCTCCAGTTCTTCCCCAATGACTACTCGTCTGTGGTCTGGGTGGGTCTGAGGAAGTCTCCCCTGAAGTCGTCCTGGGGCTGGAGCGACGGGGCCTGGACTGAGGACTGGGCTCTGGACCTTGTGGACCAGGTATGGGTTTGGTTGGGAGGTCAGATCCACTGACCCACAGGTCGTTGGTGGGATTCCAGCTCCCACAGATGAATGTTATTGTTGTGTCCTTGGGCAAGACACTTAACCCTCCTCGCCCCCAGTGTTTGTGAATCAGGCGGTGGTTCTTGATGTAAAGAGCTTTGAGCTGTATAAAAATGTGACTGACCCCATGACCAAACATGAAACGCTCGAGTGTCTCACGTTTCCTCTGAAGCAGCTTCACACTGAATCAGTGAAAGGATTTACTTTAGTTCTACTTTATTAATATTAGTATTTACTGAAATTAAACTCTTTCATTTTGTTTCTAAAATTCCCCTTTTCAGAAACAAAACTTTTATCAATCTTTAATCTCATGTATGAGTTTGTTTCTGCTCCAGGGCCAGAGTTCTGCAGGTGACTGTGTTTGGATGAGTCCAGAGGGAGAGTGGAGCTCTGCAGAGTGCACTGAGCAAAGGCCATCGCTGTGCTACTACAGTGAGTCCACAGACAGTCACAAGACTGTTCAGACCTGTTCAGACCTGTTCAGACCTGTTCAGACCTGGTTTAGATCTGGTTTAGACCTGTTCAGACCTGTTTAAACTTGTTTAGACATGGTTTGGACCTGTTTAGACCCGTTTAGACCCGTTTAGACCCGTTTAGACCCGTTTATACCTGTTTAGACCCGTTTATACCTGTTTAGACCTGTTTAGACCTGTTTAGACCCGTTTAGACCCGTTTAGACCCGTTTATACCTGTTTAGACCCGTTTATACCTGTTTAGACCTGTTTAGACCTGTTTAGACCTGTTTAGACCTGTTTAGACCTGTTTAGACCCGTTTAGACCTGTTTAGACCCGTTTAGACCCGTTTAGACCTGTTTAGACTTGGTTTGGACTCTGATTAGAACTGATCTGTTTTTGTTAAAGACTCGGTTTGGACTAACTGCTTTAGTCTGTTAGTCTGTCTGTCTGGTCACATTATGGTTTTATTCTCTTAAATGATTATTCTTGCATGTTTTGAATCACATTTCTCATTTGCCTGTTTTTGTCTAATCTTTCTATGCAAAGTGTTTCTGGTTGGATTTGTTTAGAAAAACAATAAAAATATGTACATGACCAAACTGGGGCCAAACTGGGGCCAAACTGGGACCAAACTGGGGCCAAACTGGGACCAAACTGGGGCCAAATTGGGACCAAACTGGGGCCAAACTGGGGCCAAACTGGGGCCAAACTGGGACCAAACTGGGGCCAAACTGGGACCGAACTGGGGCCGAACTGGGACCAAATTGGGGCCAAATTGGGACCAAACTGGGGCCAAATTGGGACCAAACTGGGGCCAAATTGGGGCCAAATTGGGACCAAACTGGGACCAAACTGGGACCAAACTGGGGCCAAACTGGGGCCAAACTGGGACCAAACTGGGGCCAAACTGGGACCGAACTGGGGCCGAACTGGGACCAAATTGGGGCCAAATTGGGACCAAACTGGGGCCAAATTGGGACCAAACTGGGGCCAAATTGGGGCCAAATTGGGACCAAACTGGGACCAAACTGGGACCAAACTGGGGCCAAACTGGGGCCAAACTGGGGCCAAACTGGGACCAAACTGGGGCCAAACTGGGACCAAACTGGGGCCAAACTGGGACCAAACTGGGGCCGAACTGGGACCAAATTGGGGCCAAATTGGGACCAAACTGGGGCGAAATTGGGACCAAACTGGGGCCAAACTGGGGCCAAACTGGGGCCAAATTGGGACCAAACTGGGGCCAAACTGGGGCCAAACTGGGGCCAAATTGGGACCAAACTGGGGCCAAACTAGGGCCAAACTGGGGCCAAACTGGGGCCAAACTGGGGCCAAATTGGGGCCAAATTGGGACCAAACTGGGGCCAAATTGGGACCAAACTGGGGCCAAATTGGGACCAAACTGGGGCCAAACTGGGGCCAAACTGGGGCCAAATTGGGGCCAAATTGGGACCAAACTGGGGCCAAATTGGGACCAAACTGGGGCCAAACTGGGGCCAGATTGGGACCAAACTGGGGCCAAACTGGGGCCAAACTGGGGCCAAACTGGTGAATATTATACAAGTGAATGTTGTTATCAACCACAAACCATGTTAAACAAATCTGCAGTCAAACAGCAACTCCACCATCTCAAATTTAAACTGTTGTAAAACCCAAACCCCACCTGAACCAACCTGAACCAACCTGAACCAACCTGAACCAACCTGAACCTAACCCAGTCCTAACCCATACCCAACCCTACCAGAACCCAACCTGATTCCACAGTGGTCCATGGGTGTATTCTAGTCTGTGTTTTATACTTGTTCAGATGCAGTTCAACATCATTATAAACAGATTCAGGAAAGGTTCATTTCTGTCAATGGGACTTTTTTTAGTATCAATACCTGTGAAACATGAGTATCTAGTTTCGATACTAGTTTTAGTATCAATTAGAGTCTGATTTTTGATACTTTTGACAGCCTCCACTATAACCTCATCTTTGCTTTTTGTTGTAGTTGAAAATGGCGTTGAGAGCTACTTCCTCAACACCTCCCTTTTCACTTGGAGGGAGGCCCAGTCTTTCTGTCGGTGGTTCTTCACAGACCTGGTTTCAGTGAAAACCCAGGACCAACTCCAGGATCTTATCGACTTGTTGCAGGAAAGCGGTGCCTGGATTGGTCTGTTCCGTGACGAATGGACCTGGTCCGACCAAACCAAAGGAATGTTCAGGATCTGGGACGTTTGGAACCCAGATAACTACGGTGGAGTGGCCCAAGAATGCAGCAGCCTACGGCTCAAATACGACGAGTGGGACACGCTCGAGTGTGACGCATCGCTCCACTTTATCTGTCACAGTGAGTCTAAACCAGGACTAAACCGGGACTAAACCAGGACTAAACCGGGACCAAACTGGGACTAAACCAGGACTAAACCGGGACTAAACCGGGACTAAACCGGGACCAAACCGAGACTAAAACAAGGGCTAAATCAGATGTACATAAACCAGAATAAAAGGCCTAAACATTTCCTTATGTCGATAGCTTCTTCTTGGAAAACTCTGTTCCGTGTCACTCTGGCTTCAGCTGTTCCCGTTTCTGCTGTGAAGACCTCGCTTCAGCAGCAGGTCAAACTTCTGCAGTCATTTATCACATTTGAAAATAAAAATAAATCTTTTTAAGAATAACACATAAATTACAATTTTGTGTTTAGATTCAGAGTCTGTTTGGAAACTACAGAATCAAAATCAGCTGGACTGATGCATTGTGGGAAGCTGCTGAAACCCAAAGAGGTGCAGTTTCACACAGGCTTCATGGTGTTCATATGTTTATTGCTTTATAATGCTCTTTTACTTTTATTTCACAGCTTGTTGAAGCAAAGTGGACCTGCAGAGAAGTTCCTGTGTACTTTCTACTGCTGTTCTGAACAGATCCATGGCTGAACTCGGAGCTTTGCAGCATGTTCTTCTGGGTAGAATGGAATCGTAGCCTCATTCGCTATAATGATATTTAGACCTATTTTAAAGAGAATACTGCAGGTTTGAAAATGTTTTTTAATTCTGACTTGGTTTGGTGCATAGTCCCTGTGTTTTAAATTTGTTTGGTGGAATAGTACCATAGGCTGTTTATATAAATGGACATAGCTAACCTGCTAGCTGTTGCCTTCCAAACAGGAAGTGATCATGGGTGCACTTCCTGCTCCATCGACTCTGGCTCCAATTCACTTTCTGTATAAAAGCTGTGTCTCCTCTCTCTGTACCTGCTACTGTCAGACTCATTTTGGTCTTAAATGTTCGTATTAACCCTCGACATGATCCTGAATAGACAAATCTTTTTTCCCCGAGGTCACTCCTGCTAGCCTTAGCAACAGGTTTGATTGACAGCTTTGCTAAGTGCCTGCTCCCTGCTAAACCAGCGGCGTAGACGAGAAAGGGCGTTACCATCAACAGCCTTCCAAATATGAAACTCTGCTCTAAATCGTCCCTGTACCTGCTCGAGCCTCGATGAGCTTCATTTGGAGCTGAAGCTGTGGTGACGTCAGACTCAGTCACTTCTTTACAGTCTGTAGATAGAACCTGTGTTTTTCTAAATATGACTTTATTTGGTGGAGAGAACCTGCCCTAAATATTTATCAGTTAAGTGTCAGTAGGAAAAACTTGAGACTAAAAGAATCTCTACAGACGTCTTCAACACAAAACTTCCAGCCAAAACACAAAGGACATTTTTGTCTCCCATTAAACAGTGATGTAACAGAATAAAGGTGTTGTCTTTTCAAGAGGGGGTATTTACTTCTATGGGGTATTAAAGAGGGGATACTTCTTTGGGGTATTAGCTGCTAACACATCATACACTTAGATCACCATGTTACCTTTTGTCTGAAAATACTATATTCACCCAAACATCGTATTAAAATGTTTAATTAGTCTCAGCCGTTCACTGTGAGGCACGTCCATCCACCAGAACGGGCCTTCAGGTCAGGGACAGGGCTGTGGAACCAGGACACTGGTGCCAGAGGTCCATGATCCACGTTGTTGTCGTGTTATCTGGCCTTTGGCCACCAGACGTGCTCTTGCTTGTGTGTCTTCTGGGGGGTGTGTGTTGGGGTTGGGAGGACTTCGGGGAGGCCTCAAAGACATTTTGGTAATCCGTCCGATGCCTCAGGAGGGGGAAGCAGTGCATCACCGACACTGTTTGGACGTGAGAGCCGCTGACCTCGATTGGGGATGTTTTTGGACGGTGAAAGGAATACTTTGAGGAATCCCATCGTCAAGTCTTCCGAGGAGGAGGTAGAGACTGAAGACTTAGACCCTTGGTGATGGATGAGTCGTCGGTTGCTCAGGGGTGGATGAAATCCGTCCTGAGTATCTTAACTCTCTGGATGTTGTGGTCTTGGCCGACATGTCTCTGCAACATCGAGTGGTGGTTGGGGACAGTACCTCTGGACTGGCAAACCGGGGTGGTTTTAAGAGGGGGGCCCTCTGGTGTTCCAACTACAGGGGAATGACACTGCTCAGTCTTCCCAGTAAGGTCTATTCCAGGGACTGGAGAGGAGAGTCTGACTGATAGTCAAACCTCAGATTCAGGAGGAGCAGTGTGGTTTTCGTCCCAGTCGTGGAACACTGGATCAGCTCTATACTCCATCGGGTTCTCAAGGGATCATGGAAGTTTGCCCAACAAGTCCACATGTTCTGGAGAATGCATTTCACCTTGTCCCTCGTGTTGTCTTGTCTGAGGCGCTGTCAGAGTACAGAGACCGGGGCCCTTTGCTAAGGGCTGTCTGTGTTCTTTGCAGTAAGTCAGACGTAAGAGAACAAACTTTGCTCCTAAACTAAAGACGACTAAATGCAGTTTAATTTATGGTTACAAAGAGACATTTCCATGTGTGAAGAGACCTCCAGACCTAAGCACAGGGAGAATGTAAATGTTTTACCCAGCCCCGTCACTAGAGGGCAGTGAAGCTACTCTTTGACTCTCTACTCTTAACAAGCTCGTCATAGACTTTGTGGAAAAATCACTGTTATCACATTAGAAAAACATCTATGAAGCAAATGACCTGTGAAAAACCTATGACTTGAACCTATGACTTAAACTTTTGGACTGTGAAGTTCTGAACAACTTCAAGATTCAAACTGATTCAAGAATACTCATGGAACCCAGACTCACTCTCTCTCTCTGATCTGGAGTCTCACTACCAGCACCTGCAGTTATGATCCTAAAGCTAGTGCAGAATGCTAGTGCAGCCTCTACAGCTCTTCTGAGCTTTCACATGAGGCCTGTCCACATACTGAGAATGAGACACACTGTGTCCTCTATCTGCAGGTCGAGGCTCTGGACACAGGGTCAGATGTAAGACTGCAGGCTACACACCATTACTTTAACTATGGAAATAAAACTACTTAAAAACAGAGACTATATAACGTCATTTTTAATATAAAGAAAAACATGAACAGTGTATCCATTTTTACCGTTGTTTTTATTGAGAGAAGAATCACATTTGCATTTTGCTCTTTATTAAATGCTGTATTCTCTGCCCATGAATGATCTGAGTTTGGTTTGTGAGTTCATAAAACGAGGATGACGTAAACTATTACATGTGCTGCCAAAGACTTACAGAAGCAGGTGAGCATGTGTAATAGTGAGATTATTTTATTCTTGAGTTATAATTCTTTATAACATATAGTGTTTGATCTTAATTCTAGACAATACTAAAATGTGCTTCTTCTTCAGGATTTAAGACTGTCCAGTGGGTTTGGGGATACACAGCAGAAGGTTCTGTGTTTCTTCTCTTTTTCAAGTAAAAAACATGATATTTAAACAGAAATATCAAGGATCAGGTGGTAGAAAGGGTGTGTATCAAACTGTTAAATGAGTGTGATTATCTTAAGGACATAATAAGTCACACCTGTTTTACAGCCTCTTCAGAGGGTCTAAAAAAACCTCACGGGCAGGATCGCTCAGTCGTGCCATAGTGACGGTTCTGGTTTCACAGGAAACCACACAAAAGCAAACTGCACATGGTTTGCTACAGTATTTAAAGTGATAGTTTGAGATTTTCATATTCGCTCAGTTCGTGTAAAACGGTACAAACTAAAGGTCATGTGATGTGTGGAAGTGAGACTCCGCTGAGACACACGGGTCATCGTCAAACTATCACATTAAATCTTTTATAGAAATAACTTATTCATCATCGTCGTCGTCGTCGTCATCATCATCGTCGTCGTCATCGTCATCATCATCATCATCATCATCATCATCATCATCGTCGTCGTCATCGTCATCATCGTCATCATCGTCATCATCGTCATCGTCGTCATCATCGTCATCGTCGTCATCGTCGTCATCGTCGTCATCGTCGTCATCGTCGTCATCGTCGTCATCGTCGTCATCATCATCATCATCATCCTCGTCATCATCGTCGTCTGGGTCAATCTTGCCTGAAAGAACATCCTCGATCCACTGCTCCAGTTCGTCGGCCGTCGGCATTTCATCATCATCGTCCATTTCCATCCACACACTGTCGGCCTTCGAAAAGAGGAACCTCTGAATCAAACGTGCATTTTTTTTACAATAATAATAATAAATGTACTGAAGAATTTATTATAAAACCTAAAATGTACAGGACATAAAAACATGTTAATATTTTGATCCCCAGACTAAACCTCGTTTATAAAGAGCTGCTCAATTCTTTTTGTTGGTCTTTTTAAACTGACACCACGACTCCCCCTGGAGGTCAGATTATGTCATGTTCTTACATCTTCAACATCAACAACACCGATCTGAGGAGAGGCCAGGTCAATCCCAAATGTCTTCTCCCAGTACGGAACCAGCTGCAAAATAAGACCACAGAGGGTTATGTGTTTAAGATCACAGAGGGTTATGTGTTTAAGATCACAGAGGGTTATGAGTTTAAGATCACAGAGGGTTATGTGTTTAAGATCACAGAGGGTTATGAGTTTAAGATCACAGAGGGTTATGTGTTTAAGATCACAGAGGGTTATGAGTTTAAGATCACAGAGGGTTATGAGTTTAGAGATCAGAGGTTATGAGTTTAAGATCAGAGGGTTATGTGTTTAGGATCACAGAGGGTTATGTGTTTAGGATCACAGAGGGTTATGTGTTTAGGATCACAGAGGGTTATGAGTTTAAGATCACAGAGGGTTATGTGTTATTTATGTCATCATTAAACCTAAAACCATCTTCTATTGTCGTGTCATATCTCGTGTAGTTTGGATCTTTGTTCGTACCAGAGGGAACAAGTCTGGGTCAATCCAGATGATGCTGAGGTTTGGGTTATCTGTGTTCTCACGAGCAACCTCCTTCAAGATTTCCAGGAACTCAAAACCATCTTTGAAAACAAAGCAATAACCAAACTATGATTAGTAAAGCTTTTACTTTTCAAGAGAATTATTTGTAGCATTAGCAGTTAACTAGCTCAGTTACCTGGGTCATCTTCCTCAGCAAAAGCCACAATGTGCTCTCCATCGATATCGTCCTCCTGTCAACCCAGTAGTGATTATGATCAGTCTATGTTCCAGCAGTGAACAGAAGTGTTTTGTGAGCGTCTTACCCAGATCTCGTACATGCTGTGAGGTTCAAGCTTCCTCAAGGTCGGCCTGCATATTTTAAAGCCAAATGAATTTGAAATGCTTTTACAAAACCTTCTGGAGGCGTTGTGACGCACCTGTCATGCTGCTCAATGTATTCCACCAGCTCGTCTTCGATGTAGGGCTTTCCTGGGATGGTGACAGGCTCCTCCATGAAGGGCTCGTAAAAGTCCACTTCATTCATCTTCAGCTTCAGTTTTTTGGCAATCTGAAATTTTGGATAAAAAAACATATGTAAGAGTTCAATGTGACATTTCATTCTCCTCGTCTCTCTGCCCTCAGGTATGAAGTACACCTGTTTAAATGATGACTGCATGTTATAGGGAGTATTGCTGTTTAAGGGTTTATTGACAATGTGTACTTCAGATTTGTTTTCTTATTTGGCTTTCATGTTGTTCAGAAAGTTGAAGGAGAGTCTTGTTTGTAACTTCAACGCACGGCAGCCAACCAAACGAGAGCATTTACTACTTTTAAACTTGTTAAACAGTCACATTTTCATACAGCGCTTTTCCACCTTCAAGGCTCAAAGGTCTTTACATCAAGAAACCATTCACACACACATTCACACACACATTCACACACACATTCACACACACATTCACACACACATTCACACACACATTCACACACACATTCACACACACATTCACACACACATTCACACACACATTCACACACACATTCACACACACATTCACACACCAGTGCACACAGACACTGGGAACGAGAGGGTCAAGTGTGTTGTGGTGTGTCTGTGGGAGCTGGAATTGAATCACCAACTTTTGGATCAATGGTCAGCTGCTGTTGCCCTACAGTTAACCTTATGCCCAGGTGCTGAGGGGAGCTGATGACCTCAGAGACGTTTCTAGATGTGTGCGTGTATATGCCTTTTTTATTCTGTCTGTTGTGTTTTATTACTTATTAACTATTACAAACCTTGGCATCAAATGTGGCAAAGAACTTGACAAAAGGATGAAACTCCTCCGCTGCGTCGTCGTACTCGATGAAGTCTATGGGACAAAACAGAGCACAAATAATTCTATATTTTATCTGAGGTTTGAATGAGGCCGTGGTGGTCACTTACGGGGAGATTTTTCACTTTTGAAATATCCAACGAGCCTGATGACCTCATCCATGTTATAAAAGCCCTTCAGCTCACGTTCGTTATCGATGATTTCAACCGGGTCCTCGATGACCTACCAAAAGAAAGATTCATGATTCATGTCAGCTCCAATCAGTTAAACACGCTCCACACAACTGTACAACACAGATAATACTCCCTACAGCACTCACCTTGTGTCACAGATAATACTCCCTACAACACTCACCCTGAGGTCACAGATAATACTCCCTACAACACTCACCCTGAGGTCACAGATAATACTCCCTACAACACTCACCTTATGTCACAGATAATACTCCCTACAACACTCACCTTATGTCACAGATAATACTCCCTACAGCACTCACCTTATGTCACAGATAATACTCCCTACAACACTCACCCTGAGGTCACAGATAATACTCCCTACAACACTCACCTTATGTCACAGATAATACTCCCTACAACACTCACCTTATGTCACAGATAATACTCCCTACAGCACTCACCTTATGTCACAGATAATACTCCCTACAACACTCACCTTATGTCACAGATAATACTCCCTACAGCACTCACCTTGTGTCACAGATAATACTCCCTACAACACTCACCCTGAGGTCACAGATAATACTCCCTACAACACTCACCTTATGTCACAGATAATACTCCCTACAGCACTCACCTTATGTCACAGATAATACTCCCTACAGCACTCACCTTATGTCACAGATAATACTCCCTACAGCACTCACCTTATGTCACAGATAATACTCCCTACAACACTCACCTTATGTCACAGATAATACTCCCTACAACACTCACCTTATGTCACAGATAATACTCTCCTACAACACTCACCTTATGTCACAGATAATACTCCCTACAACACTCACCTTATGTCACAGATAATACTCCCTACAGCACTCACCTTATGTCACAGATAATACTCCCTACAACACTCACCTTATGTCACAGATAATACTCCCTACAACAGTCTGAGTCTGAGTTTAGTCTGAGTCTGACTTTAGTCTGAGTTTAGTCTGAGTCTGACTTTAGTCTGAGTTTAGTCTGACTCTAGTCTGAGTTTGAGTTTGAGTCTGAGTCTGACTCTAGTCTGACTCTAGTCTGAGTCTAGAGTGTAGTTTAAGTTCTTTTTTCTGTAAAATGTGTAAATGCTCAGAGTAAATGAAGCACACACGATGTTTCTAGATGTTTGTTGTGACCATAGTTTCATAAACTTACATCATAGAGAAACTCCACCAGCGTGTCTGCCGCCAGCTCCCCGTCGTACTCGATGATCTCATTATCAGCAAACACATAGATACTTTCCACCTCATCCAGACCTAAAAAGACACGTTCATATTTTTATTAGACATCTTTACGTTTTATGTGTATATATATATATATATATATATATATATATATATATATATATATATATATATATATATATATATATATATATATATATATATATATATATATATATATATATATATACACACACACATATATATATATATATATACACCACTAGAGGGCGAGCGTTGGTTGTGGTGGATGTTTGTGTGCTTTTCAGAAGAAGAGAAACTTAAAATACTATAAACAAAACACTTATAAATACAGTTCTGCCCACACTGAGATAACCCTCACCCTAAATCCTAACCCTGACCCTGACCTCTGACCCCTGATCCTGACCCCTGGCCCCGACCCCTAACCTCTGACCCTGACCCTTGACCCTAAATCCTAACCCTAACCCTGACCTCTGACCCCTGACCACTGACCCTGACCCCTCGACTTCATCGAGTACAACGACGCAGCGGAAGAGTTTCATCCTTTTGTCAATTTCTTTGCCACATTTGATGCTCTGTGTGTCCAGTCTCTGTGTGTCCAGTCTCTGTGTGTCCAGTCTCTGTGTGTCCAGTCTCTGTGTGTCCAGTCTCTCTGTGTGTGTCCAGTCTCTCTGTGTGTGTCCAGTCTCTCTGTGTGTGTCCAGTCTCTCTGTGTGTCCAGTCTCTGTGTGTCCAGTCTCTGTGTGTCCAGTCTCTCTGTGTGTGTCCAGTCTCTCTGTGTGTCCAGTCTCTGTGTGTCCAGTCTCCGTGTGTCCAGTCTCTCTGTGTGTGTCCAGTCTCTGTGTGTCCAGTCTCTCTGTGTGCGTCCAGTCTCTCTGTGTGTGTCCAGTCTCTCTGTGTCCAGTCTCTCTGTGTCCAGTCTCTCTGTGGCCAGTCTCTCTGTGTGTCCAGTCTCTATGTGTCCAGTCTCTCTGTGTGTCCAGTCTCTGTGTGTCCAGTCTCTCTGAGTGTCCAGTCTCTCTGTGTGTCCACTCTCTCTGTGTGTGTCCAGTCTCTCTGTGTGTCCAGTCTCTCTGTGTGTCCAGTCTCTCTGTGTGTCCAGTCTCTCTGTGTGTCCAGTCTGTATGTGTGTCCAGTCTGTATGTGTGTCCAGTCTCTCTGTGTGTCCAGTCTGTATGTGTGTCCAGTCTCTCTGTGTGTGTCCAGTCTCCGTGTGTCCAGTCTCTCTGTGTCTCCAGTCTCTGTGTGTGTGTCCAGTCTCTCTGTGTGTCCAGTCTCTGTGTGTCCAGTCTCTCTGTGTGTCCAGTCTCTGTGTGTCCAGTCTCTCTGTGTGTGTCCAGTCTCTCTGTGTCCAGTCTCTGTGTGTCCAGTCTCTGTGTGTGTGTCCAGTCTCTCCGTGTGTCCAGTCTCTGTGTGTCCAGTCTGTGTGTCCAGTCTCTGTGTGTCCAGTCTCTCTCTGTGTGTCCAGTCTCTCTGTGTGTGTCCAGTCTCTCTGTGTGTCCAGTCTCTGTGTGTCCAGTCTCTCTCTGTGTGTCCAGTCTCTCTGTGTGTCCAGTCTCTGTGCGTCCAGTCTCTCTGTGTGTCCAGTCTCTCTCTGTGTGTCCAGTCTCTCTGTGTGTGTCCAGTCTCTCTGTGTGTCCAGTCTCTGTGTGTCCAGTCTCTGTGTGTCCAGTCTCTCTCTGTGTGTCCAGTCTCTCTCTGTGTGTCCAGTCTCTCTGTGTGTCCAGTCTCTGTGCGTCCAGTCTCTCTGTGTGTCCAGTCTCTCTGTGTGTCCAGTCTCTGTGTGTGTCCAGTCTCTGTGTGTCCAGTCTCTGTGTGTCCAGTCTCTCTGTGTGTCCAGTCTCTGTGTGTCCAGTCTCTCTGTGTGTGTCCAGTCTCTGTGTGTCCAGTCTCTCTGTGTCCACTCTCTCTGTGTGTGTCCAGTCTCTGTGTGTCCAGTCTCTCTGTGTCCAGTCTCTGTGTGTCCAGTCTCTCTGTGTGTCCAGTCTCTGTGTGTCCAGTCTCTCTGTGTGCGTCCAGTCTCTCTGTGTCCAGTCTCTGTGTGTCCAGTCTCTCTGTGTGTCCAGTCTCTCTGTGTGCGTCCAGTCTCTCTGTGTCCAGTCTCTGTGTGTCCAGTCTCTCTGTGTGTCCAGTCTCTCTGTGTCCACTCTCTCTGTGTGTGTCCAGTCTCTGTGTGTCCAGTCTCTCTGTGTGTGTCCAGTCTCTCTGTGTCCAGTCTCTGTGTGTCCAGTCTCTCTGTGTGTCCAGTCTCTCTGTGTCCAGTCTCTCTGTGTGTCCAGTCTCTGTGTGTCCAGTCTCTGTGTGTCCAGTCTCTCTGTGTGTCCAGTCTCTCTGTGTCCAGTCTCTGTGTGTCCAGTCTCTCTGTGTGTCCAGTCTCTGTGTGTCCAGTCTCTCTGTGTGTGTCCAGTCTGTGTGTCCAGTCTCTGTGTGTCCAGTCTCTCTGTGTGTGTCCAGTCTCTCTCTGTGTGGTTCCTCTTTATCTGAGGGAGTTACTGCAGCCCTAGACTCCACCCAGAGCCCTGAGGTCAGAGGTCAGAGGTCAGCTGACCAGCTCCTGCTGCTGTGCCCAAAGCCTCAAGACCAGAGGAGACAGAGCCTTTTCTGTGGCCCAGAGTGTGGGACAGCGCCCTCTGCCTGTCAGGTCCTCTCAGTCTTTAACAGTTTAAGACTAGACTGAAAACCCCCCTCTTCTCCCTGGTATTTAACACTAGCCCCGCCTCTTCTCCCTGGTATTTAACACTAGCCCCGCCTCCTCTATTTAACACTCCCCGCCTGGTATTTAAACACTAGCCCCGCCTCTTCTCCCTGGTTTAACACTAGCCCCGCCTCTTCTCCTGGTATTTAACACTAGCACTAGCCCCGCCTCTTCTCCTGGTATTTAACACTAGCCCCGCCTCTTCTCCTGGTATTTAACACTAGCCCCTCCTCTTCTCCTGGTATTTAACACTAGCCCCCGCCTCTTCTCCTGGTATTTAACACTCTTCTCTCCCTGGTATTTAACACTAGCCCCCGCCTCTTCTCCCTGGTATTTAACACTAGCCCCGCCTCTTCTCCCTGGTATTTAACACTAGCCCCGCCTCTTCTCCCTGGTATTTAACACTAGCCCCCTCCTCTTCTCCCTGGTATTTAACACTAGCCCCTCCTCTTCTCCTGGTATTTAACACTAGCCCCGCCTCTTCTCCTGGTATTTAACACTAGCCCCGCCTCTTCTCCTGGTATTTAACACTAGCCCCGCCTCTTCTCCCTGGTGTTTAACACTAGCCCCGCCTCTTCTCCTGGTATTTAACACTAGCCCCGCCTCTTCTCCTGGTATTTAACACTAGCCCCGCCTCTTCTCTCCTGGTATTTAACACTAGCCCCGCCTCTTCTCCCTGGTGTTTAACACTAGCCCCCCCCGCCTCTTCTCCTGGTATTTAACACTAGCCCCGCCTCTTCTCCCTGGTATTTAACACTAGCCCCGCCTCTTCTCCTGGTATTTAACACTAGCCCCGCCTCTTCTCCTGGTATTTAACACTAGCCCTAGCCCCGCCTCTTCTCCTGGTATTTAACACTAGCCCCGCCTCTCTCTCCCTGGTATTTAACACTAGCCCCGCCTCTTCTCCTGGTATTTAACACTAGCCCCCCCTCCTCTTCTCCTGGTATTTAACACTAGCCCCTCCTCTTCTCCTGGTATTTAACACTAGCCCCCGCCTCTTCTCCCTGGTATTTAACACTAGCCCCGCCTCTTCTCCTGGTATTTAACACTAGCCCCTCCTCTTCTCCTGGTATTTAACACTAGCCCCGCCTCTTCTCCTGGTATTTAACACTAGCCCCGCCTCTTCTCCTGGTATTTAACACTAGCCCCGCCTCTTCTCCTGGTATTTAACACAGGACACAGGTGTTTTATTTTTCTTTTCCTTTTTATTGTGTTATCTTTGTATTTTTTTGTGACGACTTTTAGATGAAGCACTTTATTCAGCTGAAGGTTTTTTAAATGTGATATAGAAATAAACTTTTTCTTTGTTTTCAAGGACGTCTAAACCTTATTTAATACCTTACCTAGCTTCTTGGCAACAGCAGCTCCTTTCTTTTCATCAACAAGAGCAAATCCAATATCGTGGTCGTCCATGTCGTCCAGGACCTGAGCTGCGAGCTGAGCACACAGAGAAGGTGGGAGTAAGAGGTTAGGTAAAGCAGCTCATTTAACCAGCACACTTTAAAAATAAAACGTTAATGCTTTTTTCTTTCTTCACAGATGAACATTTCAATGCCTCAGATGCAGAAGCTGTGGATTGCTGCCTTGCTTTTTCTAAATCCAGTGAAACCAAAGCCAACAATTGACAGGGCTCATGACAGGAGTCTGACAGGAGCAGAGCCGCCTGCACCAGAACAAGAGGGGCACAAGTTGAGCCAGATATGTCGAGGGGAAGAGTCACGGTGACAGGTGCAATGGAACAGAAACCACTACAAACATGCGTCCACATATTTACAGACTGTAAATATCTCTCTGTGTTCAGGTCCCTCTTTCACTCGACACCCTCCTGAGAGTCTGCGTTAGCCTTGTGTTCAGATTTGAAATTCCCTTTTAGAATTAAGTGCTTATAAATGTCAATTGACTTTGCCCCTTCTGCGAGGTTAAGAAAGGCCACATCGCTCTGTAGTGACTTGCAAAGCAGCACAGGTTCAGTTATAAGGTCTTGCAAATGGGTTACATTCAGTTGCGTCCAAAAGCCCAGTGAATTAGCTGATGTAGTAGTTTGTAAAGCGTTTACAGCCAGATAAGCTCTGTCAGGACCATCCACCAACGACTGGACAAAAATCCAGTTTGATTTCATGTTTGATTATTGAAATCCTTCAGAACGTCTTTATAGTAAAGCAGAAAAGCAAAATGGCCGACTATTCTCATGCCACTTTCAATTAATAAATGAATGTACTGCTGTAGCATATTAGCATTAGCATTTTAACATATCTACAGTGTTACACAACGATTCACACATAAAACATTCAAACAGGCCAAAGCTGATGCTGCTTGACTTTGAAAGCAGTTCAGTCTCTTATGGTGGGTCTGTGGCGCCTGTGAATTTTTACCTTTTGCAAATCCCTCTTTGAAAACTAAACTGCAATCAAGGAGTAGAAGGGAACAGTCAGCGGGCGGAGGAGTTCATCGCAGCCCAGCCTAAAACACATGAGGCACAACTCAACATACCTGAAAGATATGCGCAGCCTGGCTCGTGATCAACTGCAACAAGAGGTTAACGCTTTAGGAGCTGATAGAACAGTCCACATTTAAACAATGACAACAACAATGTCAACAACATCTCTTCTGTTTGCTCCAGCCAAAATGAAATCTCACTTCGCTGTTTGGATGTTCCATTCACTCCACGAGACGTGATAATCTCATTCTGTCTCATCGTGTGAATCACACAAACCTCGGCCTGATGTAAACTTGTATCTGTGGATTATATTTCACATTTGCTGCCACTGTATGAGGTCATAGTACAAACATTAGGTTATGTCAATCTGAAAATATTTGAACGATTAATGGAGAAATAATTTTTATTTTATTTTTTATGAATTTTGAAAATTGTTATTTAAAGCCATTTATTTATGTAGTTTATTTGACAGGAACAATGTACATTAATTAACATTTCTGTAACTGCACCAGAATTAGCCAGAGAGGCTGTTTTTCATCTGTCATCCCTGGACCGATGGTAATTGTAAAGATTAAAGATTAAAAAAATTATTATAAACAGCACAAGTTAATTTAATATAAATGAAAAGTAAAAAATGTGTTTGTAAATGGTTAAAACAATAAAGATCTGATTCTTGACTGTTGTGAGCAGCAGCTAAAGCAGAAAAAACGTTTTAACACATTAGTCTCTGTGCTGCATTATTTTAAGATGGTGGAATTCAATTATACAACCTTTTATGGGGCATTTTCATTCTGAAGAGCTTTACAGTTTACATTTTTGTCCGTTCATCAGACCGTCTGGTCCCGCGAGCACCACAGAGCATCTTTGATCTTAATATAACCTACTTTAAAATTCAAACTGCTAAAAATACAGAATCTTGCATGAGTTGTGTTTTTCACACTGCTGTAAAGCTTGAACTGTTTGCCTCGTCTCCCACTGACCACACGACAGGTCCGTGTGGGTCAGCCTGGTGTATTTATAAAAGTAGTGCAGTTTTTCATCTATATAAGGTCTTCAGGAGACATGGAGCTCAAAAGACTCTTGGAGTGGGCCATGTTACATATAGAGTGATGAATGGGACACATGACACACATGTACATGTGTCCTCCGCACACGCCCCGGTGTTTCCTCCTCAAAGAGAGCTGTGCTTAAGTAATCGCACACAGAGGCCAGTTTAACATGGAACTAAACAGTCAATCCAGTACTTTTGCTTCTAAACTGTGCAGGGACTCGCCCAAACAGTTCTGCCCCATTTTCACGGCACGTTCAATCTCGACTAAAATGTGCAAATGGCGACCGCAGAGGTCAAAGTTCAAAATAAGACAAAAATTGAAATGTATCCATATTAGGATAAATCACTAAACTTAAAACAGTGACTCAAACATTTAGAGTCATAAGCATGATAAATGTGCACCACATTGAAGAACCGCTCCTGAAACTGTGTACATGGGGTTTGAATAGTATTGTCGACTGTTCCTAGTCTTTGTTGCCAATTTTAGTGCAAGCTAGGTACATTTACAAATCATTGATCCAAAATGACCAAAGTTTGTATGTGGTGCATTACTGAAATGAAAGAATTTAAAATGTAAAAAGTCTTACAATCTCTGTCTGTGTGACGCTCTGCTCTCCCTGATGCTCTCTCCTGCATCTTTATAACTTCAACTTTCAATTCAAGCTTTTTTCTATAACACATTTAAGACAGAAACGGGTTTCTCCAAAGGACAAAACCCCAAGACATATACAAAGTGATGTGCCTACTCCATTCAGTGAAGTGAAGCAGTGAGCGTTACACTGGAGAAACTAAATACACTCTCCACAAGAGAATGAACCAACACGAGAGAGAGCAGCTCAGGGCCACAGTCTGATGTTCATCTCCATAAGAGAATGAACCTACACAGGGCGACAGTAGCTCAGTAGGTTGAGTGTTTGTCCACTGATTCGAAGGTTGGCGTTTCAAATCCCGCTCTCTACATAAACATCATTGGTTGAGTGGTTAGATCCACTGACTTGAAGGTTGGCGGTGCAATTCCAGCCCTCACAGATGAATGCTGTCGTTGGGTCCTTGGGCAAGACACTTAACCCACCTACCCCAGCCCTTGGGACAACGGGTGGAAATTAGTCTCTGGCTATAATCCGGCGTGTTTACGTTCATGTCTGTCATGTCATGTCTGTTCATCAACATGCACTGTCCCAACCAAATAAAAAAATAAAAAAATAAATAAAACACGAGAGAGAGCAGCTCAGGACCACAGTCTGCTGTACATCTACATCTCAAACACACTAACCTCTCCTCTGAAGAGAGTGAGGTTCAGATCTGAGCCACAGAAAAGAAATGGTTTGAAAGGAGAGTTAAAGAAGATATTTTTGTTATGAAAGAGAATCCTTCCTTAAACAGGAGCCTGAGACATAATCTGTCCATCTACAACTCCATCCTCAGACCCAGAGAGAACAAAAGAAAACTATAGGACTAGCCAGGATGCTAATAGGTGTGAAAGTGCCATTAGGAGCTGAATGAATATGATAAGTATGACCCAGGCAACAAGATTTTAATGAAATCTAAAATTTCCTCAAAAATCTTAAATTATCATTGAATGGAAATAAAGTATATGGAGTGTGATGCAGCTACATAATCTTTATAATCAATGGTACAATGACTGACAGAGTCACCATCTATAAATATCTTGAGTTTTGACAAAATCTTTACAATACATAATATCAGAATTATGTAATAGTTTAAAATCTAAATCAAGTCTCCCACTGAATTAAAGAAAATATATTGTTGATGCAGCCTCTGTTTCTGTCCTGGATTCTGTAGATAACAGATATAATATGTAGATATAATCTACACAAATGTCTCATATAATCTACATACAGTATATGTCTAAACATAAAATAAATGAAATGAAAATATAATGAGAAAAATGTGATGAGATGGTTTGACATGTTTGAGAGTGTTTGTCTCTGGTTTTGACTCTGGTGTTTGTTTCTGGTGTTTGAGAGTGTTTGTGTTCTGGTGTTGTTTGACATGTTTGAGAGTGTTTGTCTCTGGTGTTTGACATGTTTGAGAGTGTTTGTCTCTGGTGTTGTTTGATCTGTTTGAGAGTGTTTGTCTCTGGTGTTTGACATGTTTGAGAGTGTTTGTTTCTGGTGTTTGACATGTTTGAGAGTGTTTGTTTCTGGTGTTGTTTGATCTGTTTGAGAGTGTTTGTTTCTGGTGTTTGACATGTTTGAGAGTGTTTGTTTGAGTTTGATCTGTGTTTGTTTGTCTCTGGTGTTTTTGACATGTTTGAGAGTGTTTGTTTCTGGTGTTTGATCTGTTTGAGAGTGTTTGTTTCTGGTGTTGTTTTGTTTGAGAGTGTTTGTTTCTGGTGTGTTTGTCTCTGGTTTGTTTGACATGTTTGAGAGTGTTTGTTTCTGGTGTGAGAGTGTTTGATCTGTTTGAGAGTGTTTGTGTTTTTTCTGGTGTTTGACATGTTTGAGAGAGTGTTTGTTTTTGAGAGTGTTTGTTTCTGGTGTTGTTTGATCTGTTTGAGAGTGTTTGTTTCTGGTGTTTGTTTTGAGAGTGTTTGTTTCTGGTGTTTGAGAGTGTTTGTTTCTGTTGTTGGTTTCTGGTGTTTGACATGTTTGAGAGTGTTTGTTTCTGGTGTTTGACATGTTTGAGAGTGTTTGTTTCTGGTGTTTGTCTGTTTGATCTGTTTGAGAGTGTTTGTTTGTTTGAGAGTGTTTGTTTCTGGTTTGAGTTTTGAGTGTTTGTTTCTGGTGTTTGATCTGTTTGAGAGTGTTTGTCTCTGGTGTTGTTTGATCTGTTTGAGAGTGTTTGTTTCTGGTGTGGTTTGATCTGTTTGAGAGTGTTTGTTTCTGGTGTTGTTTGACATGTTTGAGAGTGTTTGTTTTGTTTCTGGTGTTTGATCTGTTTTGTTTTCTGGTGTTTGATCTGTTTGAGAGTGTTTGTTTCTGGTGTTTGATCTGTTTGAGAGTGTTTGTTTCTGGTGTTTGATCTGTTTGAGAGTGTTTGTTTCTGGTGTTTGATCTGTTTGAGAGTGTTTGTTTCTGGTGTTTGATCTGTTTGAGAGTGTTTGTTTCTGGTGTTGTTTGATCTGTTGAGAGTTTGTTTGTTTTTGATCTGGTGTTTGTTTGATCTGTTTGAGAGTGTTTGTTTTGATCTGGTGTTTGTTTTTTTTGATTCGATTTCAAGTGACAAATGTGAAATATTCTGAGCAGGTCAGAACCAGAAGACTCTTTTCTGATCATTTACAGCTATGTAGCAGTGTTTAGGGGCCATTTCAGCGGCTCCGTTTAGAGCCCTGACCCGCAGACAGCACTGCATCTGTATGTCCAGCTTTCAGGCCAGCCTCACATTTCACCAGTGTTACATAACTGGTCATTATCACATTGTACCCAGCCTTCAGCCAAACTCGCCCATTATAATGACTGTGGTTGTACCAGGCCTATCTCAACATTTGTGAGAATCACACTGGACTGAATCCAAAAAACATCCACATTCACGTTCATCAGAGGCTATATACTTCTGTTTTGCTCTGTGTTATTAGATTAGGGTTATGGGATCAGGGTAAAGGTCAGGGGTCAGGGTTTAGCTTAAAGGGGTTAAAGAGCTAGTGTTCCAACATCCGCAATGGCAACTGCTATCACAACTTGAGATTGATGAGGTACAACACAAAATATGCTACGGCAAGAGCCAGGACGCCAGGTCAGAGGGGAGTTAACATCAACTCCCCATCCGGAGATTGGGTACGAAGCCCCAATGAGCATTACGCTGAGCGAGGCAGCGACTGACCTGAAAGATAAGATCATGGCCCGAATGAACACAAGGCAACCCCGACACCGCCTGCAGAGACTAAGTGAAGTACCATCTGAAAGTCTCCTAGAAGATGTGAATGCAGCATTGAGAGCGATCCTCAACCATCACAGAAACAATGAGCTGATATACACTTCAGCAGCAGTGATCCTAGAGATGCTTGGATATAGGAGCAACCATGGGAGCCATGAGAAACAATACCCACCATGGAAACGATGGTTAGAGGCTAAAATCAAGGCAGTGCGGAGAGAAGTGAGCCAACTGTCAGAGGCCCAGAGAGGTGAAAAAACAAGTACCCCGGAGGTACAGCCAGATGCCCAGACCTGAAGCACTGGAAACTGCCAAACAAAGGCTCCAAGCCTTGGCCAGCCGCCTAAAGAGGTACACACGAGATAATGAAGCTAGACAAATGCCAGGGTAATAACACCAGAGTGAACCCACCAAGGCTGGAAAGAAGGACATTGGCAAAGATACCAGGGGAGCCAAACACCAGCTCCTGGTCGACTGAACAGTCTCCTGAGACTGCAGAACCAACCTGTGCACTGCCTGGATTGATTAGAAGAAAGCCTATGACTCAATGCCACACACATGGATCACTGAATGGAGCTGTACAACATCAGGACTCTAAGAGCCTTCACTGCAAACTCAAGGAGGTTGTGGAAAACCACCCTTGAGGCCAATGACAAGCCATCAAATGTGGCATATACCAAGGAGATGCACTGTCCCCACTGCTGTTCTGCACAGGTCTGAAGCCCCTCAGCCAAATCATCAACAATACTGGCCATGGATACGACTCAGGAATGAGGCCACCGTCAGTCACCTCCTCTACATGGACGACATCAAACTGTACGATAAGAATGAGACATGGACTCACTGATCCACACCACCAGGATCTACAGCACAGACACTGGAATGTCATTCAGGCTTGAGAAGTGCAGCCGGATGGTGACAAAGAGAGGGAAGGTAGTCCACACAGAAGGAGTCTCACTCCCAGAAGGGACAATAGCAGACACTGAGGACAGGTACAAGTACCTTGGTATCCCACAAGCAAATGGCAACAAGAGGAAACAAGGAAAGAAGCTACGGCCAAATACCTCAGACGAGTAAGACAAGTCCTAAGGAGTCAGCTCAATGGAACAAGACCCAGGCAATAAACAGCTACGCCCTGAGAGTAATCAGATACACAACAGGAATCATAAGCCAAAGGAGGAGATACAGGCCACAATGTCTCAGACAGTGGAGCAGAGGAAGAGGAGCTGGAGGAACCATCATGGAAGGACAAGCCCCTGCATGGGATGTACCACTGGAACAAAACTGAAGTGGCTCATATCAAGAAATCCACCAATGTCTTGAGAAAGAGCTGGACTGAAGGACAGAGGCTCATCCTGGAGCACAGGAGCCTTGAGCACAAGAGCGATAGAGGCTCAGATCTACCACCAGACAAGACCCAAGACAAAGAGGCTCCTGAGACAATCCAGCTCATAACTGCAGGTGTAAGATGCTGTAGCAAAAGCAAACATGGAGTGGAATAACCAAGTGGAGCCACAGTTTACAGAAACATCTTTGCAGAGTACGGACTGGAGACTAGGGATGGGACAATATAAAATTTAGACTCACAATTATCATGACCAAAATAAATAGCGATTCACAATATTATCGCCATAATTATTAATTTGTAAACGTTCCGACGGCCCGGGCCGACTGTACAACTCTACAGAATGTACATGTACTTCACCCACGCAAACAATCTACACGTCAGATGAAAGCTACAGCTCCTCTTTTCGTACATGCAAAAATTTTCACCTGAATCACCACAGAGCGACAGGAAACACGTTTTTTCAGAAAAGCCAAAAATGTGGATGTGGACTTCACTTTGAGGATCTGATTCTGTCAAACTCAACATGTTCCACAAAGTCGTTCTCATTCGTTCCTACAGGTCCAGAGAATATAACCCACTGAAGAAATCATGTCCACAAAATCAGATCCTCCATGTTCAATCTGCTGCAGAAAGTTCCACACGTGAAATCTGCTCCGTCACTTTTTTGCATTTCTTTGGTCGATTTCAGGCAAAATAAACTTAAGACAGACCGAGTTTGGACGAGTCTCAATTCAACAAAAACTCACCAAAGTGACTTAAGTCGCATTTAAGTCAAACGAGTACTTCAACCTGCACTTACAGTACATGAACAGAACATGAACAGTACATGAACAGAACATGAACAGTACATGAACAGTACATGAACATACATGAACAGTACATGAACAGTACATGAACAGTACATGAACAGTACATGAACAGTACATGAACAGTACATGAACAGTACATGAACAGAACATGAACAGTACATGAACAGTACATGAACAGTACATGAACAGTACATGAACAGTACATGAACAGAACATGAACAGTACATGAACAGTACATGAACAGTACATGAACAGTACATGAACAGTACATGAACAGTACATGAACAGTACATGAACAGTACATGAACAGTACATGAACAGTACATGAACAGTACATGAACAGTACATGAACAGTACATGAACAGTACATGAACAGAACATGAACAGTACATGAACAGTACATGAACAGTACATGAACAGTACATGAACAGAACATGAACAGTACATGAACAGTACATGAGCAGTACATGAACAGTACATGAACAGAACATGAACAGTACATGAACAGTACATGAACAGTACATGAACAGTACATGAACAGTACATGAACAGTACATGAACAGTACATGAACAGTACATGAACAGTACATGAACAGTACATGAACAGTACAACAGTACAGAACAGTACATGAACAGTACATGAACAGTACATGAACAGTACATGAACAGTACATGAACAGTACATGACAGTACATGAACAGTACATGAACAGTACATGAACAGTACATGAACAGTACATGAACAGTGAACAGTACATGAACACAGTACATGAACAGTACATGAACAGTACATGAAGTACATGAACAGTACATGAACAGTACATGAACAGTGAACACATGAACAGAACATGAACAGTACATGAACAGTACATGAACATGAACAGTACATGAACAGTACATGAACAGTACATGAACAGTACATGAACAGTACATGAACAGTACATGAACAGTACATGAACAGTACATGAACATGAACAGTACATGAACAGTACATGAACAGTACATGAACAGTACATGAACAGTACATGAACAGTACATGAACAGTACATGAACAGTACATGAACAGTACATGAACAGTACATGAACAGTACATGAACAGTACATGAACAGTACATGACAGTACATGAACAGTACATGAACAGTACATGAACAGTACATGAACAGTACATGAACAGTACATGAACAGTACATGAACAGTACATGAACAGTACATGAACAGTACATGAACAGTACATGAACAGTAACAGTATGAACAGTACATGAACAGTACATGAACAGAACATGAACAGAACATGACATGACATGAGTACATGACAGTACATGAACAGTACATGAACAGTACATGAACAGTACATGAACAGTACATGAACAGTACATGAACATGAACATGACAGTACATGAACAACAGTACATGAACAGTACATGAACAGACATGAACAGTACATGAACAGTACATGAACAGTACATGAACAGTACATGAACAGTACATGAACAGTACATGAACAGTACATGAACAGTACATGAACAGTACATGAACAGTACATGAACAGTACATGAACAGTACATGAACAGTACATGAACAGTACATGAACAGTACATGAACAGTACATGAACAGTACATGAACAGTACATGAGTACATGAACAGTACATGAACAGAACATGACAGTACATGAACAGTACATGAACAGTACATGAACAGTACATGAACAGTACATGAACAGTACATGAACAGTACATGAACAGTACATGAACAGTACATGAACAGTACATGAACAGTACATGAACAGTACATGAACAGTACATGAACAGTACAGAACAGTACATGACAGTACATGAAACATGAACAGTACAGTACATGAACAGTACATGAACAGAACATGAACAGTACATGAACAGTACATGAACAGTACATGAACAGAACATGAACAGTACATGAACAGTACATGAACAGTACATGAACAGTACATGAACAGTACATGAACAGTACATGAACAGTACATGAACATGAACAGTACATGAACAGTACATGAACAGTACATGAACAGTACATGAACAGTACATGAACAGTACATGAACATGAACAGAACATGAACAGTACATGAACAGTACATGAACAGTACATGAACAGAACAGTATACATGAACAGTACATGAACAGTACATGAACAGTACATGAGCAGTACATGAACAGTACATGAACAGAACATGAACAGTACATGAACAGTACATGAGCAGTACATGAGCAGTACATGAACAGTACATGAACAGTACATGAACAGTACATGAACAGTACATGAACAGTACATGAACAGTACAAGAACAGTACATGAACAGTACATGAACAGTACATGAACTGTACATGAACAGTACATGAAACAGTACATGAACAGTACATGGAACAGTACATGAACAGTACATGAACAGTACATGAACAGTACATGAACAAGTACATGAACAGTACATGGAACAGTACATGAACAGTACATGAACAGTACATGAACAGTACATGAACAGTACATGAACAGTACATGAACAGTACATGAACAGTACATGAACAGTACATGGAACTGTACATGAACAGTACATGAACAGTACATGAACAGTACATGAACAGTACAACAGTACATGAACAGTACATGAACAGTACATGAACAGTACATGAACAGTACATGAAACAGTACATGGAACAGTACATGAACAGTACATGAACAGTACAAGAACAGTACATGAACAGTACAAGAACAGTACATGAACACATACATGAACAGTACATGGAACAGTACATGAACAGTACATGAACAGTACATGAACAGTACATGAACAGTACATGAACAGTACATGAACAGTACATGAACAGTACATGAACAGTACATGAACAGTACATGAACAGTACATGAACAGTACATGAACAGTACATTCACGTCAGGTGAAGTACTTCACAGTACATGAACAGTACTGTGTCAGGTGAAGTACTTCACACACAGTGTGGAACAGTGTCTCAGTACATGAACTCTGAGGACTTCAGGGACTGACTCCTGCTGAACAGTCCAGAGTCAGGAACAGTACCTGGAGAATCAGAGTTTCAGTTTTGTTCACAGTACAAAACAGTACATGAACAGTCATCCTGAAGATGTGGGACAGAACTCGACTTGACAAAGTACAAATGAACAGTACAGAACAGTACAGTTCAGTTGACTACATGAACAGTACATGAACAGTACAAGAACAGTACATGATTTGTACATGAACAGTACAAGAACAGTACATGAACAGAAGTCACGTCAGGTGAAGTACTTTTGAATGTGTCCTGTGTCAGGTGAAGTACTTCACACATGTGTCCTGTGTCTCTCACACTAGAGGACTTCAGGGACTGACTCCTGCTGGTCCAGAGTCAGGACTAAACCTGGAGAATCAGAGTTTCAGTTTTGTTCAGCTAAAACCTTGAACATTCATCCTGAAGATGTGGGACAGACTCGACTTTGACAAAGTTTAAATCCAGGCTCAGTTCTGTTTAGCTGCTTGTGACTGAAAGGGTTTTATTATTTATGTTTTGATTTGTATGATTTTAATGTCTTTCTTATTCTGTAAAATATTTTGAATTACTTTCTGGACCAGATGTGCTGTACAAATAAATGTGCCTTGCCTACTCTGATACTGTGATACTATCATCCACACAGCCTCATGATGTGTGACTGCACATGCTGCTCATGCTGCTCATGCTGCTCATGCTGCTCATGATGTTCATGATGTTCATGCTGCTCATGCTGCTGCTGCATGCTGCTCATGATGCTCATGCTGCTCATGCTGCTCGCTGCTCATGACTGCATGCTGCTCATGCTGCTCATGATGCTCATGCTGCTGCTGCTCATGCTCATGCTGCTCATGCTGCTCATGCTGCTCATGCTGCTCATGATGCTCATGCTGCTCATGCTGCTCATGATGTTCATGATGCTCATGATGCTCATGCTGCTCATGATGCTCATGCTGCTCATGCTGCTCATGATGTTCATGATGCTCATGATGCTCATGATGCTCATGCTGCTCATGCTGCTCATGCTGCTCATGCTGCTCATGCTGCTCATGCTGCTCATGCTGCTCATGATGCTCATGATGCTCATGCTGCTCATGCTGCTCATGCTGCTCATGATGTTCATGATGCTCATGCTGCTCATGATGCTCATGCTGCTCATGCTGCTCATGATGTTCATGATGTTCATGATGTTCATGATGTTCATGCTGCTCATGCTGCTCATGCTGCTCATGCTGCTCGTGATGCTCGTGCTGCTCGTGCTGCTCGTGATGCTCGTGATGCTCGTGATGCTCGTGATGCTCGTGATGCTCGTGCTGCTCGTGATGCTCGTGATGCTCGTGATGCTCGTGATGCTCGTGCTGCTCGTGATGCTCGTGATGCTCGTGATGCTCGTGATGCTCGTGATGCTCGTGATGCTCGTGATGCTCGTGATGTTCATGATGCTCATGATGCTCATGATGCTCATGATGCTCGTGATGCTCGTGATGCTCGTGATGTTCGTGATGCTCGTGATGCTCGTGATGCTCGTGATGCTCGTGATGCTCGTGATGCTCGTGATGCTCGTGATGCTCGTGATGCTCGTGATGCTCATGATGTTCATGATGCTCATGATGCTCATGATGCTCATGATGTTCATGATGCTCATGATGCTCATGATGCTCATGATGCTCATGATGCTCATGATGTTCATGATGCTCATGATGCTCATGATGCTCATGATGCTCATGCTGCTCATGATGCTCATGATGTTCATGATGCTCATGATGCTCATGATGTTCATGATGCTCATGCTACATTCTGAGACTTTCTAGACCGACTATGACCTGTAAATAGATTTATTACATCAGTGTCTATATCCCAACTATTCAGCAGTATTTAAGGAGCATGTGCTAAAAAGGTCGGGGGTGATCTCTGAAATTTGAGACCAGTTTGTCAAAGTTCAAAGGTCACACACGAGATTAAGATATTACCAGTCACTCAAACAGTTCCAATTATAAACACAGGACATGCTGGCTCAGGATTCACTTTGGTTATTTAAAGTATTACTCGATTCCCAAACAGCAATAGAAGCCACTTTAAAACAGAAATGTAAAGAAGACAAAACTCACCAAGACAAGCCTCACTGTCTCTGGGGTTTACAATTAAATAAATACTTTATCAAATACTGTATCACTAATGTGTGACTATGAACATATCACTAATGTGTGACTATGAACATATCACTAATGTGTGACTATGAACATATCACTAATGTGTGACTATGAACATATCACTAATGTGTGACTATGAACATATCACTACTGTGTGACTATGAACATATCACTAATGTGTGACTATGAACATATCACTAATGTGTGACTATGAACATATCACTAATGTGTGACTATGAACATATCACTAATGTGTGACTATGAACATATCACTAATGTGTGACTATGAACATATTAGTATCATTTAAGGTTAAATGCCATTAGGTTACTTAAAAACAATGATAAACAGTAAAAAAAAGGAAAAAACAAACAAACAAAAAAAAAAAACAGTGATAAACAATATTAACTCTTCAACATTTAAATAAATAAAAGGCTCAAATTTCTCCCAGTGTTGGTGTTAATACACAAAGAACAGAAATCTGCTGCACATTTAAAGTCATTATCTGGACCAAACAGAGGTTTTCTTTGCACTAAAGGAGATGAATTATCTACCACGTCCTTGAGCTTTGGGTTCATCTTAAATAATATTTCTGTTTGTCGGAGCCGGTGACGCTCCTCCATGTGAACTAAATGTAAAACATATGTTTAATTTTTTTTTTTTTTTTTTATAAATAAATTGGTATGAATTGAATGTGCATGTTTTATCATTTAAAAATAACACTGCATTTAAAAAAAAAAAAGTGTCAAAAAGGATGAACTATAATGAGAGTTATCTTTGTGTAACACTGGACAGGAGTCGGGTGTTGAGATAAGATTAAGTTAATATTCCAAACTTTAAAGTTAAACAGAAATGATCGTCCTGTGATTATTGTGAAGGGTTAATGTGAATAAGTGAAATCAGCTTTTATTCATGTTTAAACGTTAATATTTGCATCATTCGTTCTATAAACAACACAATTTCACATTTAAAGAATTTGGTTTAGAGCCTTTCAAATCTGCCTGGACCTCCCCAGAGAACGTTAACTCTCAGAATAGAACAATCACACATAGAACAATCACACACAGAACACTCACACACAGAACAATCACACACAGAACAATCACACACAGAACAATCACACACAGAACACTCACACACAGAACACTCACACACAGAACACTCACACACAGAACACTCACACATAGAACAATCACACACAGAACACTCACACACAGAACAATCACACACAGAACACTCACATAGAACACTCACACATAGAACAATCACACACAGAACACTCACACACAGAACAATCACACACAGAACACTCACACAGAACACTCACACACAGAACAATCACACAGAACAATCACACACAGAACACTCACACACAGAACACTCACACACAGAACACTCACACACAGAACAATCACACACAGAACACTCACACACAGAACACTCACACACAGAACACTCACACACAGAACACTCACACACAGAACACTCACACACAGAACACTCACACACAGAACACTCACACACAGAACACTCACACACAGAACAATCACACACAGAACACTCACACACAGAACAATCACACACAGAACACTCACACAGAACAATCACACACAGAACAATCACACACAGAACAGAACACTCACACACAGAACACTCACACACAGAACACACACACAGAACAACACTCACACACAGAACAATCACACACAGAACACTCACACACAGAACACTCACACACAGAACACTCACACACAGACACAGACAACAACACTCACACACAGAACACTCACACACAGAACAATCACACACAGAACACTCACACACAGAACACACACATCAGAAACACTCACACACAGAACACTCACACACAGAACACTCACACACAGAACACTCACACACAGAACACTCACACACAGAACACTCACTCACACACAGAACAATCACACACAGAACACACTCACACACAGAACACTCACACACAGAACACTCACACACAGAACACTCACACACAGAACACTCACACACAGAACACTCACACACAGAACACTCACACACAGAACATCACACACACACTCACACACAGAACACTCACACACAGAACAATCACACACAGAACACTCACACACAGAACACTCACACACAGAAACACTCACACACAGAACAATCACACACAGAACACTCACACACAGAACACTCACACACAGAACACTCACACACAGAACACAAACACACACAGAACAATCACACACAGAACAGAACAACACACACACACAACACACACACAACACTCACACACAGAACAATCACACACAGAACACTCACAGAACACTCACACACAGAACACTCACACACAGAACACTCACACACAGAACACATCACACACAGAACACTCACACACAGAACACACACACACAGAACAATCACACACAGAACACTCACACACAGAACACTCACACACAGAACACACATCACACACAGAACACTCACACACAGAACACACACACAGAACACTCACACACACACTCACACACAGAACAACTCACACACAGAACACTCACACACAGAACACTCACACACAGAACAATCACACAGAACACTCACACACAGAACAATCACACACACCAGAACACTCACACACAGAACACTCACACACAACACACTCACACACACAGAACAAACACACACACACAAACACTCACACACAGAACACTCACACACAGAACACTCACACACAGAACACTCACACAGAACAATCACACACAGAACACTCACACACAGAACAACACACACACAGAACACACATCACACACAGAACACTCACACACAGAACACTCACACACAGAACACTCACACACAGAACACTCACACACACACTCACACACAGAACACTCACACACAGAACAATCACACACAGAACACTCACACACAGAACACTCACACACAGAACACTCACACACAGAACACTCACACACAGAACACTCACACACAGAACACTCACACACAGAACACTCACACACAGAACAACACACACAGAACACACACAGAACACTCACACACAGAACACTCACACACAGAACACTCACACACAGAACACTCACACACAGAACACTCACACACAGAACACACACACAGAACACTCACACACAGAACACTCACACACAGAACACTCACACACAGAACACTCACACACAGAACACTCACACACAGAACACTCACACACAGAACACTCACACAGAACACTCACACAGAACACTCACACACAGAAACACTCACACACAGAACAATCACACACACAGAACACTCACACAGAACACTCACACACAACAGAACACTCACACACAGAACACTCACACACAGAACACACACACACAGAACACTCACACACAGAACACTCACACACAGAACACTCACACACAGAACACTCACACACAGAACACTCACACACAGAACACTCACACACAGAACACACACACAGAACAATCACACACAGAACACTCACACACAGAACACTCACACACAGAACACTCACACACAGAACACTCACACACAGAACACTCACACATAGAACACTCACACACAGAACACACACACACAGAACAATCACACACAGAACCTTCCCAGAGGACGTTTTCTCTCTCGTCACATGCAGAGCTGTCCCAGGCTATTTACAGAGGTGACTTCTGCTGCAGACACGATGAAAGAAGATACTGCCACGAGCAGAGCTGTGGAAACACAACCCTGCAGAACATTTACAGACAGAACACTCACAGACAGAACACTCACACACAGAACACTCACACAGAACACTCACACAGAACACTCACACAGAACACTCACACACAGAACACTCACAGACAGAACACTCACACAGAACACTCACACACAGAACACTCACACACAGAACACTCACACAGAACACTCACACAGAACACTCACACACAAACACTCAACACTCACACACAGAACACTCACACAGAACACACACAACACTCACACACAGAACACTCACACAGAACACTCACACACAGAACACTCACACACAGAACACTCACACACAGAACACTCACACAGAACACTCACACACAGAACACTCACACACAGAACACTCACACACAGACACACAACACACAGAACACTCACACACAGAACACTCACACACAGAACACTCACACAGAACACAACACACACAGAACACTCACACACAGAACACTCACACACACAGAACACTCACACACAGAACACTCACACACAGAACACTCACACACAGAACACTCACACACAGAACACTCACACAGAACACTCACACAGAACACTCACAGACAGAACACTCACACACAGAACACTCACACACAGAACACTCACACACAGAACAACACACACAACACACACACAGAACACACACAGAACACACACACACAGAACACTCACACACAGAACATCACACACAGAACACTCACACACACAGAACAACTCACACACAGAAACACTCACACACAGAACACTCACACACAGAACACTCACACACAGAAACACTCACACAGAACACACACAGAACACTCACACACAGAAACACTCACACACAGAACACACAATCACACACACAACACACACACAGAACACTCACACACAGAACACTCACACAGAAACACTCACACACAACACACTCACACACAGAACACACTCACACACACAACACACACACACAGAACACTCACACACAGAACACTCACACACAGAACATCACAGACACACAAACACTCACACAAAGAACACTCACACACAACACACACACACACAGAACACTCACACACAGAACACTCACACTCACTCACACAGAAACAATCACACACAGAACAATCACACACAGAACACATCACACACAGAACAATCACACATAGAACACACACACACAGAACACACACACAGAACACTCACACACAGAACACTCACACACAGAACAACACACACACACAGAACACTCACACACAGAACACTCACACACAGAACAATCACACACAGAACATTTACAGACAGAACAATCACACATAGAACACTCACACACAGAACACTCACACACAGAACACTCACACACAGAACAATCACACACAGAACATTTACAGACAGAACAATCACACATAGAACAATCACACACAGAACAATCACACACAGAACACTCACAGACGGAACACTCAGACACCAACCAGAACCAATGAACCAATGAGACTATGAACCAATGAACCAATGAGACAATGAACCAATGAACCAATGAACCAATGAACCAATGAACCAATGAACCAATGAACCAATGAGACTATGAACCAATGAGACTATGAACCAATGAACCAATGAGACTATGAACCAATGAACCAATGAACCAATGAGACTATGAACCAATGAGACTATGAACCCAATGAACCAATGAGACTCATGAACCAATGAACTATGAACCAATAAACCAATGAACCAACACTCACACACAGAACACAATGAACCAGTGAGACTATGAACCAATGAGACTATGAACCAAACATGAGACTATGAACAATGAGAACACTATGAACCAATGAGACTATGAACCAATGAACCAATGAGACTATGAACCAATGAGACTATGAACCAATGAACCAATGAACACTATGAACCAATGAGACTATGAACCAATGAGACTATGAACCAATGAACAATGAGACAATGAACCAATGAAACAATGAACATTCACAGAACCAATGAGACTATGAACCAATGAGACTATGAACCAAATGAACCAATGAGACTATGAACCAGTGAGACTATGAACCAATGAGACTATGAAACCAATGACCCAATGAAGACTATGAACCAATGAACCAATGACCACCAATGAAACCAATGAGACTATGAACCAATGAGACTATGAACCAATGAACCAATGAACCACTATGAACCAATGAGACTATGAACCAATAAACACAATGAACCAAGAAGACTAATGACCAATGAATGAGACTATGAACCATAAACAATATGAACCAATGAGATATGAACCAATGAGACTATGAACCAATGAACCAATGAGACTATGAACCAATGAGACTATGAACCAATGACCAACAATGAACCAATGAGACTATGAACCAATGAACCAATGAGACAATGACCAATGAACCAATGAACCAATGACACAATGAGACTATGAACCAATGAACCAATGAGACAATGAACCAATGAAACAATGAACCAATGAACACTCACTATGAACCAATGAGACTATGAACCAATGAGACTATGAACCAATGAGACTATGAACCAATGAACCAATGAGACTATGAACCAATGAACCAATGAACCAATGAGACTATGAACCAATGAGACTATGAACCAATGAGACTATGAACCAATGAGACTATGAACCAATGAACCAATGAGACTATGAACCAATGAAACAATGAACCAATGAGACTATGAACCAATGAGACTATGAACCAATGAGACTATGAACCAATGAGACTATGAACCAATGAACCAATGAGACTATGAACCAATGAACCAATGAACCAATGAGACTATGAACCAATGAGACTATGAACCAATGAACCAATGAGACTATGAACCAATGAGACTATGAACCAATAAACCAATGAACCAATGAGACAATGAACCAATGACCAATGAGATATGATGAACCAATGAGACTATGACCAATGAGACTATGAACCAATGAGACTATGAAACCAATGAGACTATGAACCAATGAACCAATGAGACTATGAACCAATGAGACTATGAACCAATGAACCAATGAGACTATGAACCAATGAGACTATGAACCAATGAGACTATGAACCAATGAACCAATGAAACTATGAACCAATGAGACTATGAACCAATAAACTAATGAACCAATGAGACTATGAACCAATGAACCAATGAGACTATGAACCAATGAACCAATGAAACTATGAACCAATGAGACTATGAACCAATAAACTAATGAACCAATGAGACTATGAACCAATGAACCAATGAGACTATGAACCAGTGAGACTATGAACCAATGAGACTATGAACCAATGAGACTATGAACCAATGAGACTATGAACCAATGAGACTATGAACCAATGAACCAATGAGACTATGAACCAATGAGACTATGAACCAATGAACCAATGAGACTATGAACCAATGAGACTATGAACCAATGAACCAATGAAACTATGAACCAATGAGACTATGAACCAATAAACTAATGAACCAATGAGACTATGAACCAATGAACCAATGAGACTATGAACCAATGAACCAATGAAACTATGAACCAATGAGACTATGAACCAATAAACTAATGAACCAATGAGACTATGAACCAATGAACCAATGAGACTATGAACCAATGAACCAATGAAACTATGAACCAATGAGACTATGAACCAATAAACTAATGAACCAATGAGACTATGAACCAATGAACCAATGAGACTATGAACCAATGAACCAATGAGACTATGAACCAATAAACCAATGAACCAATGAACCAATGAACCAATGAGACAATGAACCAATGAACCAATGACACTATGAACCAATGAACCAATGAGACTATGAACCAATGAACCAATGAGACTATGAACCAATGAACCAATGAGACTATGAACCAATAAACCAATGAACCAATGAGACTATGAACCAATGAACCAATGAGACTATGAACCAATAAACCAATGAACCAATAAACTAATGAACCAATGAGACTATGAACCAATGAACCAATGAGACTATGAACCAATAAACCAATGAACCAATGAACCAATGAACCAATGAGACTATGAACCAATGAACCAATGAGACTATGAATCAATGAACCAATGAGACTATGAACCAATGAGACTATGAACCAATGAGACTATGAACCAATGAACCAATGAGACTATGAACCAATGAGACTATGAACCAATGAGACTATGAACCAATGAACCAATGAGACTATGAACCAATGAACCAATGAACCAATGAAACTATGAACCAATGAGACTATGAACCAATGAGACTATGAACCAATGAACCAATGAACCAATGAAACTATGAACCAATGAGACTATGAACCAATGAACCAATGAGACTATGAACCAATGAACCAACGAGACTATGAACCAATGAGACTATGAACCAATGAGACTATGAACCAATGAGACTATGAACCAATGAACCAACGAGACTATGAACCAATGAACCAATGAACCAATGAACCAATGAACCAATGAACCAATGAACCAATGAACCAATGAACCAATGAGACTATGAACCAATGAACCAGTGCCACTATAAACCGGTGTCAGTAGAAATGCAGGGTAGAACTCTTAAATAGAGCTTTTAGGTTTTAGGTTTTACTATGGTCTTTGTGATCTTCATTGAGATGTTTTTGCGTTGCCTGAAATGATCCAGTGCAGGATTAAACTTATCCAACTTTGTATTTTTCAAATACTCAGTTTTTTTATTCCTGAAAAATGCACCAAAGACACTAAACTAAACCAAGCAGCCCTTAGTCCCGTTACTTTTCCCACATTCACACATCCGTTCACCCGACGACCTTCAGGAATTTACTCCTGGAGCCAAAGTCTCTATGTGAAAGCACCACTCCCACCCTGTTTGCCTTTGACCCTTCCCCCACATGGACCTCCCTGTCCTGGGTGCTGCTTGCTGGTGTCACCCCCTGGCGTGGACCCACCTCCAGAGCCAGCTCCTCGATCTGGAACTGCTTCGTGGCGGCGCGGTTGCCCTGCACGTGCTTGTGGTAGTAGATCACCATCACGTCATACTTCTTCATGATAGATTTGTAGTTCTTGGGGGTGAGTTCATGGACGCGGTCTTTACCATCGTACTCTGGGATTTCCAACCCAGTTTCAGCCCAACTGAGGGCTCCTAGAGTTAGGAGGACCCCCGCGATCACCCAGCCCCACTTCATGGTGCTCTCTTCTCACTGCGCTTCACAGAGCTGCTTCTAACACTACGGGACGACTGAGTGAGGGGAAGGGGTCCGACCTCCTGTCCCCACTGCCAAGAGAAGAGTAGAGCACCGAGGAACACCTGCTTTTAAAAATGTCCCGCACGTGGATCTGATGACGTTCAAGGGCCCGTCCCAATGAGGACTGGGCTCATCCAGGGGGCAAAGTGGGAGGAGCAGCTCCCCATGTGTGCACTTCTCTAGAAAATAAACTCCAGTACTATTTATGTTTCTTTCATCTTTCTGAAACAAACGGCATCATATTATTCAACTTTATTTGATGATTGTCTTTAAGTCACTGTCAGCTTTCACGTCCCGGTCCCTCGTCCACAGACGTAGAGCCAAAGTGAATCATGTAAATAGAATAGTAGAATAATTACCTTCTTTCTTACTGATGTGCATTGGTGATCATCAGTTTTTCTATTTGTTTGTGAATGTTGTGGAAGAGTGAAGCCTTCCCCTGACAGCCACCTGTTAAGTTCCCTGCAGCTTATGAGACCAGCTCAGTGTCTGAAGGATTGCTCACTATAGAGGCGCACACATGCCATTCCCATATAAAGTTTTGCAGAGAAGTTGGACACTAGCTAAAAATAAGGCCTCCACGGAACAACACTGTGGAAATGATGGCGTCCCAGAGTCCACGCTGAGGGTCAGGACTGTGGCATCGGTCAGAGCGGCGAGGGGATGGCCCAGTGCGAGGGCGCTGGAGAGTTAGTATTTATTTACATTAATCCTTTGAAGTATGTCATTATGCACATTTTAATGGATATAACTAACCTGCTAACCACTGTATTCCAAACAGGAAGTGATCATGGGCGCACTTCAGGCTCCATCGACTCTGGCTCCAATTCACTTTACATTGAAACATCTGCTTGTCTCCATGGAGAGTTAGAGATCAGATCTGCTCACAGTGTAATGACAGTGTGCACTGGTCAGAGCTGGTCCTCTGTGTTGAAAGGTCAAATGTCTGAGCCTCTACTCTGCACAAACAATTACCTAAACAAGACAAACAGAAGGTTTATCTTTGGCACTTATATCCCCAACAAGAGATTTGTTAAAAAAGCCTGTCACGGTAACACATTTTGAAGCACGATATATCAATACAGAGATGCACTACAATTAACAGTAACACTGAGACAAGACAAGACTTTATGCCACTGACACAATAACAAATGCAAGACAAGCCAAAAAAAAAAAAAAAAAAAAAAAAAAATATGTATATATATATATATATATATATATACATATATATATATATATATATATATATGCCTCTACTCGGGACCTCTACCTCTGGTAGAGGTCCCGAGCGTGGAAAAAGAGGGGATAAAGACCACCCGCGGAGGGTGAGGAGGAGATTTTTTTTATATATATATGGAAAATGTATTTTCCATTTTGTTTGAGCCACAGTCTGTTTAAAGAAGTTACTGAGTGAGACGTCACCACAACTTCAGCTCCACATGAAGCTCATCGAGGCTCGAGCAGGTGTAGAGATCGTGAGTATCATAGCAACCAAAGAGCCAATCAGGAACGAGGCTGATCAAGGTCACGCCCCTTCCCGCTGCACCGCTGGTTTAGCAAGGAGCGGCCCGCTTAGCAACTGTCAATCAAATCTGTTGCTAACGCTAACAGGAGCGACGTCGGGGACAGAAGGACCTGATGTGTCTGTTATTAATGTTCATATGTTGATTTACAGACACAGACGTGAAATAAAAACCCCAGGATCATGTAGAGGGTTAATACGAACATTTAAGACCAACATGAGTCTGACAGGGACAGAGACAGAGAGAGACAGTTTTTACACAGAGAGTGAACCGGAGCCAGAGTCGATGGAGCAGGAAGTGCACCATGATCACTTCCTGTTTGGAACATGGCGGCAGCTAACAGATTAGCTATGTCCATTTATATAAACAGCCTAAGATTTGGGCCCTGCTTTAGCTTACACACTCAGGACTTATGTTATATATTTGTTATGTTTTATATTTGTTATATTTTATATTTGTTATGTTTTATGTTTATGTTTAATATTTGTTATGTTTTATATTTGTTATATTTCATATTTGTTATATTTTATATTTGTTACGTTTTCTGTTTGTTATGTTTAATATTTGTCATGTTTTATATTTGTACCGTTAATATTTATTTGCGTGAATTTTCCACTTTGTCTCGTCCTGTGAAACACTTTTATTTGTGCATAAAAATGACACAAGTTGAATATTGAACTTGTGTTGAGGGAGGCGGCTGTGTGTGGAATGAATTACGTCTTATTCGTTTGCAAAGAGAAAGATGAGACAGAAGCTATTAATACAGCTGTAATGTGAGCCACCCCAGACTGCAGGGGGCGAGCTGCATCAGAGTCATGGGGAGAAATGTAAACATATAATAAACATTTATAATCAACCTGCTCCTGTTTTTAATGTTTTAAATGGACCTGTGCGGGTTTGTGTTTGTGTGTTTGTTTGTGTTTGTTTGTGTTTGTTTGTGTGTGTTTGTTTGTGTTTGTTTGTGTGTTTGTTTGTGTTTGTTTGTGTTTGTGTGTGTTTGTTTGTGTTTGTTTGTGTGTTTGTTTGTGTTTGTTTGTGTTTGTTTGTGTTTGTTTGTGTTTGTTTGTTTGTTTTGTGTGTGTGTGTTTGTTTGTTTGTTTGTTTGTGTTTGTTTGTGTGTTTGTTTGTGTTTGTTTGTGTTTGTTTGTGTTTGTTTGTGTTTGTTTGTGTTTGTTTTGTTTTTGTTTGTTGTGTTTGTGTGTTTGTTTGTTGTGTGTGTGTGTGTTTGTGTTGTGTGGTTTGTGTTGTTTGTTTGTGTTTTGTTTGTGTGTGTGTTTGTGTTTGTGTTGTGTGTGTTTGTGTTGTGTGTGTTTGTGTTTGTGTGTGTTTGTGTGTGTTTGTTTGTGTTTGTTTGTGTGTTTGTTTGTGTTTGTTTGTGTTTGTTTGTGTTTGTTTGTTTGTGTGTTTGTTTGTTGGTTTGTGTGTGTTTGTTTGTGTTTGTTTGTGTTTGTTTGTGTGTGTTTGTGTGTGTGTTTGTTTTTGTGTTTGTGTTTGTTGTTTGTGTGTTTTTGTTTGTGTTTGTTTGTGTGTGTTGTTTTGTGTGTGTGTTTGTTGTTTGTGTGTGTGTGTGTGTTGTTGGTTTTGTGTTGTTTGTTTTGTGTTTGTTTGTGTGTGTGTTTGTGTTTGTTTGTGTTTGTTTGTGTTGTTTTGTGTGTGTTGTTTGTGTTTGTTTGTGTTTGTTTGTGTTTGTTTGTGTGTTGTGTGTGTGTTTGTGTTTGTTTGTGTTTGTTTGTGTTTGTTGTTTTTTTGTTTGTTGTGTGTTGTTTGTGTTGTTTGTGTTTGTGTGTGTTGTGTTTGTGTGTGTTTTGTGTGTGTTTTGTGTGTTTGTTTGCTTGTTTGTGTTTGTTGTTTGTGTGTGTGTTTGTTTGTGTTTGTGTGTTGTTTGTGTGTGTGTTTGTGTTGTTTGGTTTGTGTGTGTGTTTGTGTTTGTTTGTTGGTTTGTGTGTGTTTGTGTGTGTTTGTTTGTGTGTGTGTTTGTTTGTTGGTTTGTGTGTGTTTGTTTGTGTTTGTTTGTGTTTGTTTGTGTTTGTTTGTGTTTGTTTGTGTGTTTGTTTGTGTTGTGTGTTTGTGTTTGTTTGTGTTTGTTTGTGTGTGTTTGTTTGTGTTTGTGTGTTTGTTTGCTTGTTTGTGTTTGTTGGTTTGTGTGTGTTTGTTTGTGTTTGTTTGTGTGTGTGTTTGTGTTTGTTGGTTTGTGTGTGTTTGTTTGTGTTTGTGTGTGTGTTTGTGTTTGTTTGTTGGTTTGTGTGTGTTTGTGTTTGTTTGTGTGTGTGTTTGTTTGTGTTTGTTGGTTTGTGTGTGTTTGTTTGTGTTTGTTTGTTGGTTTGTGTGTGTTTGTTTGTGTTTGTTTGTGTGTGTGTTTGTTTGTGTTTGTTTGTGTTTGTTTGTGTGTTTGTTTGTGTTTGTTGGTTTGTGTGTGTTTGTTTGTGTTTGTTTGTGTGTTTGTTTGTGTTTGTTTGTGTGTCCCTGAAGTTCTGGAGTTATAGTCTCTGGAGTTATAGCCCCTGGAGTTCTGGTGATCCCTCTGTATAAAAAGGGGGACCGGAGGGTGTGTTCCATCTACAGGGGAATCACACTCCTCAGCCTTCCCGGTAAGATCTATTCCAGGGACTGGAGAGGAGAATCCGACCGATAGTCAAACCTCGGATCCAGGAGGAGCAGTGTGGTTTTCGTCCTGGTTGTGGAACACTGGACCAGCTCTACACTCTCCATCAGGTCCTCGAGGCTCATGGGAGTTTGCCCAACCGGTCCACATGTGTTTTGTGGATCTGGAGAAGGCATTCGACCGTGTCCCTCGTGGTGTCCTTTGGGGGGTGCTCCGGGAGTATGGGGTCCGGGGCCCTTTGCTCAGGGCTGTCCGGTCCCTGTATGACCGGAGCAGGAGCTGTGTTCGCATCGCCGGCAGTAAGTCAGACTTGTTCCCGGTGCATGTTGGACTCCACCAGGGCTGCCCTTTGTCACCGGTTCTGTTCATTACATTTATGGACAGAATTTCCAAGCACAGTCAGGGGCCGGAGGGGGTCTGGTTCAGGGGCCGGAGGGGGTCTGGTTCAGGGGCCCGGAGGGGGTCTGGTTCAGGGCTGGAGGGGGTCAGGGGCTGGGGGGGTTCGGGAACCACAGGATCTCATCTCTGCTGTTTGCAGATGATGTTGTCCTGATGCTTCTTCGAGCCAGGACCTGCAGCACTGTGGCGGTTTGCAGCCGAGTGTGAAGCGGCTGGGATGAAAATCAGCTCCTCCAAATCTGAGGCCATGGTTCTTGACCGGAAAAAGGTGGCTTGCCCTCTCTGGGTGGGTGGTGAGTCTTTGCCTCAAGTGGAGGAGTTCAAGTATCTCAGGGTCTAGTTCACGAGTGAGGGAAGGATGGAGTGTGAGATTGACAGGCGGATCGGTGTGTATAGTCCCTGGAGGTATAGTCCCTGGAGGTATAGTCCCTGGAGGTATAGTCCCTGGAGGTATAGTCCCTGGAGGTATAGTCTCTGGAGGTATAGTCCCTGGAGGTATAGTCCCTGGAGGTATAGTCTCTGGAGGTATAGTCCCTGGAGGTATAGTCCCTGGAGGTATAGTCTCTGGAGGTATAGTCCCTGGAGGTATAGTCCCTGGAGGTATAGTCCCTGGAGGTATAGTCTCTGGAGGTATAGTCCCTGGAGGTATAGTCTCTGGAGGTATAGTCCCTGGAGGTATAGTCCCTGGAGGTATAGTCTCTGGAGTATAGTCCCTGGAGGTATAGTCCCTGGAGGTATAGTCCCTGGAGGTATAGTCCCTGGAGGTATAGTCTCTGGAGGTATAGTCCCTGGAGGTATAGTCCCTGGAGGTATAGTCCCTGGAGGTATAGTCCCTGGAGGTATAGTCTCTGGAGGTATAGTCCCTGGAGGGTAGTCTCTGGAGGTATAGTCCCTGGAGGTATAGTCTCTGGAGGTATAGTCCCTGGAGGTATAGTCCCTGGAGGTATAGTCTCTGGAGGTATAGTCCCTGGAGGTATAGTCCCTGGAGGTATAGTCCCTGGAGGTATAGTCTCTGGAGGTATAGTCCCTGGAGGTATAGTCTCTGGAGGTATAGTCCCTGGAGGTATAGTCCCTGGAGGTATAGTCCCTGGAGGTATAGTCCCTGGAGGTATAGTCCCTGGAGGTATAGTCTCTGGAGGTATAGTCCCTGGAGGTATAGTCCCTGGAGGTATAGTCCCTGGAGGTATAGTCCCTGGAGGTATAGTCTCTGGAGGTATAGTCCCTGGAGGTATAGTCCCTGGAGGTATAGTCCCTGGAGGTATAGTCTCTGGAGGTATAGTCCCTGGAGGTATAGTCCCTGGAGGTATAGTCTCTGGAGGTATAGTCTCTGGAGGTATAGTCCCTGGAGGTATAGTCCCTGGAGGTATAGTCTCTGGAGGTATAGTCCCTGGAGGTATAGTCTCTGGAGGTATAGTCTCTGGAGGTATAGTCTCTGGAGGTATAGTCCCTGGAGGTATAGTCTCTGGAGGTATAGTCCCTGGAGGTATAGTCTCTGGAGTTACCCAAATCCAAACCCATCACCATTGACACCTGGGGACTAGTACTTCAGCTAATCCATTGCCACTGTTAACACATGCGCCGTTACTGTTTCCACTGTTAAATATCATATTAGTTATATTTTATATATATATATAATTGTATATATAATATAATATTGTAGTGGTGGGGCTCTTGATCTTGGGGGTGTAGTCTCTGTTTTGATCCAGCAGTGACCAGTGCGTCCTCCTGCAGCGACCTTCATCTTCAGGTATTTAGGCCCGAGCCCCTACAGGGCGTAGGGCCTATTGCTTCCGCAACGATGAGTGCCTGGGCTTCGCCCAGGCACTCATCGATGCTAACTGATGATGCTAACTGTCTTGCCGTCGTGACCTTGCCCTGATTCCACTATCCCAGCAACCCATGCCGTAGGCATGGGCCATCTTTATTACTGCTAAAATGAATGAAAGTCAATGGGAGGTCAATGGGGGACCCCGACGTCATGGCGAATGACGGGCGCGTCAGCGCCCGTCATTCGCCAATGACCCCACGGTGACGTGGGGAAGGTTCAGAGCTTTCAAAAAACGTATAATAATTTGTCATTCTAATGTTTTCGGATATATTGTTTTTGCTAAAAATATTATTATTAGGCCCGAGCCCCCTACAGGGCGTAGGGCCTATTGCTTCCGCAACGATGAGTGCCTGGGCGAAGCCCAGGCACTCATCGTTGCTAACTGTCTTGCCGAACTTGTGCGCGCAGCGCACAAGTTCGGCTGAGGTCGTGACCTTGCCCTGATTCCACTATCCCAGCAACCCATGCCGCAGGCATGGGCCATCTTTATTACTGCTAAAATGAATGGAAATGAATGGGAGTTAATGGGGGACCCCGACGTCATGGCGAATGACGGGCGCGTCAGCGCCCGTCATTCGCCATTGACCCCACGGTGACGTGGGGAATGTCGAGAGCTTTCAAAAAACGTATAATATGTCATTCTAATGTTTTCGGATATATTGTTTTTGCTAAAAATATTATTATTATTATTTTTTTTTTTTTTATTCTTGTTCTGCACTTTGAACAGGAATTTGACCCCCTGAACATATTTGAAAACTCACCAAATTTTGCCCAAAATTCAGAAGTGGCGAAAAATTTATTTTTTTATATGGTGCATCATTGGGCATTAAAAAATGGCGTGACAGCGCCACCTACAAAAGTCAAAATACATTGCGTCAATGGGAGACGCCCCGACGTCAACTTTGTCGTAGAGCCACCAAATTCGGTACACACATTCTTCAAGTGATGCCAAACAAAAAATATTATTATGGCCACGCCCTCTGACAAACCGGAAGTCGGCCATCTTGGATTGAAAATTCCGAAATGCCAAGTCAGCATTTTCGTTGACGTGGCATTTTCGTCAACTCCTCTGAAGGCGCTTCACCTGCAGGGCTGAAAATCACTGGACATCATCTAGACAAGTGGGGCATCAAAAGTTATCCAATTTACGTTGATACATATAACGGTTTCCGTGCGGCGAAGCCGCAAAATTCCATCGGATTTTTTGCAATTTTCAAATGTCAAAATTTGCTCCCGTTTGCGCATACAAAGTCCGATTGAGCTCAAATTCGAATCAGTTGTAAAACTTTCTGGCCTAGACCTACTCATTGTGAAAGAAAACAATTTGGTGCAATAGCGCCCCCTACAGAATAACCAATAAAATTGCATGGACGCCCCAAAATTTAGTTTTCCCAAATGTTACGAAATTTGACACAAAATTCCAGTGGGTCATCCCAATCAATAAAGTCAATCAGACCCATATCGTTTTTTGCACCCTGTTGCCATGACGATGCGCCAAAGTGCCCATGTTATCCTAATGGGAATGCTCCGAAAATTCCCCATTCATGAGAAAAACATTACTTTCATGGAATTAAGTGAAATTTGCCAGAATCACTCATCATGTCATCCTGATCAAAAAAAGTCAATCACACCCATGTCATATTTTCCCACCCGGTTGCCATGGCGATGGCCGAAATACCCCATGTTATCCTAATGGGAAAATTTCCATATTTTCTGACATTTCAAAGTCTTCTAACGACTTCATACCTTCAATGAAGAACATGAAATTTGGCACGTTGATTCTTTACATCGTTCCCGTCAAAAAAGTCCGAGGGGCCAACTTTGTATTTTGCACGGTGTTGCCATGGCGATGCCTGGAAAAGCACATGTTTGTGCATTTTGTGCATCAATCTTCCCAGTGTCTTTTGGCTTTGTTTGGTGACAAGTGCAGCCCAAAGCCACAATAAAACAGAGGCAAGTGGCGGATCAGCGCCACCTGCAGGGAGTGCCTGGTCGGCCGAGTGCGAAGCGCGGCCCGCGAGGGCCGTTCGATGCCGCTTGCGGCTTTAATTTTTATTTTTTTTTTTTTTATTCTTCTTCTGCTCTTTGAGCAGGAATTTGACCCCCTGAACATATTTGAAAACTCACCAAATTTTGCCCAAAATTCAGGTCTGCCGAAAAATTATTTTTTTTATATGGTGCATCATTGGGCATAAAAAAATGGCGTGACAGCGCCACCTACAAAAGTCAAAATACATTGCGTCAATGGGAGACGCCCCGACGTCAACTTTGTCGTAGAGCCACCAAATTCGGTACACACATTCTTCAAGTGATGCCAAACAAAAAATATTATTATGGCCACGCCCTCTGACAAACCGGAAGTCGGCCATCTTGGATTGAAAATTCCGAAATGCCAAGTCAGCATTTTCGTTGACGTGGCATTTTCGTCAACTCCTCTGAAGGCGCTTCACCTGCAGGGCTGAAAATCACTGGACATCATCTAGACAAGTGGGGCATCAAAAGTTATCCAATTTACGTTGATACATATAAACGGTTTCCGTGCGGCGAAGCCGCAAAATTCCATCGGATTTTTTGCAATTTTCAAATGTGAAAATTTGCTCCCGTTTGCGCATACAAAGTCCGATTGAGCTCAAATTCGAATCAGTTGTAAAACTTTCTGGCCTAGACCTACTCATTGTGAAAGAGAAAACAATTGGTGCAATAGCGCCCCCTACAGAATAACCAATAAAATTGCATGGACGCCCCAAAAATTTAGTTTTCCCAAATGTTACGAAATTTGACACAAAATTCCAGTGGGTCATCCCAATCAATAAAGTCAATCAGACCCATATCGTTTTTTGCACCCTGTTGCCATGACGATGCGCCAAAGTGCCCATGTTATCCTAATGGGAATGCTCCGAAAATTCCCATTCATGAGAAAAACATTACTTTCATGGAATTAAGTGAAATTTGCCAGAATCACTCATCATGTCATCCTGATCAAAAAAGTCAATCACACCCATGTCATATTTTCCACCCGGTTGCCATGGCGATGGCCGAAATACCCCATGTTATCCTAATGGGAAAATTTCCATATTTTCTGACATTTCAAAGTCTTCTAACGACTTCATACCTTCAATGAAGAACATGAAATTTGGCACGTTGATTCTTTACATCGTTCCCGTCAAAAAAGTCCGAGGGGCCAACTTTGTATTTTGCACGGTGTTGCCATGGCGATGCCTGGAAAAGCACATGTTTGTGCATTTTGTGCATCAATCTTCCCAGTGTCTTTTGGCTTTGTTTGGTGACAAGTGCAGCCCAAAGCCACAATAAAACAGAGGCAAGTGGCGGATCAGCGCCACCTGCAGGGAGTGCCTGGTCGGCCGAGTGCGAAGCGCGGCCCGCGAGGGCCGTTCGATGCCGCTTGCGGCTTTAATTTTTTTTATTTCTTCTTCTTCTGCTCTTTGAGCAGGAATTTGACCCCCTGAACATATTTGAAAACTCACCAAATTTTGCCCAAAATTCAGGTCTGCCGAAAAATTAATTTTTTTATATGGTGCATCATTGGGCATAAAAAATGGTGCGACAGCGCCACCTACAAAAAGTCAAAATACATTGCGTCAATGGGAGACGCCCCCCGACGTCAACTTTGTCGTAGAACCACCAAATTCGGTACACACATTCTTCAAGTGATGCCAAACAAAAAATATTATTATGGCCACGCCCTCTGACAAACCGGAAGTCGGCCATCTTGGATTGAAAATTCCGAAATGCCGAGTCAGCATTTTCGTTGACGTGGCATTTTCGTCAACTCCTCTGAAGGCGCTTCACCTGCAGGGCTGAAAATCACTGGACATCATCTAGACAAGTGGGGCATCAAAAGTTATCCAATTTACGTTGATACATATAACGGTTTCCGTGCGGCGAAGCCGCAAAATTCCATCGGATTTTTTGCAATTTTCAAATTTGAAAATTTGCTCCCGTTTGCGCATACAAAGTCCGATTGAGCTCAAATTCGAATCAGTTGTAAAACTTTCTGGCCTAGACCTACTAATTGTGAAAAAAAAACAATTTGGTGCTATAGCGCCCCCTACAGAATAACACATATATTGACACATGGAGGTCCCAAAATTTAGTTTTTCCCAAATGTTACGAAATTTGACACAAAAATTCCCAGTGGGGATCCCAATCAATAAAGTCAATCAGACCCATGACGTTTTTTTGTACCGTGTTGCCATGACGATGCGCCAAATTGCCCATGTTATCCTAATGGCAATGCTCCGAAAATTTCCCATTCATGAGAGGAAAAACATTAGTTTCATGGAATTAAGTGAAATTTGCCAGAATGACTCATCATGTCATCCTGATCAAAAAAGTCAATCACACCCATGTCATATTTTTCACTCTGTTGCCATGGCGATGCGCGAAATACCCCATGTTATCCTAATGGGGAAATTTACACATTTTTGGACATTTCAAAGTCTTATAACGACTTCATACCTTCTATGACGATTGTGAGATTTAGCACGTTGATTCATTACATCATCCCCGTCAAAAAAGTCCAAGGGGACAACTTTTGTATTGTGCACGGTGTTGCCCATGGCGATGCCTGGAAAACCCCATGTTGGTGCATTTTGTGCATCAGTGCTCCCAATGTCTTTTGGCTTGGTTTGGCTACAAATGCAGCTCAAAGCCACAATAAAACAGAAGCAAGTGATGAATCAGCGCCACCTACAGGGAGTGCCCGGTCGGCCGAGTGCGAAGCGCGGCCCGCGAGGGCCGTTCGATGCCGCTTGCGGCTTTAATTATAGTTTATTTTTGTATTAACTAACCACCTATTTAATGTTCTCACATTTTCAGTAAAATTTGAGTTAAATAAATACTGTTCATGTTGTTGGACACTTCTGCACGTGCCCGTTTTTGTTCTACACCCGGTTCTACTTTTACTTATGTGCCATCATCACAGACCCAATGGCACATAACGGGCTAATGCGCTCACATACACCCAGAGTGCAGAGTGGACACAGAGGACACAGAGGACACAGAGGACACAGAGTGGACACAGAGGACACAGAGTGGACACAGAGGACACAGAGGACACAGAGTGGACACAGAGTGGACACACAGAGTGGACACAGAGTGGACACACAGTGGACACAGAGTGGACACAGAGGGACACAGAGTGGACACAGAGTGGAGTGGACACAGAGGACACAGAGACACAGAGTGGACACAGAGTGGACACAGAGTGGACACAGAGTGGACACACAGAGTGGACACACAGAGGGACACAGAGTGGACACAGAGGGACACAGAGGACACAGAGAGGACACAGAGTGGACACAGAGTGGACACAGAGTGGACACAGAGGACACAGAGGGACACAGAGTGGACACACAGAGTGGACACACAGAGTGGACACACAGAGGACACAGAGTGCAGAGTGGACACAGAGTGGACACAGAGTGGACACACAGTGGACACAGAGTGGACACAGAGTGGACACAGAGTGGACACAGAGGACACAGAGTGGACACAGAGAGTGGACACAGAGTGGACACAGAGTGGACACAGAGGACACAGAGGACACAGAGTGGACACAGAGTGGACACACAGAGTGGACACAGAGTGGACACACAGTGGACACAGAGTGGACACAGAGGACACAGAGTGGACACAGAGTGGACACACAGAGGACACAGAGTGCAGAGTGGACACAGAGTGGACACAGAGTGGACACAGAGTGGACACAGAGTGGACACAGAGTGGACACACAGAGTGGACACACAGAGGACACAGAGTGCAGAGTGGACACAGAGGACACAGAGGACACAGAGGACACAGAGTGGACACAGAGGACACAGAGTGGACACAGAGGACACAGAGGACACAGAGTGGACACACAGAGTGGACACAGAGTGGACACACAGAGGACACAGAGTGCAGAGTGGACACAGAGTGGACACAGAGTGGACACACAGAGTGGACACACAGAGGACACAGAGTGCAGAGTGGACACAGAGTGGACACAGAGTGGACACAGAGTGGACACACAGTGGACACAGAGTGGACACAGAGGACACAGAGTGGACACAGAGTGGACACAGAGTGGACACAGAGTGCAGAGTGGACACAGAGTGGACACACAGTGGACACAGAGTGGACACAGACACAGGTGGACACAGAGGGACACAGAGTGGACACAGAGTGGACACAGAGGGGACACAGAGTGGACACAGAGTGACACAGAGTGGAGAGTGGACACAGAGGGACACAGAGTGGACACAGTGGACACAGAGTGGACACAGAGTGGACACACAGTGGACACAGAGGACACAGAGTGGACACAGAGTGGACACAGTGGACACAGAGTGGACACAGAGTGGACACACAGTGGACACACAGTGGACACAGAGTGGACACAGTGGACACAGAGGACACAGAGTGGACACACAGAGGACACAGAGTGGACACAGGTGGACACAGAGTGGACACAGAGTGGACCACAGAGTGGACACACAGAGGACACACAGTGGACACACAGGACACAGAGTGGACACAGAGGGACACAGAGTGGACACAGAGTGGACACAGAGTGGACACACAGAGGACACAGAGTGGACACAGAGTGGACACAGAGGACACAGAGTGGACACAGAGTGGACACAGAGTGGACACAGAGGACACAGAGAGGACACACAGAGGACACAGAGTGGACACAGAGTGGACACAGAGTGGACACAGTGGACACAGAGTGGACACAGAGTGGGACACAGAGGACACAGAGTGGACACACAGAGTGGACACAGAGTGGACACAGAGGACACAGAGTGGACACACAGAGGACACAGAGTGGACACAGAGTGGACACAGAGTGGACACAGAGTGGACACAGTGGACACAGAGTGGACACAGAGTGGACACAGAGGACACAGAGTGGACACACAGAGTGGACACAGAGTGGACACAGAGGACACAGAGTGGACACAGAGTGGACACAGAGGACACAGAGTGGACACACAGAGTGGACACACAGAGGACACAGAGGACACAGAGTGGACACAGAGTGGACACAGTGGACACAGAGTGGACACAGAGGACACAGAGTGGACACAGAGTGGACACAGAGTGGACACACAGAGGACACAGAGGACACAGAGTGGACACACAGACACACAGAGGACACAGAGGTGGACACAGAGTGGACACAGAGTGGACACAGAGTGGACACAGAGTGGACACAGAGGGACACAGAGTGGACACAGAGTGGACACAGAGTGGACACAGAGTGGACACAGAGTGGACACACAGTGGACACAGAGTGGACACAGAGGACACAGAGTGGACACAGAGTGGACACAGAGGACACAGAGAGTGGACACAGTGGACACAGAGTGGACACAGAGTGGACACAGAGTGGACACACAGTGGACACAGAGGACACAGAGTGGACACAGAGGGACACAGAGTGGACACAGAGTGGACAGAGTGGACAGAGGGACACAGAGTGGACACAGAGTGGACACAGAGTGGACACAGAGTGGACACAGAGTGGACACACAGTGGACACAGAGGACACAGAGTGGACACAGAGTGGACACAGAGTGGACACAGAGGACACAGAGTGGACACAGTGGACACAGAGTGGACACAGAGTGGACACAGAGTGGACACACAGTGGACACAGAGTGGACACAGAGTGGACACACAGAGGACACAGAGTGGACACACAGAGGACACAGAGTGGACACAGAGTGGACACAGAGTGGACACAGAGTGGACACAGAGGGACACAGAGTGGACACAGAGTGGACACAGAGTGGACACAGTGGACACAGAGTGGACACAGAGTGACACAGAGGACACAGAGTGGACACACAGAGTGACACAGAGTGGACACAGAGGACACAGAGTGGACACAGAGTGGGACACACAGAGTGGACACAGAGGACACAGAGTGGACACAGAGTGGACACAGAGTGGACACAGAGGACACAGAGAGGACACACAGAGGACACAGAGTGGACACAGAGTGGACACAGAGGACACAGAGTGGACACAGAGTGGACACAGAGTGGACACAGAGTGGGACACAGAGGACACAGAGTGGACACAGAGGACACAGAGTGGACACAGAGTGGACACACAGAGGACACAGAGTGGACACAGAGTGGACACAGAGTGGACACAGAGGACACAGAGAGGACACACAGAGGACACAGAGTGGACACAGAGTGGACACAGAGTGGACACAGTGGACACAGAGTGGACACAGAGTGGACACAGAGGACACAGAGTGGACACAGAGTGGACACAGAGTGGACACAGAGGACACAGAGTGGACACAGAGTGGACACACAGAGGACACAGAGGACACAGAGTGGACACACAGAGGACACAGAGTGGACACAGAGTGGACACAGTGGACACAGAGTGGACACAGAGGACACAGAGTGGACACAGAGTGGACACAGAGTGGACACAGAGTGGACACACATAGTGGACACAGAGGACACAGAGTGGACACAGAGTGGACACACAGAGGACACAGTGGACACAGAGGACACAGAGTGGACACAGAGTGGACACAGGGTGGACACAGAGTGGACACAGAGGACACAGAGTGGACACAGAGGACACAGAGTGGACACACAGAGGACACAGAGGACACAGAGTGGACACACAGAGGACACAGAGGACACAGAGTGGACACACAGTGGACACAGAGGGACACAGAGTGGACACACAGAGGACACAGAGTGGACACAGAGTGGACACACAGAGGACACAGAGGACACAGAGTGGACACACAGAGGACACAGAGGACACAGAGTGGACACAGAGTGGACACAGAGGACACAGAGTGGACACAGAGTGGACACAGAGTGGACACAGAGTGGACACAGAGTGGACACAGAGTGGACACACAGTGGACACAGAGTGGACACAGTGGACACAGAGGACACAGAGTGGACACACAGAGGACACAGAGTGGACACAGAGTGGACACAGTGGACACAGAGTGGACACAGAGTGGACACACAGAGGACACAGAGTGGACACAGAGGACACAGAGTGGACAGAGTGGACACAGAGTGGACACAGAGTGGACACAGAGTGGACACACAGAGGACACAGAGGACACAGAGTGGACAGACACAGAGGGACACAGAGTGGACACAGAGTGGACACAGAGTGGACACAGAGGACACAGAGAGGACACACAGAGGGACACAGAGGACACAGAGTGGACACAGAGTGGACACAGTGGACACAGAGTGGACACAGAGTGGACACAGAGTGGACACAGAGTGGACACACAGAGTGGACACAGAGTGGACACAGAGTGACACAGAGTGGACACACAGAGGACACACAGTGGACACAGAGTGGGACACAGAGTGGACACAGAGTGGACACAGAGTGGACACAGAGTGGACACAGAGTGGACACACAGAGTGGACACAGAGTGGACACACAGAGTGGACACACACAGAGTGACACACAGTGGACACAGAGTGGACACAGAGTGGACACAGAGGACACAGAGTGGACACACAGAGTGGACACACAGAGGACACAGAGACACACAGAGTGGACACAGAGTGGACACACAGACACAGAGTGGACACAGAGTGGACACAGAGGACACACAGAGTGGACACAGAGTGGACACAGAGTGGACACAGAGTGGACACAGAGGGACACAGAGTGGACACAGTGGACAGAGTGGACACAGAGTGGACACAGAGTGGACACAGAGTGGACACACAGAGGACACAGAGTGGACACAGAGGACACAGAGTGGACACAGAGTGGGACACAGAGTGGACACACAGTGGACACAGAGGGACACAGAGGACACACAGAGTGGACACACAGAGGACACACAGAGGACACAGAGGACACAGAGGACACAGAGGGACACAGAGTGGACACAGAGTGGACACAGACACAGAGTGGACACAGAGTGGACACACAGTGGACACAGAGTGGACACAGAGTGGACACAGAGTGGACACACAGAGTGGACACAGAGTGGACACAGAGTGGACACAGAGTGGACACAGAGTGGACACAGAGAGTGGACACAGAGTGGACACAGAGTGGACACAGAGTGGGGACACAGAGTGGACACACAGTGGACACAGAGGACACACACACAGAGGGACACAGAGTGGACACACAGTGGACACAGAGGGACACAGAGTGGACACAGAGTGGACACAGAGGACACAGAGTGGACACAGAGTGGACACAGAGTGGACACAGAGTGGACACAGAGTGGACACAGAGGACACAGAGTGGACACACAGTGGACACAGAGTGGACACAGAGTGGACACAGTGGACACAGAGTGGACACAGACACAGAGTGGACACAGAGGACACAGAGTGGACACACAGAGGACACAGAGAGTGGACACAGAGGGACACAGAGTGGACACAGAGGGACACAGAGTGGACACAGAGGACACAGAGTGGACACAGAGGACACAGAGTGGACAGAGGGACACAGAGTGGACACAGAGTGGACACAGAGTGGACACAGAGTGGACACAGAGAGGACACAGAGTGGACACAGAGTGGACACAGAGTGGACACAGAGGGACACAGAGTGGACACACACAGTGGACACAGAGTGGACACAGAGTGGACACACACAGTGGACACACAGAGTGGACACAGAGTGGACACAGAGGACACAGACAGAGTGACACACAGAGGACACAGAGTGGACACAGAGTGGACACAGAGTGGACACAGAGTGGACACAGAGTGGACACAGAGGACACAGAGTGGACACAGAGAGGACACAGAGTGGACACAGAGGACACAGAGTGGACACACAGAGGACCACAGAGTGGACACAGAGTGGACACAGAGTGGACACAGAGTGGACACAGAGTGGACACAGAGGACACAGAGTGGACACAGAGGGACACAGAGTGGACACAGTGGACACAGAGGGACACACAGAGGACACAGAGGACACAGAGTGGACACACAGAGGACACAGAGGGACACAGTGGACACAGAGTGGAGAGTGGACACACAGAGTGGACACAGAGAGTGGACACAGAGTGGACACAGAGGGACACAGAGTGGACACAGAGTGGGACACAGAGTGGACACAGAGAGGGACACAGAGGACACAGAGTGGACACAGAGTGGACACAGAGTGGACACAGAGTGGACACAGAGGACACAGAGTGGACACAGAGGACACAGAGTGGACACAGAGTGGACACACAGAGGACACAGAGGACACAGAGTGGACACAGAGGACACAGAGGACACAGAGTGGACACACAGTGGACACAGTGGACACAGAGGACACACAGAGAGACACAGAGGGACACAGAGTGGACACAGAGGACACAGTGGACACAGACACAGAGTGGACACACAGTGGACACACACAGAGTGGACACACAGAGGACACAGTGGACACAGAGTGGACACACAGAGCCCGATGCCTCTGGACGTTCAGCTTGTCTCAGCTTGAACTTCATAAACAGGATAATTATGTTTTATATCTGGAAATTCAAAATGAAATAAATGAAGTTGATTTGTTTAAATAAAACAATACAAATCCATATATGTGATGTGTCTTTATTGCTTTAACACAGTACAGTGGTTCAAACCGGTAACCCTGTGGTGAGAGGGACACACGCTGTGCACTGCACAAAACTACAAACACATCACATACAAATGTTTGCTGCAATATTCACCCATTTATCTGTGTTTATATTTGAACTCCAAGAGTCTCCAAGAAGTTTATTTCATATTCGTAAAGTTTTATCTAGAAACATTTTTTATCAAATGAAAATATGAATTGACCAAGTATCAGAAAGTTCCCCCTGCACTTTAGAGTCGTCCTGTCCTGATTCTTCTGACCTCAGCTCTAAAGTCTGTGATTCTTCTGACCTCAGCTCTAAAGTCTGTGATTCTTCTGACCTCAGCTCTAAAGTCTGTGATTCTTCTGACCTCAGCTCTAAAGTCTGTGATTCTTCTGACCTCAGCTCTAAAGTCTGTGATTCTTCTGACCTCAGCTCTAAAGTCTGTGATTCCTCTGACCTCAGCTCTAAAGTCTGTGATTCTTCTGACCTCAGCTCTAAAGTCTGTGATTCCTCTGACCTCAGCTCTAAAGTCTGTGATTCTTCTGACCTCAGCTCTAAAGTCTGTGATTCCTCTGACCTCAGCTCTAAAGTCTGTGATTCTTCTGACCTCAGCTCTAAAGTCTGTGATTCTTCTGACCTCAGCTCTAAAGTCTGTGATTCTTCTGACCTCAGCTCTAAAGTCTGTGATTCCTCTGACCTCAGCTCTAAAGTCTGTGATTCCTCTGACCTCAGCTCTAAAGTCTGTGATTCTTCTGACCTCAGCTCTAAAGTCTGTGATTCTTCTGACCTCAGCTCTTAAGTCTGTGATTCCTCCAGAAGCTGCTGTTTCTGAAAGTCCTGCTCATGTTTCGTTCCTTTTAAAGGGAAAATACATTTTGAGTGAAGCTGATCTTCTGTTTCAACTCTGACTTTAAATCTGAGAAACTCTTAGAAAAACAAAATCCCCGTCACCATAAAACGAAATTTAAAAATGCCAAAACTTTTCATCCTTTCCCCACCACCTCAAAAAACACCTCGGCGTCCAACGGCATCTTCACAAACAACCCTGAAAAACAAACAAACAAACAAGTAAACAAACAAACAAAACAAGTAAACAAACAATCAAGTAAACAAACAAAACAAGTAAATAAACAAAACAAGTAAACAAACAAAACAAGTAAACAAACAAGTAAACAAACAAAACAAGTAAACTAAACAAAACAAGTAAACAAACAAAACAAGTAAATAAACAAAACAAGTAAACAAACAAAACAGTAAACAAACAAAACAAGTAAATAAACAAAACAAGTAAACAAACAAAACAAGTAAAAACAAACAAGTAAACAAACAAACAAAACAAAAACAAACAATCAAGTAAACAAACAAAACAAGTAAACAATCAAGTAAACAAACAAAACAAAGTAAATAAACAAAACAAGTAAACAAACAAAACAAGTAAACAAACAAAACAAGTAAATAAACAAAACAAGTAAACAAACAAAACAAACTAAACAAACAAAACAAACTAAACAAACAAGTAAACAAACAAAACAAGTAAATAAACAAAACAAGTAAACAAACAAAACAAGTAAACAAACAATCAAGTAAACAAACAATCAAGTAAACAAACAATCAAGTAAACAAACAATCAAGTAAACAAACAAAACAAGTAAACAATCAAGTAAACAAACAAAACAAGTAAATAAACAAACAAGTAAACAAACAAAACAAGTAAACAAACAAAACAAGTAAATAAACAAAACAAGTAAACAAACAAAACAAGTAAACAAACAAAACAAGTAAATAAACAAAACAAGTAAACAAACAAGTAAACAAACAAACAAAACAAGTAAACAAACAAGTAAACAAACAAACAAAACAAGTAAACAAACAATCAAGTAAACAAACAAAACAAGTAAACAATCAAGTAAACAAACAAAACAAGTAAATAAACAAAACAAGTAAACAAACAAAACAAGTAAACAAACAAAACAAGTAAATAAACAAAACAAACTAAACAAACAAAACAAACTAAACAAACAAAACAAACTAAACAAACAAGTAAACAAACAAAACAAGTAAATAAACAAAACAAGTAAACAAACAAAACAAGTAAACAAACAAAACAAGTAAACAAACAAAACAAGTAAACAAACAAAACAAGTAAACAAACAAAACAAGTAAACAAACAAAACAAGTAAACAAACAAACAAAACCGGGACTAAACCAGGTCTAAACCAGGACTAAACCGGGACTAAAGAAGGGCTCATGGGAGGAGCTCACCTGGTTTCAGTCCATGTTTATGGAGAGCAGGACTGGAAGAAAACAGGGAAAATTCTAACGTTAGTAGAAACAACAAAGACCCACTGTCCCACCAAACCAGGACTAAACTAGGACTAAACCAGGTCTAAACCAGGACTAAACCAGGTCTAAACCAGGACTAAACCAGGTCTAAACCAGGACTAAACCTGGACTTAACCAGGTCTAAACCAGGTCTAAAGTCACCTGGGTGCAGTTTGTAGACTTGAGGCAGAGTTTGGTGTCACAGTGCAGGTAAACATCTGTGTTGCTTCCCACAAACTGGAACACCCTGAAGGAGAAGGTACTGGCCAGACCCTCTCCATTAGAAAGCACATCCACCGTCTCCTCATCAGAACAGCTGCAAAGGAACAAAAGTTAGTCCTAGTTTAGTACTGGTCCAGAATTAGACCTAAACATGGACTAAATCCAGGGCAAATGTAGGACTGAACAGGATTAAAGTTGGACTCACCCGTTCTTGATGAGGCTGTATTTCTTGGTTGCATTGGCCTGGTTCTCCCTGGTCGCCCAGCAGCCCTCGATGACCAGAGCCATGAGCTGTCCATCCACCTCTGTGGCCTTTGCCTGGATCCAGAGGTACTGGTCCAGTTGCAGTTCTGTGCCAGAGTCCACGACTGAGGTCAGACCCGGATTCGTGAAGGCCGTCATATTAAAGACATACGCCCACTCTCCAGCGTCGATCACTTTGACCACAGAGCTGCACAAAAACACGGGGTTTCCCTCTGTCACTTCAAATGTTTGTATTCAATTTATAGTAAAAGAAAAATCCAAAACTGTCAATCTCACCCAAGCACTATGGATTATACAAACGTTCTCAGTGTATCGTTCTGTGGGCGTCACGTGGACTCGTGTGTGGGCGTCATGGGTTGGGTTTGGTTTGAGTTCGGTTAGGGTTAGGGTCTGGGTTAAGTCTGGGTCTGGTCTGGGTTTGGGTCGGGTTTGGATGGAGTGTGAATGAAAGGCACTGGACAGTTTGAAACAGACGCTCACCCACTGACAACTTCTTTGCCCTAGATCTCAAAACATTTGTCACCTGTCCATGATCTTCAGGGACATGGTCTGGACTTGTGGCTGGGAGTAGGCGCAGGAGAACTTAATGGACAGCTCGTCTTCTCTGGAGATGACGTCCCCGTTGTCTCCGGGCGTCATGATCGTGTTGGCGTAAATGATTCTGCTGCCATTTATCTGAAGACAAACCCGTGAACAGGAGTCATGTCTTTATCATGTTTTTACTGGGACTAAGTCACTTTCAGAGACAGAGCTCCCCCTGCAGGTCCCTTATGAGAAGACGCTGCCAGGGAGCAGACTGAAAAGCAGAATGATCACAAACAAACACTGATACACTGCCAAAAAAAAGAGCCAAGCTTCCCAAAGAACTCTCTGGTTAAAGCCCCGGTCCAGTCCCGGTCCAGCCCTGGTCCAGCCCTGGTCTAGTCCCGCTCTAGTCCCGCTCTGGTCCCGGTCTAGTCCCGGTTTAGTCCCGGTCCAGCCCCGGTCCAGCCCCAGTCCAGCCTCGGTCCAGTCCTGGTCCAGCCCCGGTCCAGTCCCGGTCCAGTCCCGGTCCAGCCCTGGTCCAGCCCCGGTCCAGCCCCGGTCCAGCCCCGGTCCAGTCCCAGTCCAGTCCCGGTCTAACCCCGATCCAGCCTGGGTCTAGTCCCGCTCTAGTCCCGCTCTGGTCCCGGTCTAGTCCTGGTTTAGTCCCGGTCCAGCCCCGGTCCAGCCCCAGTCCAGCCTCGGTCCAGTCCCGGTCCAGCCCCGGTCCAGTCCCGGTCCAGTCCCGGTCCAGCCCCGGTCCAGCCTGGGTCTAGTCCCGGTCTAGTTCCGGTCCAGCCCCAGTCCAGCCTCGGTCTAGTCCCGGTCTAGTCCTGGTCCAGCCCCGGTCCAGTCCCAGTCCAGTCCCGGTCTAGCCCCATGTCTTACCGACACGTTGGCTGCACAGTGGTCCACGTCGCTGAAGGTGAAGGTGACCTTGTTGGTCGCAGGGTCTTGCACTCCGGTGCAGTTGGGGTCGTTCAGGTGCAGACTCGGGATGTCGATGCCTTTTTCCTCCAGGAGACATCCCACCAGAGAAACAGAGGCATTTTTAAACGCACACACGGTGCCATCTCCTGGAAAATCAGGACGAGTAAATTTTTTTATTGTTAAGAAGCTTTTTTCATTAAGTGTCAAGTTTAAAATGTTTTACTATTTCATTCTCTCTCCATAATTAAAACATTATATCACTGCATAACAGACATGTTTCTGAAATAACATAACCTAAAGAAGTAACTCACCCAGTGTGCCATTAGCCCTGTAGGGGGCAGCATAAGAGCTGCGACAGAGGCATCGAGCGTCACCACCAAGAGACAAACCACAGAACTCGTTATCATAGAGACACTGCTTATTAAAACATCCGGTGGCCGCTGCAAAAACATTATTATTATTATTATTTTATTTATTTATTTATTCACATATTCTGTGGTAGGACATAAATACATAAAAACTCTAAAGAGCAGGAGATAAGGTGATGTATGTGAAGTTGCAGAGAGTAAAACCAGGGCCAAACTCAGGAGAGGAACAGAGGAGGCAAGTTGAGCACAGACCATGAAAGTTCTACAAAATGTAGTGAAGCTTGAACAATCCTGAGCCAGTCTGTTTAGAAAAGTATTTCAAGTCCTTTATTAACACAGGGACAAGTGTCACGTCAGGGTTTAGTCCAAGAAGCTTCACTACCATTTGCACAACTTCCCGTAAAAAACCTCTGCTGATAATCTGCATGTTCACATAATCCATCAAAATAAACCATTACAGCAGCCGAGCTCTTCTCCCCAGTCCTCCAGGCCACAGGAGCGAGCGTAGGCGTCCAGCAGGTGGCAGAAGAGGCCGTCTGTGTCTGTGTAGTTACACAGGAGGTTGGTGCAGGCAGTGATGTAGGGCTGTGGGTCCACAGTGCAGTTTGTGAAAGGAGCTTTCAACAAAACGTTACACCTGCCACAACAAACATGAAGTTATAATCCTGAATCTGAACTTTATCTTTCATAGAACTTTATAAAAACAAGCGGGTCTAGAACCGTGTCCTGTCTTTGTATCACTTTGTTTCACTTTGTATATCTATATGTATATATATGTGTATATTAGAGTTTTATTTTTGAGTCTATTTCTTAAATTATTTCTAACTATTTATCTATTACCCTGTTTCTTCTGTTCTATGTGTGCGGTGCAATGCTGGAATTTCCCCACTGTGGGACTAATAAAGGCTTATCTTATCTTATCTTATCTTATCTTATCTTATCTTATCTTATCTTATCTTATCTTATCTTATCTTACAGAGGACGTGACGGCGGATTAACCAAACAGAGAGACGCATGTGCCATTTGTGTAAAAACAAACATGAAAACAGGAAAACCCAACACAGAGAAGCATCAGCAAACGACCCACTAACGAGGCACCAAACTCTCCTTTATCTCAGGTGATGTTTTGTTCTGAATGTTCTGGGAGTTCTCTGCATGTGAGACATTAAAGAGCCGGTTCCACATCCTGCTGGATCCAAACAGGAAGTGGAAGGTTCTGGCTGGTCAGGTAATGTGGATTTTAGGGTCAGTTTTGTCCCAGTAGAGACACAGTGCTCAAAAGGACAGATATGGACCAACCACAGACCATCTCCTCAGTGTTTCTCCGTCTGCAGACACTTTGAAGGTCTGTTCTAGAGCTCAGATAAAATGTACCTTTTTTGCACGATTTCACAGTCGATTCCATCTCCACGAGAGTCGTTCACCACATTAGCACAACTAAAGACAAAAACAAAATTCTGATTTTAATTATTGAAGCTAATTTTAAAATCTTTCCTGCCTTTAACCACGATATAAAGTATTCAGTGTGTGTACGTGAATACACTATGTATGTGTAATCCTGCCTTTAAAAGTAGAGCAAACCTGCTTCAGAGGGACGAGCACGAGTCCAGACCTTTATCCAAGTTTTCAAGGCCATTATTAAACTGAAGGTGTAATTTTAATACATTCAAGAAATAAATGAAAGTTAATGAGTAATAAATGTTTATTTCCTCCTTTTTGTCATAATTCCACTCCATATTTACCCCATATTTACTCCATATTTACCCCATATTTACCCCATATTTACTCCATATTTACCCCATATTTACCCCATATTTACTCCATATTTACTCCATATTTACTCCATATTTACCCCATATTTACTCCATATTTACTCCATATTTACCCCATATTTACTCCATATTTACCCCATATTTAGCCCATATTTACTCCATATTTACCCCATATTTACTCCATATTTACCCCATATTTACTCCATATTTACTCCATATTTACCTCATATTTACCCCATATTTACTCCATATTTACCCCATATTTACCCCATATTTACTCCATATTTACTCCCATATTTACCCCATATTTACCCCATATTTACCCCATATTTACCCCATATTTACCCCATATTTACCCCATATTTACTCCATATTTACTCCATATTTACTCCATATTTACCCATATTTACCCCATATTTACTCCATACTTACCCCCATATTTACTCCATATTTACTCCATATTTACTCCATATTTACTCCATATTTACCCCATATTTACTCCATATTTACTCCATATTTACCCCATATTTACTCCATATTTACTCCATATTTACCCCATATTTACCCCATATTTACTCCATATTTACTCCATATTTACTCCATATTTACCCCATATTTACCCCATATTTACTCCATATTTACTCCATATTTACTCCATATTTACCCCATATTTACCCATATTTACTCCATATTTACCCCATATTTACTCCCCATATTTACCCCATATTTACCCCATATTTACCCATATTTACCCCATATTTACTCCATATTTACTCCCATATTTACTCCATATTTACCCCATATTTACTCCATATTTACTCCATATTTACCCCATATTTACCCATATTTACCCCCATATTTACCTCCCCATATTTACTCCATACCCCATATTTACCCCATATTTACCCCATATTTACTCCATATTTACTCCATATTTACTCCATATTTACTCCATATTTACCCCATATTATTTACTCCATATTTACTCCATATTTACTCCATATTTACCCATATTTACCCCCCATATTTACTCCATATTTACCCCATTTAACCCATATTTACCCCATATTTACTCCATATTTACTCCATATTTACCCCATACCCCATTTACCCCATATTTACCCCATATTTACTCCATATTTACCCCATATTTACTCCATATTTACTCCATATTTACTCCATATATTTACCCCATATTTACCCCATATTTACCCATATTTACTCCATATTTACCCCATATTTACTCCATATTTACTCCATATTTACTCCATATTTACTCCATTTACCCCATATTTACTCCATATTTACCCATATTTACTCCATATTTACTCCATATTTACCCCATATTACCCCATATTTACTCCATATTTACTCCATATTTACCCCATATTTACCCCATATTTACTCCATATTTACCCCATATTTACCCCCATATTACCCCATATTTACTCCATATTTACCCCCATATTTACCCCATATTTTACCCCATATACCCCATATTTACTCCATATTTACTCCATATTTACTCCCATATTTACTCCATAGCCCATTACTCCATATTTACTCCATATTTACCCCATATTACCCCATTTTACTCCACCCCCATATTTACTCCATATTTACTCCATATATTTACTCCATATTTACTCCATTTTACCCCATATTTACTCCATATTACCCCATATACTCCATATTTACCCATATTTACCCCATATTTACTCCATATTTACTCCATATTTACCCCATATTTACCCCTATTTACTTACTCCATATTTACTCCATTTACTCCATATTTACCCCATATTTACTCCATATTTACTCCCATATTTAACCCCACATTACCCATATTTACTCCATATTTACCCATATTTACTCCATATTTACCCCATATTTACTCCATATTTACTTTACCCCATATTTACTCCATATTTACCCCATATTTACTCCATATTTACTCCATATATTACTCCATATTTACCCCATATTTACCCCACATTTTACCCCATATTTACTCCATATTTACTCCATATTACTCCATATTTACCCCATATTTACTCATTTACTCCATATTTACTCCATTTCACCCCATTTACTCCATATTTACCCATATTTACCCATATTTACCCCCATATTTACCCATATTTACTCCATATTTACTCCATATTTACTCCATATTTACCCATATTTACTCCATATTTACTCCATATTTACCCCATATTTACCCCATATTTACCCCATATTTACCCCATATCCCATATTTATTATTACTCCATATATTTACTCCATATTTACTCCATATTTACTCCATATTTACTCCATATTTACTCCATATTTACCCATATTTACTCCATATTTACTCCATATTTATTTACCCCATATTTACTCCATATTTACCCATATTTACTCCATATTTACTCCATATTTACCCATATTACTCCATATTTACTCCCATATTTTACCTCCATATTTACCCCATATTACTCATATTTACTCCATACCCCATATTTACTCCATATTTATTTACCCATATTTACTCCATATTTACTCCATATTTACCCCATATTTACTCCATATTTACCCCATATTTACTCCACATTTACCCCACATGTAGAATTGCCTCTGAGTGATTGTATTTATCTTCTTTCACAGACTGCACACGTCACAGTCACACGGCTCTTACCTCAGTCTCGACCCCACAGACGAGCGGATTACGTCACTTCGATCACATGCGTCGGTGGTTTCGTTCCACAGTAGCGTTAGACTGTCTGAGGAACATATGAATTCAAACCTGTTCAGAATCGACACCATCAGAAGTGACAGTAAAATAAAGTTTTGTATAAAGTGTTGTACATGAGGAGTCGTAGAGGAGAGTGGTGCCGTCGTAGAACACCGTGGCCTCGTAACCCGCTCCGCCGATATCGATCTTCACCCCTCCATCGACTCGGGTCAGAGTGCATCCTGGGATGGCCTCTGTACCATTTTCTGTCAGTATGATTGAAATGCCCGAGTTGTTCTGTTCCAGTAAAAGTAAATGTTAGAGCTGTGGTCATGATTTAAACTTTATTCTATTTATTATTTTGGTTTTAGATTAAAACTGGGACGGACTGTTTGAAGGGAGGAGCTAAATACAATGAAATGAACATTGTTGTTGTTGAACTGGGATGTAATAATCAGACTTAAACGTGACTACACACCACGTCAAGGAACTCACATAAATGCGGCCTCCTTGTTCCAAAGTGAGATTTTGACCGTCTTTCCTCAGATAAACTGAGTCCAAAAGGGGCACATCGCTCAGGCGGCGCTCTTTGAAGACGGTGACGAGTTGGAAGTTGCTGTTGTTAATCATGTTGATGGGGCAGAAGTTCACGAGGGCTTCTGGTGTGTTGTTTCTGTCAATCAAGGTGCTACCCACCAAAGCACAGGTTTTCCTTCTGCCACAACTGTAAAATCAGCAAACAGTTAAGACTCGATTATTCTCTCATCCCCAACTCGGCAGCGTTGTTCTGATCTTGGTGCAGTTCATAGACTGTATAAAGAAGTGACGGAGCGTGACGTCACCCACAGCGTTTCGGCTCCAAATGAAGCTCATCGAGGCTCGAGTTTCATATCTGTAATTCTGACGGTGGGGATCATAGCAACCAAAGAGCCAATCAGGAGCGAGGCTGTTAAAGGTAACGCCCCTTCAGCCCACACTGCTGGTTTATCAGGGAGCGGGCTCTTACTTAATTACTCGGTTTCAGTTCAGTAGTGGTACTTTTTGGATGTAGTGGTACTTTTTGGATGTCGTGGTACTTTTTGGATGTACTGGTACTTTTTGGATGTAGTGGTACTTTTTGGATGTAGTGGTACTTTTTGGATGTAGTAGCACTTTTTGGATGTAGTGGTACTTTTTGGATGTAGTGGTACTTTTTGGATGTAGTGGTACTTTTTGGATGTCGTGGTACTTTTTGGATGTCGTGGTACTTTTTGGATGTACTGGTACTTTTTGGATGTCGTGGTACTTTTTGGATGTCGTGGTACTTTTTGGATGTAGTGGTACTTTTTGGATGTAGTGGTACTTTTTGGATGTCGTGGTACTTTTAGGATGTAGTGGTACTTTTTGGATGTAGTGGTACTTTTTGGATGTTGTGGTACTTTTTGGGTGTCGTGGTACTTTTTGGATGTACTGGTACTTTTTGGATGTCGTGATACTTTTTGGATGTTGTGGTACTTTTTGGATGTAGTGGTACTTTTTGGATGTGGTGGTACTTTTTGGATGTAGTGGTACTTTTTGGATGTACTGGTACTTTTTGGATGTACTGGTACTTTTTGGCTGTAATGGTACTTTTTGGATGTACTGGTACATTTTGGATGTGGTGGTACTTTTTGGATGTACTGGTACTTTTTGGATGTCGTGGTACTTTTCGGATGTTGTGGTACTTTTCGGATGTTGTGGTACTTTTTGGATGTGGTGGTACTTTTTGGATGTCGTGGTACTTTTTGGATGTTGTGGTACTTTTTGGATGTCGTGGTACTTTTTGGATGTTGTGGTACTTTTCGGATGTTGTGGTACTTTTTGGGTGTCAGTTTACTTTTTGGATGTCGTGGTACTTTTTGGATGTTGTGGTACTTTTCGGATGTTGTGGTACTTTTTGGGTGTCAGTTTACTTTTTGGATGTCGTGGTACTTTTTGGATGTTGTGGTACTTTTTGGATGTCGTGGTACTTTTTGGATGTTGTGGTACTTTTCGGATGTTGTGGTACTTTTTGGGTGTCGTGGTACTTTTTGGATGTACTGGTACTTTTTGGATGTCGTGATACTTTTTGGATGTTGTGGTACTTTTTGGATGTGGTGGTACTTTTTGGATGTAGTGGTACTTTTTGGATGTAGTGGTACTTTTTGGATGTACTGGTACTTTTTGGATGTACTGGTACTTTTTGGATGTCGTGGTACTTTTTGGATGTGGTGGTACTTTTTGGATGTAGTGGTACCTTTTGGATGTACTGGTACTTTTTGGATGTAGTGGTACTTTTTGGATGCCGTGGTACTTTTTGGATGTAGTAGCACTTTTTGGATGTACTGGTACTTTTTGGATGTCGTGGTACTTTTTGGATGTACTGGTACTTTTTGGATGTAGTGGTACTTTTTGGATGTACTGGTACTTTTTGGATGTACTGGTACTTTTTGGATGTAGTGGTACTTTTTGGATGTATGTGGTACTTTTTGGATGTAGTGGTACTTTTTGGATGTACTGGTACTTTTGGATGTACTGTGGTACTTTTTGGATGTAGTAGTACTTTTTGGATGTAGTGGTACTTTTTGGATGTACTGTACTTTTTGGATGTAGTGGTACTTTTTGGATGTAGTGGTACTTTTTGGATGTACTGGTACTTTTTGGATGTAGTGGTACTTTTGGATGTAGTGGTACTTTTGGATGTCGTGGTACTTTTTGGATGTACTGGTACTTTTTGGATGTACTGGTACTTTTTGGATGTAGTGGTACTTTTTGGATGTACTGGTACTTTTTGATGTACTGGTACTTTTGGATGTAGTGGTACTTTTTGGATGTCGTGGTACTTTTTGGATGTACTGGTACTTTTTGGATGTCGTGGTACTTTTTGGATGTACTGGTACTTTTTGGATGTAGTGGTACTTTTTGGATGTCGTGGTACTTTTTGGATGTAGTGGTACTTTTTGGATGTAGTGGTACTTTTTGGATGTAGTACTTTTTGGATGTACTGGTACTTTTTGGATGTAGTGGTACTTTTTGGATGTACTGGTACTTTTTGGATGTACTGGTACTTTTTGGATGTACTGGTACTTTTTTGGATGTCGTGGTACTTTTTGGATGTCGTGGTACTTTTTGGATGTAGTGGTACTTTTTGGATGTAGTGGTACTTTTTGGATGTAGTGGTACTTTTTGGATGTCGTGGTACTTTTTTGTATGGTACTTTTTGGATGTACTGGTTTGGATGTACTGGTACTTTTTGGATGTAGTAGCACTTTTTGGATGTAGTGGTACTTTTTGGATGTACTGGTACTTTTTGGATGTAGTGGTACTTTTTGGATGTACTGGTACTTTTTGGATGTAGTGGTACTTTTTGGATGTCGTGGTACTTTTTGGATGTACTGGTACTTTTTGGATGTCGTGGTACTTTTTGGATGTACTGGTACTTTTTGGATGTCGTGGTACTTTTTGGATGTACTGGTACTTTTTGGATGTAGTGGTACTTTTTGGATGTACTGGTACTTTTTGGATGTAGTGGTACTTTTTGGATGTAGTGGTACTTTTTGGATGTCGTTGTACTTGTTGGATGTCGTGGTACTTTTTGGATGTAGTGGTACTTTTTGGATGTAGTAGCACTTTTTGGATGTAGTGGTACTTTTTGGATGTCGTGGTACTTTTTGGATGTAGTGGTACTTTTTGGATGTCGTGGTACTTTTTGGATGTCGTAGTACTTTTTGGATGTCGTGGTACTTTTTGGATGTAGTGGTACTTTTTGGATGTCGTGGTACTTTTTGGATGTAGTGGTACTTTTTGGATGTCGTGGTACTTTTTTGATGTCGTAGTACTTTTTGGATGTCGTGGTACTTTTTGGATGTAGTGGTACTTTTTGGATGTCGTGGTACTTTTTGGATGTAGTGGTACTTTTTGGATGTAGTGGTACTTTTTGGATGTAGTGGTACTTTTTGGATGTACTGGTACTTTTTGGATGTAGTGGTACTTTTTGGATGTCGTGGTACTTTTTGGATGTACTGGTACTTTTTGGATGTACTGGTACTTTTTGGATGTACTGGTACTTTTTGGATGTACTGGTACTTTTTGGATGTAGTAGCACTTTTTGGATGTAGTGGTACTTTTTGGATGTACTGGTACTTTTTGGATGTAGTGGTACTTTTTGGATGTACTGGTACTTTTTGGATGTCGTGGTACTTTTTGGATGTACTGGTACTTTTTGGATGTCGTGGTACTTTTTGGATGTACTGGTACTTTTTGGATGTACTGGTACTTTTTGGATGTAGTAGCACTTTTTGGATGTAGTGGTACTTTTTGGATGTACTGGTACTTTTTGGATGTACTGGTACTTTTTGGATGTAGTGGTACTTTTTGGATGTACTGGTACTTTTGGATGTCGTGGTACTTTTTGGATGTACTGGTACTTTTTGGATGTCGTGGTACTTTTTTGGATGTACTGGTACTTTTTGGATGTCGTGGTACTTTTTGGATGTACTGGTACTTTTTGGGATGTAGTGGTACTTTTTGGATGTCGTGGTACTTTTTGGATGTACTGGTACTTTTTGGATGTCGTGGTACTTTTTGGATGTACTGGTACTTTTTGGATGTACTGGTACTTTTTGGATGTAGTGGTACTTTTTGGATGTCGTTGTACTTGTTGGATGTCGTGGTACTTTTTGGATGTAGTGGTACTTTTTGGATGTAGTGGTACTTTTTGGATGTCGTGGTACTTTTTGGATGTAGTGGTACTTTTTGGATGTCGTGGTACTTTTGGATGTCGTAGTACTTTTTGGATGTCGTGGTACTTTTTTGGATGTAGTGGTACTTTTGGATGTCGTGGTACTTTTTGGATGTAGTGGTACTTTTTGGATGTCGTGGTACTTTTGGATGTAGTGGTACTTTTTGGGATGTAGTGGTACTTTTTGGATGTAGCACTTTTGGTGTACTTTTTTGGATGTACTGGTACTTTTTGGATGTCGTGGTACTTTTTGGATGTACTGGTACTTTTTGGATGTACTGGTACTTTTTGGATGTCGTGGTACTTTTTGGATGTACTGGTACTTTTTGGATGTCGTGGTACTTTTTGGATGTACTGGTACTTTTTGGATGTAGTGGTACTTTTTGGATGTAGTAGCACTTTTTGGATGTAGTGGTACTTTTTGGATGTAGTGGTACTTTTTGGATGTCGTTGTACTTGTTGGATGTCGTGGTACTTTTTGGATGTAGTGGTACTTTTTGGATGTTGTGGTACTTTTTGGGTGTCGTGGTACTTTTTGGATGTACTGGTACTTTTTGGATGTCGTGGTACTTTTTGGATGTAGTGGTACTTTTTGGATGTCGTGGTACTTTTTGGATGTACTGGTACTTTTTGGATGTAGTGGTACTTTTTGGATGTCGTGGTACTTTTTGGATGTAGTGGTACTTTTTGGATGTAGTGGTACTTTTTGGATGTACTGGTACTTTTTGGATGTACTGGTACTTTTTGGATGTAGTGGTACTTTTTGGATGTACTGGTACTTTTTGGATGTACTGGTACTTTTTGGATGTACTGGGTACTTTTTGGATGTAGTACACTTTTTGGATGTAGTGGTACTTTTGGATGTACTGGTACTTTTTGGATGTAGTGGTACTTTTTGGATGTACTGGTACTTTTTGGATGTCGTGGTACTTTTTGGATGTACTGGTACTTTTTGGATGTCGTGGTACTTTTTGGATGTACTGGTACTTTTTGGATGTACTGGTACTTTTTGGATGTACTGGTACTTTTTGGATGTAGTAGCACTTTTTGGATGTAGTGGTACTTTTTGGATGTACTGGTACTTTTTGGATGTAGTGGTACTTTTTGGATGTACTGGTACTTTTTGGATGTCGTGGTACTTTGGATGTATGTAGTGGTACTTTTTGGATGTCGTGGTACTTTTTGGATGTACTGGTACTTTTTGGATGTCGTGGTACTTTTTGGATGTACTGGTACTTTTTGGATGTCGTGGTACTTTTTGGATGTACTGGTACTTTTTGGATGTACTGGTACTTTTTGATGTAGTGGTACTTTTTGGATGTACTGGTACTTTTTGGATGTAGTGGTACTTTTTGGATGTAGTGGTACTTTTGGATGTAGTGTACTTTTTTGGATGTACTGGTACTTTTTGGATGTAGTGGTACTTTTTGGATGTACTGGTACTTTTTGGATGTAGTGGTACTTTTTGGATGTACTGGTACTTTTTGGATGTAGTGGTACTTTTGGATGTACTGGTACTTTTTGGATGTAGTAGCACTTTTTGGATGTAGTGGTACTTTTGGATGTACTGGTACTTTTTGGATGTAGTGGTACTTTTTGGATGTACTGGTACTTTTTGGATGTCGTGGTACTTTTGGATGTACTGGTACTTTTTGGATGTCGTGGTACTTTTTGGATGTACTGGTACTTTTTGGATGTAGTGGTACTTTTTGGATGTAGTGGTACTTTTTGGATGTAGTGGTACTTTTTGGATGTAGTGGTACTTTTTGATGTAGTGGGTACTTTTTGGATGTAGTGGTACTTTTTGGATGTACTGGTACTTTTTGGATGTGTAGTGGTACTTTTTGGATGTAGTGGTACTTTTTGGATGTAGTGGTACTTTTTGGATGTACTGGTACTTTTTGGATGTACTCGTGCGTCTCGTACCTGTTGTTGTAGCAGATATCCTCAGGGCTGCAGATGGAAGTGTTTTTTAAGGTTCTATCTCCATCACAGATTTCCTGTTTGCAGTCGGCTCGATTCTGTATCGGCCCAAACGGTAAAATATCTACAAAAGAAACAGAGAGATGGACTCAGCCTCAGGACGAGGGCCACAGGGACAGAAGGTCTGAGGGTCTTACTCGACGTGAGGTTGCAGCCTCCAAGAACAAAATAATGACTCATTGTTTGACTGGGAAATGTTACATTTTTCTGGACAAACGACTGAACCTTGTAGTAAAACTGAAACACAAAACAAAAATGAATCAAACCAAACAAATATTGACTTTGGCATTTGACTTCATCCTTCATCCTGGATTAGTTCTAGTTTAGTCCTGGTTTAGTCCTGGTTTAGTTCTAGTTTAGTCCTGGTTTAGTTCTAGTTTAGTCCTGGTTTAGTCCTGGTTTAGTTCTAGTTTAGTCCTGGTTTAGTCCTGGTTTAGTTCTAGTTTAGTCCTGGTTTAGTCCTGGTTTAGTTCTAGTTTAGTCCTGGTTTAGTCCTGGTTTAGTTCTAGTTTAATCCTGGTTTAGTCCTGGTTTAGTCCTGGATTAATATGTTCATTTGTAAATTTTTGTTTTTGCTTTTGTTAATTCTACATAAATCAGTGAAAAAAAATTGAAAGAAAAAGATTCACCATAAAAACAGCCACAAATTGATTAAATAAACTCAAGGCACATCTGTGTAACAGCGGCGTAAAAACAGTTCAGTGGAGAGTCAGAGGCTCTTATCACAGAGCAGAACATTTACTCTGGGTTTAATGAACAATGTGAAGACGACGTTCAAGTTAAATTTCATCTGTGCAGAAGAAACCAGAACAGTCCAGTCATAAAAATATTGGACCCGCCCCCTGTTCCGCCGGAGCCGCCGGAGCCGCCGGAGCCGCCGGAGCCGCCGGAGCCGCCGGAGCCGCCGGGACAGGTTTGGTTTTTAATGAGTCACACTTACAAAGAGTGAGTGGAAGCCACAGGCAAAAGAGCGACCTGGACGTGCACAAGGAAAGAGGACACAACGGGAGAGGGCGCCACCTAGTGTTCAGTTTGCAGTACCTGTCCATATCTGCAGTACTACAGCTGTACTACAAGTGTCTTTGAAACAATATTTAAAAGTGTGTGGAGCTGCTCCGTAACCACATGATCCAGTGTTTGCAGAAGGATCAGGGACGAGCTGAAGATGAGTTTACTCACGTTTACGGCGAAATCTTTGAAGTCTGGGAAGACGAGCCCAGTCACAGAACCGAAGGGGATGAGGTAAAATTTCTGTGCAGAAAAAAAAACTCACTCACAAAAAACACAGCAAAACATGAATATTACTGACGTGTTTGTAGTACTCTGACTTGTTCAGATTTAAGTACTTTGTAGGACTGATGTTATTTTATATTTATTTAATTCTGTTATTTTTATGAATAAATCATAATTATATATATATATATATATATATATATATATATATATATATATATATATATATATATATATATATATATATATATATATAAATATATGTGTATGTATATATATATATATATATATATATATATGTATATATATATATATATATATATATATATATATATATATATATATATATATATATATATATATATATATATATATATATAAGAGAGAGAGAGAGACTCACAATGATAGTTCCGCCGTAAAAAAAATCCACATAGATGCCACATTGAGGGTCGGTGCTCAGGTCGGGGATGGTCACCTTCGTGTTGTTCCTTAAAGCGGTGATGACGTTTCTGGAGTTCAGAGTCGTCTGGTTGAGGATATTGAGCGCGAGTGAGAAACCTTTTTGAATGACCAGACAATCCTGACCATCGCTGTCAAAACAGAAGTGCCAGAGAAGAACCGACCTCCGACAGCTGCACAGAGAACAAAGAAAAACACGAACACACAGAACATGAGCTGAGCACCTCCAGAGAGCACCTCCAGAGAGTACCTCCAGAGAGTACCTCCACAGAGTACCTCCAGAGAGCAGCTCCAAAGAGTACCTCCAGAGAGTACCTCCACAGAGTACCTCCAGAGAGCACCTCCAGAGAGCAGCTCCACAGAGTACCTCCAGAGAGCAGCTCCAAAGAGTACCTCCAGAGAGTACCTCCACAGAGTACCTCCACAGAGTACCTCCAGAGAGCACCTCCAGAGAGTACCTCCACAGAGTATCTCCACAGAGTAACTCCATAGAGTAACTCCACAGAGTAACTCCACAGAGTACCTCCACAGAGTACCTCCAGAGAGCACCTCCAGAGAGCACCTCCACAGAGTACCTCTAGAGAGCAGCTCCATAGAGTACCTCCAGAGAGTACCTCCACAGAGTACCTCCAGAGTACCTCCAGAGAGCAGCTCCAGAGAGCACCTCCAGAGAGTACCTCCACAGAGTATCTCCACAGAGTAACTCCACAGAGTAACTCCACAGAGTACCTCCAGAGAGTACCTCCAGAGAGCACCTCCAGAGAGTAACTCCACAGAGTAACTCCACAGAGTACCTCCACAGAGTACCTCCAGAGAGCACCTCCAGAGAGTACCTCCACAGAGTACCTCCAGAGAGTACCTCCAGAGAGCACCTCCAGAGAGTACCTCCACAGAGTACCTCCACAGAGTACCTCCAGAGAGCAGCTCCAAAGAGTACCTCCAGAGAGTACCTGCACAGAGTACCTCCAGAGAGCAGCTCCAAAGAGTACCTCCAGAGAGTACCTCCACAGAGTACCTCCAGAGAGCACCTCCAAAGAGTACCTCCAGAGAGTACCTCCACAGAGTACCTCCAGAGAGCAGCTCCATAGAGTACCTCCAGAGAGTACCTCCACAGAGTACCTCCACAGAGTACCTCCAGAGAGCACCTCCAGAGAGTACCTCCACAGAGTATCTCCACAGAGTAACTCCACAGAGTAACTCCACAGAGTAACTCCAGAGAGCACCTCCAGAGAGCACCTCCACAGAGTACCTCTAGAGAGCAGCTCCATAGAGTACCTCCAGAGAGTACCTCCACAGAGTACCTCCAGAGTACCTCCAGAGAGCAGCTCCAGAGAGCACCTCCAGAGAGTACCTCCACAGAGTATCTCCACAGAGTAACTCCACAGAGTAACTCCACAGAGTACCTCCAGAGAGTACCTCCAGAGAGCACCTCCAGAGAGTAACTCCACAGAGTAACTCCACAGAGTACCTCCACAGAGTACCTCCAGAGAGCACCTCCAGAGAGTACCTCCACAGAGTACCTCCAGAGAGTACCTCCGCAGAGTACCTCCAGAGAGCACCTCCAGAGAGCACCTCCACAGAGTACCTCTAGAGAGTACCACCAGAGAATACCTCCAGAGAGTACCTCCAGAGAAGACCTCTAGAGAGCGCCTCCAGAGAGGACGTCCAGAGAGTACCTCCAAAGAGCACATCCAGAGAGTACCACCAGTGAATACCTCCAGAGAGTACCTCCAGAGAGAACCACCAGTGAGTACCTCCAGAGAGTACCACCAGAGAGTACAACCAATGAGGACAACCAGAGAGTACCTCCAGTGAGTACGGCCAGTGAGGACAACCAGAGAGTACCTCCAGAGAGCACCAACAGAGTACCTCTAGTGAGTACCTCCACAGAGTACCTCCAGTGAGTACCTCCACAGAGTACCTCCAGAGAGCACCTCCAGAGAGCACCTCCATAGAGTACCTCCAGATAGCACCTCCACAGAGTACCTCTAGAGAGTACCACCAGAGAATACCTCCAGAGAGTACCTCCAGAGAAGACCTCTAGAGAGCGCCTCCAGAGAGGATGTCCAGAGAGTACCTCCAAAGAGCACATCCAGAGAGTACCACCAGTGAATACCTCCAGAGAGTACCACCAGAGAGTACAACCAATGAGGACAACCAGAGAGTACCTCCAGTGAGTACGGCCAGTGAGGACAACCAGAGAGTACCTCCAGAGAGTACCACCAGAGAATACCTCCAGAGAGTACCACCAGAGAGTTCCTCTAGACAGTACCTCCAGAGAGCACCACCAGAGTACCACCAGTGAGTACCACCAGTGAGAACCACCAGTGAGTATCTCCAATGAGTACCACCAGTGAATACAACCAATGAGTACCACCAGAGTACCACCAGTGAGTACCACCTGTGAATACAACGGGTGAGTACCACCAATGAGTACCTCCAGTGAGTCCAACCAGTGAGTACCTCCAGTGAGTACAACCAGTGAGTACCACCAGTGAGTACCTCCAGTGAGTACCTCCAGTGAGTACAACCAGTGAGTACCACCAGTGAGTACCTCCAGTGAGTACCTCCAGTGAGTACCTCCAGTGAGGTATAATAAAGGCTTTGCTCCCCTTACAGTCACAAGATGGCTGCCTGTCGGAGACACAGATCCTTTATCATACCTCAAAGTACAAGTGAAACATTTCATCTGTGGATTTATCACAGAAAAGTAACGCAGTATTAACTTGTGTATAAAAGTAACGCAATATTAACTTGTGTATAAAAGTAACGCAGTATTAACTTGTGTATAAAGTAACGCAATATAACGCAATAAAAGTAAACGCAATATTAACTTGTGTATAAAAGTAACGCAATATTAACTTGTGTATAAAAGTAAACGCAATATTAACTTGTGTATAAAAGTAACGCAGTTAACTGTGTATAAAAGTAACGCAGTATTAACTTGTGTATAAAAGTAACGCAATATTAACTTGTGTATAAAAGTAACGCAATATTAACTTGTGTATAAAAGTAACGCAATATTAACTTGTGTATAAAAGTAACGCAATATTAACTTGTGTATAAAAGTAACGCAATATTAACTTGTGTATAAAAGTAACGCAATATTAACTTGTGTATAAAAGTAACGCAATATTAACTTGTGTATAAAAGTAAAAGTAAAAAAGTAACGCGCAGTAACGTAAGCATAACTTGTGTATAAAAGTAACGCAATATTAACTTGTGTATAAAAGTAACGCAGTATTAACTTGTGTATAAAAGTAACGCAGTATTAACTTGTGTATAAAAGTAACGCAGTATTAACTTGTGTATAAAAGTAACGCAGTATTAACTTGTGTATAAAAGTAACGCAGTATTAACTGTATTAACTAAAACTGTTTCATGGGGCTGAGTTTACTGTACTCACGTTGATGTAGGAGTATTGGGTTCCATAGTACTCGACTGGACAGTCGGAGATGTTGAATTTTTGGCTCATCACGCCTGAAAAATGAAACACACTTTAATCTAAAAACTACGTGTTCACTTAATTGGGCAGTTACCAAATATTTTGTTTTTTTTACAAGTGCAATAGAGCTAAGGGTTAAAATTCTAAAACTTTACTGGTGTTAATGTGGAATGAGAGTGGACTGTGTGTGGACTGTGTGTGTGGACTGTGTGTGGACTGTGTGTGTGGACTGTGTGTGTGGACTGTGTGTGTGGACTGTGTGTGTGGACTGTGTGTGTGGACTGTGTGTGGACTGTGTGTGTGGACTGTGTGTGTGGACTGCGTGTGGACTGTGTGTGGACTGACTGTGTGTGTGGACTGTGTGTGTGGACTGTGTGTGTGGACTGTGTGTGGACTGTGTGTGGACTGTGTGTGTGGACTGTGTGTGTGGACTGTGTGTGTGGACTGTGTGTGTGTGGACTGTGTGTGGTGGACTGTGTGTGTGGACTGTGTGTGTGGACTGTGTGTGTGTGGACTGTGTGTGGACTGTGTGTGTGGACTGTGTGTGTGGGACTGTGTGTGTGGACTGTGTGTGTGGACTGTGTGTGTGGACTGTGTGTGTGGACTGTGTGTGTGGACTGTGTGTGTGGACTGTGTGTGTGGACTGTGTGTGTGGACTGTGTGTGTGGACTGTGTGTGTGGACTGTGTGTGTGGACTGTGTGGACTGGACTGTGTGTGTGGGACTGTGTGTGGGACTGTGTGTGTGGACTGTGTGTGTGGACTGTGTGTGGACTGTGTGTGTGGACTGTGTGTGGACTGTGTGTGTGGACTGTGTGTGGACTGTGTGTGTGGACTGTGTGTGTGTGGACTGTGTGTGTGGACTGTGTGTGGACTGTGTGTGTGGACTGTGTGTGTGGACTGTGTGTGGACTGTGTGTGTGGACTGTGTGTGTGGACTGTGTGTGTGGACTGTGTGTGTGTGTGTGTGTGGACTGTGTGTGGACTGTGTGTGTGACTGTGTGTGTGGACTGTGTGTGTGGACTGTGTGTGTGGACTGTGTGTGTGTGGACTGTGTGTGTGGACTGTGTGTGTGGACTGTGTGGACTGTGTGTGTGGACTGTGTGTGTGGACTGTGTGTGTGGGACTGTGTGTGTGGACTGTGTGTGTGGACTGTGTGTGTGTGACTGTGTGTGGACTGTGTGTGTGGACTGTGTGTGGACTGTGTGTGTGGACTGTGTGTGTGGACTGTGTGTGTGGACTGTGTGTGTGGACTGTGTGTGGACTGTGTGTGTGGACTGTGTGTGTGGACTGTGTGTGTGTGGACTGTGTGGACTGTGTGTGTGGACTGTGTGTGGACTGTGTGTGTGGACTGTGTGTGGACTGTGTGTGTGGACTGTGTGTGGACTGTGTGTGGACTGTGTGTGTGGACTGTGTGTGGACTGTGTGTGGACTGTGTGTGTGGACTGTGTGTGTGGACTGTGTGTGGACTGTGTGTGTGGACTGTGTGTGTGGACTGTGTGTGTGGACTGTGTGTGGACTGTGTGTGTGGACTGTGTGTGTGGACTGTGTGTGTGGACTGTGTGTGGACTGTGTGGGACTGTGTGTGGACTGTGTGTGTGTGGACTGTGTGTGTGGACTGTGTGTGGACTGTGTGTGTGTGGACTGTGTGTGTGGACTGTGTGTGTGGACTGTGTGTGGACTGTGTGTGGACTGTGTGTGTGGACTGTGTGTGTGTGTGTGGACTGTGTGTGTGTGGACTGTGTGTGTGGACTGTGTGTGTGGACTGTGTGTGGACTGTGTGTGGGACTGTGTGTGTGGACTGTGTGTGGACTGTGTGTGGACTGTGTGTGTGACTGTGTGTGGGACTGTGTGTGGACTGTGTGGTGGACTGTGTGTGTGGGACTGTGTGTGGACTGTGTGTGTGGACTGTGTGTGGACTGTGTGTGTGTGGACTGTGTGTGTGGATTGTGTGTGTGTGGACTGTGTGTGTGGGACTGTGTGTGTGGACTGTGTGGACTGTGTGTGGACTGTGTGGGACTGTGTGGACTGTGTGTGTGGACTGTGTGTGGACTGTGTGTGTGGACTGTGTGTGTGGACTGTGTGTGGACTGTGTGGACTGTGTGTGTGGACTGTGTGTGGACTGTGTGGACTGTGGACTGTGTGTGGACTGTGTGGACTGTGTGTGTGGACTGTGTGTGGACTGTGTGTGGACTGTGTGTGTGGACTGTGTGTGTGGACTGTGTGTGGACTGTGTGTGTGGACTGTGTGTGTGGACTGTGTGTGTGGACTGTGTGTGGACTGTGTGTGTGGACTGTGTGTGGACTGTGTGTGCGGACTGTGTGTGGACTGTGTGTGGACTGTGTGTGTGTGGACTGTGTGTGTGTGGACTGTGTGTGTGGACTGTGTGTGTGGACTGTGTGTGGACTGTGTGTGTGTGGACTGTGTGTGTGTGGACTGTGTGTGTGTGGACTGTGTGTGGACTGTGTGTGTGGACTGTGTGTGTGTGTGTGTGGACTGTGTGTGGACTGTGTGTGTGGACTGTGTGTGTGGGACTGTGTGTGGGACTGTGTGTGTGGACTCTGTGTGTGGACTGTGTGTGTGGACTGTGTGTGGACTGTGTGTGTGTGGACTGTGTGTGTGTGTGTGGACTGTGTGTGTGTGACTGGTGTGTGGACTGTGTGTGTGGACTGTGTGTGGACTGTGTGTGGACTGTGTGTGTGGACTGTGTGTGGACTGTGTGTGTGGACTGTGTGTGGACTGTGTGTGGACTGTGTGTGGACTGTGTGTGTGGACTGTGTGTGGACTGTGTGTGTGGACTGTGTGTGTGGACTGTGTGTGTGGACTGTGTGTGTGTGGACTGTGTGGACTGTGTGGACTGTGGACTGTGTGTGGACTGTGTGTGTGGACTGTGTGTGTGGACTGTGTGTGGACTGTGTGTGTGGACTGTGTGTGGACTGTGTGTGTGGACTGTGTGTGGACTGTGTGTGTGGACTGTGTGTGTGGACTGTGTGTGTGGACTGTGTGTGTGTGGACTGTGTGTGTGTGGACTGTGTGGACTGTGTGTGTGGACTGTGTGTGTGGACTGTGTGTGTGGACTGTGTGTGGACTGTGTGTGTGTGGACTGTGTGTGTGGACTGTGTGTGTGGACTGTGTGTGTGACTGTGTGTGTGGATTGTGTGTGGGAATGTGTGTGGACTGTGTGTGTGGACTGTGTGTGTGGGACTGTGTGTGTGGACTGTGTGTGTGGATTGTGTGTGGACTGTGTGTGTGGACTGTGTGTGTGGACTGTGTGTGGGACTGTGTGTGTGGACTGTGTGTGTGGACTGTGTGTGTGGACTGTGTGTGTGGACTGTGTGTGGACTGTGTGTGGACTGTGTGTGTGGACTGTGTGTGTGGACTGTGTGTGTGGACTGTGTGTGTGGACTGTGTGTGTGGACTGTGTGTGGACTGTGTGTGGTGGACTGTGTGTGGACTGTGTGTGGACTGTGTGTGTGTGGACTGTGTGGACTGTGTGTGTGACTGTGTGTGTGGACTGTGTGGACTGTGTGTGGACTGTGTGTGTGGACTGTGTGTGTGGACTGTGTGTGGGACTGTGTGTGGACTGTGTGTGGACTGTGTGTGTGGACTGTGTGTGGACTGTGTGTGGACTGTGTGTGTGGACTGTGTGTGGACTGTGTGTGGACTGTGTGTGGATTGTGTGTGTGGACTGTGTGTGTGGACTGTGTGTGGACTGTGTGTGGACTGTGTGTGTGGACTGTGTGTGTGGACTGTGTGTGGACTGTGTGTGGACTGTGTGTGTGGATTGTGTGTGTGTGGACTGTGTGTGTGGACTGTGTGTGTGGACTGTGTGTGGACTGTGTGTGGACTGTGTGTGTGGACTGTGTGTGTGGACTGTGTGTGGACTGTGTGTGGGACTGTGTGTGTGGACTGTGGACTGTGTGTGGACTGTGTGTGTGGACTGTGTGTGTGGACTGTGTGTGGACTGTGTGTGGGACTGTGTGTGTGGACTGTGTGTGTGGACTGTGTGTGTGGACTGTGTGTGTGGACTGTGTGTGTGGACTGTGTGTGTGGACTGTGTGTGTGGACTGTGTGTGGACTGTGTGTGTGGTGTGGACTGTGTGTGTGGACTGTGTGTGTGTGTGATGGACGTGTGTGGACTGTGTGTGGACTGTGTGTGGACTGTGTGTGGACTGTGTGTGTGGACTGTGTGTGGACTGTGTGTGGACTGTGTGTGTGGACTGTGTGTGGGACTGTGTGTGGACTGTGTGTGGACTGTGTGTGTGGACTGTGTGTGTGGACTGTGTGTGTGGACTGTGTGTGGACTGTGTGTGTGTGGACTGTGTGTGTGGACTGTGTGTGTGGACTGTGTGTGTGGACTGTGTGTGGACTGTGTGTGTGGACTGTGTGTGTGGACTGTGTGGACTGTGTGTGTGGACTGTGTGTGTGGACTGTGTGTGTGGACTGTGTGTGGACTGTGTGTGGACTGTGTGTGTGGACTGTGTGTGGACTGTGTGTGTGGACTGTGTGGACTGTGTGTGTGGACTGTGTGTGTGGACTGTGTGTGTGTGGACTGTGTGTGTGGACTGTGTGTGGGACTGTGTGTGTGGACTGTGTGTGTGGACTGTGTGTGTGGACTGTGTGGACTGTGTGTGTGGACTGTGTGTGTGGACTGTGTGTGTGGACTGTGTGTGTGGACTGTGTGTGGACTGTGTGTGTGGACTGTGTGTGGACTGTGTGTGTGGACTGTGTGTGTGGACTGTGTGTGTGGACTGTGTGTGTGGACTGTGTGTGGACTGAATGAATGAATGGTTTATTTTGGTAAATTTACAAAATTGGTAGAGTTAAGATCCACAATCAAATAAATAACCAAAAAAGGAATAGGCAGAAGCTAAGGCTTATATTAGCCTATCCTGTTCTTCTTGACATACGTCTAGAGAATCAGCTTTAAATTAAAAAAAAAGAAAAAAGAAAAAAAGAGGAAAAAAAAAAAAGAAAGATATATACATTATGCATTATCTACATGCATACATATAAACATAAATAGCATGTACAGTACATGATTACAAATAAATAAATCTTATCTAACAATATAAACTTACTTTTTATACAGAAGTAATACAATAATCATTTATAATCTTCTGTTTTAAAGTTCGTTTGAAGCTCACCAGAGAAGTACATAATTTCAAATGATCATTTAGGCCGTTCCACAGTTTCACCCCCGTCACAGAAACACACCTGGATTTTACATTAGTTCTTTCTTTAGAACATTCAAAAAATAAACAGACCTCTTAAATTATATTACCCTCCCTTAACTTAAATAATTTCTGAATACCAGAGGGAAGACTTTTATTTAAAGCTCTGTACATTATTTCTAATATTTTTATATATACAATATCCATAAATTTTTAAGGTATTTGTTTGAATGAAGAGTTTTTTGTTGGTTCACGATATCCTGCTTTATTAATGAGTCTAATCGCTCTTTTTGTAATTTAATTATCATGTCTATGTTAGTTTTGTTTGCATTTCCCCATATTTCTGAACAGTATGATAAATATGGCATAACCAAAGAGGAGTATATAATATACAAACCTTTTACATTTATTACATTTTTGTTTTAAATAATATTCCAACAGATTTAGCTATTTTGTTTCTAATATACTCGATATGCGGTTTCCAACTGAGTTTATTATCTAAAATCACACCTAAGAATTTGGTTTCATAGACTCTTTCAATTTCTCTACTCCATTTAAGTGTAACTTTACATTATTATATGTCCTATTACCAGAAAAGATCATAAATTTAGTTTGTTTTTCATTTAATGATAACTTATTATAATCAAACCACTTTTTTATAACAGCTAACTCTTCCTCGACTGTTTGCAATAATTCATCCATATTCTTTCCAGAACAAAAAACATTTGTATCATCAGCAAACATAATAAATTTCAACACAGAGGATACTGTAAAAATATCATTTAAGTATAGTACAAATAAATTTTGGTCCCAAAACTGAACCTTGAGGAAGACACACATTTACAGTTTCAAATTGAGATTGTGTATTGTTAATGTGAACATATTGAAATCTATTACTTAAATAACTCTTTAACCACTGATGTGTAACACCTCGTATGCCATACTGTTCACATTTTCTCAGCAGTAGAGCCTGGTCAATAGTGTCGAAGGCCTTACGTAAATCAATGAAGACACCCACTGTATTAAGTTTCTGATCAACTGCTGCTGCGACATGTTCAACCAGCTCCATCACAGCTAAGGATGTGGAACAGTTGTTCTTAAAGCCGTACTGGTGCTCATTGAGTACATTATATTTGTTCAGGAAGGAGTCCAGCCTATTTATAAATAATTTTTCGAGTATTTTTGAGAATTGAGGTAACAGTGATATGGGTCTGTAATTGGATAATATTTGCTTATCACCACTTTTGTAAACTGGAAACACCTTGGCTGTTTTCATTTTATCAGGAAAAGTTCCAGTTAAAAAGGATCTATTACAAATGTAGGTTAAGGGTTTGATAATACAGTGGATGACTTCCTTGATAATAGTCATTTCTATATTATTACAATCGGTAGATTTTTTTTTAGATTTTAATTATTTAGGGGGGACATCTTTCCCCACGTCCCACTCCAAAAAAACAGAACATTTGAGGATGGACAAACCTTCAAGCAGGACACCTGCAACCAGGCACAGGAGGAGGAGCATGTCGGCCGCAACCAATCAGATCACACCTGGAGAAGAGAACACCAGGCCCAATCAGATCACAGCACACCAGGACCAATCAGATCACAGCACACCAGGACCAATCAGATCACAGCAGACCAGGACCAATCAGATCACAGCACACCAGGTCCAATCAGATCACAGCACACCAGGTCCAATCAGATCACAGCACACCAGGCCCAATCAGATCACAGCAGACCAGGACCAATCAGATCACAGCACACCACACCAGATCACAGCAGACCAGACCACAGCAGCACACCAGGCCAATCAGATCACAGCAGACCAGGACCAATCAGATCACAGCACACCAGGACCAATCAGATCACAGCCCAGACCAGGACCAGCACACCAGGACCAATCACAGCAGCACACCAGGTCCAGATCACAGCATCAATCAGATCACAGCACACCAGGGTCCAATCAGATCACAGCACACCAGGCCCAATCAGATCACAGAAGAGAACACCGTCAGTCAGACAAGCCTCATTTATCAAACGTCATGTGACACTAAAGAAGAATCGTATGAGGGACATGTCTCTGAGACGACAAACTGAAACCACGAAGCACGTTGGACCTGTCCCCTAAAGACTGTCCCCTAAAGACTGTCCCATGAAAACTGTCCCCTAAAGACTGTCCCCTAAGGACTGTCCCCTAAGGACTGTCCCCTAAAGACTGTCCCCTAAAGACTGTCCCATGAAAACTGTCCCCTAAAGACTGTCCCCTAAAGACTTTCCCATGAAAACTGTCCCCTAAAGACTGTCCCCTAAAGACTGTCCCCTAAAGACTGTCCCCTAAAGACTGTCCCCTAAAGACTGTCCCATGAAAACTGTCCCCTAAAGACTGTCCCCTAAAGACTGTCCCATGAAAACTGTCCCCTAAAGACTGTCCCCTAAGGACTGTCCCCTAAAGACTGTCCCATAAAGACTGTCCCATAAAGACTGTCTAGTCACCTCTTAGAATATTGTCAGTATCAGTTTACACTTTGTGGAATTTGGAAGAAAATTAATTATAATGTTTTAATTTATCTGTCATATACAACAGATTTAATAATAATAATAATAGTAATAATAATAATAATAATAATAATAATAATGATAATCTAATAGTAATAATAATAGTAATAATAATAATAATAATAATAATAATAATAATAATAATAATAGTAATAATAATAATATAATAATAATAATAATAATAATAATAATAATAATAATAATAATAATAATAATAATAATAATAATAATAATAATAATAGTAATAATAATAATAATAATGATAATAATAGTAATAATAATAATAATAATAATAATAATAATAATACACACATGATCAAATACTCCAATCTCTGCCTATCTATAAAATCATCATTCACGGTCTATCATCTCCACCCCTCAGTCAGTTTATCGCCACCAGAACCACCACCCACAGGCAAACTAGAGGAGCAGCACGAGGAGACTGCATCATCCCCCTCAGGAAAAGTTCCTTTGGGCAAACTGCTTTTTCTGTTCGTGCTGCTTCGGACTGGAACCTCACACCCACAACCATCAGATCCGCAAACACCTACCACACCTTTAAACTACAGTTAAAACATTGGCTAATTACAAATCAGATTTGTGATCACTGACTCTGCTGTTGCTGCCCCCCGCTGACCTTTTACCCTGTGTCTGTGTGCGATTGTCATGTGTGCTACCCCCTGCTGGCCTTTTACCCTGTCACTGTGTGCGATTGTCATTGTCATGTGTGTATGTATTTGCTCTGGTGGTGGTTTGTAGCTGAATGATTGTTGTGAGTCTGCCCTCTTTGTTATAGTATTTATATTTCTCAACTGTGTTCTATGTATTTATTGTGTTGTAATTTTATTCTTGTTTTTAGGTGGACAGTACCCGCTGTCAGGGGACAACAGATGTAAAATAGCCTTTGGCTAATTCTGGCATATTTACAGAAATGTCGATTAATATGCACTGTCCCTGAAATAAATAAATAAATAAATAAATAAAATAAATAATAATAATAATAATAATAGTAATAATAATAATAATAATGATAATAATAATAATAATAATAATAATAATAATAATAATAATAATGATAATAATAATAATGATAATAATAATAATAATTACCCTGGAGTCGGGTCTGGAGTCGGGTCTGGAGCCGGGTCTGGAGTCGGGTCTGGAGCCGGGTCTGGAGCTGGTCTCCTGCTGCGCAGGTGTGTAAAGATCTGAAGATGGAAGCTGCTCTTTTATGGCTCGTTTTGGTCAGTTTTTGGGGCGGAGTTTTTCACACAGGTGAAGAGAAAGAATCTGCTGCGGGGAAAATGTGGAGGTATGTCACAAAACAAGACGGTTAACAAACGCCTCACGAGGAAAAGGTCGATTTCTGCCCAGGGGAAAAATATAATATTAGTTTAGCAAATCTGCCAATGTGAATCTGTCACTATTGTTCATCTGAGCTCAGACAGAAGAAGAAGAACCTGATCCTCCAACGAGACGTCAGAGCCACGAAGAGACAGAGGCATCAATATGTCACTAAACCAGTCTCCCGTGTCTCGTCTCTGTCCCCGTGTCGTGTTAGTCTTCGTCCCCGTGTCGTGTTAGTCTCTCGTCCCCGTGTCGTGTTAGTCTCTCGTCCCCGTGTCGTGTTAGTCTCTCGTCCCCGTGTCGTGTTAGTCTCTCGTCCCTGTGTCGTGTTAGTCTCTCGTCCCGTGTCGTGTTAGTCTCTCGTCCCCGTGTGTGTTAGTCTCTCGTCCCCGTGTCGTGTTAGTCTCTCGTCCCTGTGTCGTGTTAGTCGTGTTAGTCTCTCGTCCCCGTGTCGTGTTAGTCTCTCGTCCCTGTGTCGTGTTAGTCTCTCGTCCCTGTGTCGTGTTAGTCTCTCGTCCCGTGTCGTGTTAGTCTCGTCCCTGTCCCTCGTCCCCGTGTCGTGTTAGTCTCTCGTCCCCGTGTCGTGTTAGTCTCTCGTCTCGTCCCTGTGTCTCTCGTGTCGTAGTCTCTCGTCCCTGTGTCGTGTTAGTCTCTCGTCCCTGTGTCGTGTTAGTCTCTCGTCCCCGTGTCGTGTTAGTCTCTCGTCCCCGTGTCGTGTTAGTCTCTCGTGTGTCGTGTTTGTCTCTCGTCCCTGTGTCGTGTTAGTCTCTCGTCCCTGTGTGTCGTCCCTGTGTCGTGTTAGTCTCTCGTCCCCGTGTCGTGTTAGTGTTTGTCTCTCGTCCCCTGTGTCGTGTTAGTCTCTCGTCCCTGTGTCGTGTTTGTCTCTCGTCCCTGTGTCGTGTTAGTCTCTCGTCCCTGTGTCGTGTTTAGTCTCTCGTCCCTGTGTCGTGTTAGTCTCTCGTCCCTGTGTCGTGTTAGTCTCTCGTCCCTGTGTCGTGTTTGTCTCTCGTCCCTGTGTCGTGTTTGTCTCTCGTCCTGTGTCGTGTTTGTCTCTCGTCCCCTGTGTCGTGTAGTCTCTCGTCCCTGTGTCGTGTTTGTCTCTCGTCCCTGTGTCGTGTTAGTCTCTCGTCCCTGTGTCGTGTTAGTCTCTCGTCCCCGTGTCGTGTTAGTCTCTCGTCCCCGTGTCGTCTTAGTCTCTCGTCCCCGTGTCGTGTTAGTCTCTCGTCCCTGTGTCGTGTTAGTCTCGTCCCGTGTCGTGTTAGTCGTCCCCGTGTTTTAGTCTCTCGTCGTCTCTCGTCCCCGTGTGTCGTGTTAGTCTCTCGTCCCTGTGTCGTTAGTCTTGTCTCTCGTCGTGTTAGTCTCTCGTCCTGTGTCGTTTGTCTCTCTCTCCCTCCCCGTGTCGTGTTTGTCTCTCGTCCCCCTGTGTCTCGTGTTAGTCTCTCGTCCCCTGTGTCGTGTTAGTCTCTCGTCCCTGTGTCGTGTTAGTCTCTCGTCCCTGTGTCGTGTTAGTCTCTCGTCCCTGTGTCGTGTTAGTCTCTCGTCCCTGTGTCGTTAGTTTCGTCTCTCGTCCCTGTGTCGTGTTTGTCTCTCGTCCCCGTGTCGTGTTAGTCTCTCGTCCCCGTGTCGTGTTAGTCTCTCGTCCCTGTGTCGTGTTAGTCTCTCGTCCCTGTGTCGTGTTAGTCTCTGTCCCCTGTGTCGTGTTTGTCTCTCGTCCCTGTGTCGTGTTAGTCTCTCGTCCTGTGTCGTGTTAGTCTCTCGTCCCTGTGTCGTGTTAGTCCCGTGTCGTCTCTCGTCCCCGTGTCGTGTTAGTCTCTCGTCCTCTGTCGTGTTAGTCCCTCGTCCCTGTGTCGTGTTAGTCTCTCTCGTCCCCGTGTCGTGTTAGTCTCTCGTCCCCGTGTCGTGTTAGTCTCTCGTCCCCGTGTCTGTGTTAGTCTCTCGTCCCTGTGTCGTGTTAGTCTCTCGTCCCTGTGTCGTCCCTCTGTCTCGTGTGTTAGTCTCTCGTCGTCCCGTGTCGTGTTAGTCTCTCGTCCCCTGTGTCGTGTTAGTCTCTCGTCCCCGTGTCGTGTTAGTCTCTCGTCCCTGTGTCGTGTTTAGTCTCTCGTCCTGTGTCGTGTTAGTCTCTCGTCCCTGTGTCGTGTTAGTCTCTCGTCCCTGTGTCGTGTTAGTCTCTCGTCCCTGTGTCGTGTTTGTCTCTCGTCCCTGTGTCGTGTTGTCTCTCGTCCCTAGTCTTAGTCTCTCGTCCCTGTGTCGTGTTAGTCTCTCGTCCCTGTGTCGTGTTAGTTAGTCTCTCGTCCCCCTGTGTCTGTGTTAGTCTCTCGTCCCCGTGTCGTGTTAGTCTCTCGTCCCTGTCGTTAGTCTCTCGTCCCCGTGTCGTGTTAGTCTCTCGTCCCCGTGTCGTGTTAGTCTCTCGTCCCCGTGTCGTGTTTGTCTCTCGTCCCCGTGTCGTGTTAGTCTCTCGTCCCCGTGTCGTGTTAGTCTCTCGTCCCCGTGTCGTGTTTAGTCTCTCGTCCCTGTGTCGTGTTTGTCTCTCGTCCCTGTGTCGTGTTAGTCTCTCGTCCCTGTGTCGTGTTTGTCTCTCGTCCCCTGTGTCGTGTTGTCTCTCGTCCCCGTGTCGTGTTTGTCTCTCTCGTCCCCGTGTCGTGTTAGTCTCTCGTCCCCGTGTCTGTGTTAGTCTCTCGTCTCGTCCCTGTGTCGTGTGTGTGTCTCTCGTCCCTGTGTCGTGTTTGTCTCTCGTCCCTGTGTCGTGTTAGTCTCTCGTCCCCGTCGTGTTTGTCTCTCGTCCCCGTGTCGTGTTTGTCTCTCGTCCCTGTGTCGTGTTTGTCTCTCGTCCCCTGTATCGTGTTAGTCTCTCGTCCCTGTGTCGTGTTAGTCTCTCGTCCCCGTGTCGTGTTAGTCTCTCGTCCCTGTGTCGTGTTAGTCTCTCGTCCCTGTGTCGTGTGTTTCTCTCTCGTCCCTGTGTCGTGTTTGTCTCTCGTCCCTGTGTCGTGTTTAGTCTCTCGTCCCTGTGTCGTGTTAGTCTCTCGTCCCTGTGTCGTGTTTCTCTCTCGTCCCTGTGTCGTGTTTGTCTCTCGTCCCTGTGTCGTGTTTGTCTCTCGTCCCTGTGTCGTGTTAGTCTCTCGTCCCTGTGTCGTGTTAGTCTCTCGTCCCCGTGTCGTGTTAGTCTCTCGTCCCCGTGTCGTGTTTAGTCTCTCGTCCCGTGTCTTGTTAGTCTCTCGTCCCCGTGTCGTGTTAGTCTCTCGTCCCCGTGTCGTGTTAGTCTCTCGTCCCCGTGTCGTGTTAGTCTCTCGTCCCCGTGTCGTGTTAGTCTCTCGTCCCGTGTCGTGTTAGTCTCTGGTCCCTGTGTCGTGTTTGTCTCTCGTCCCTGTGTCGTGTTAGTCTCTCGTCCCTGTGTCGTGTTAGTCTCTCGTCCCTGTGTCGTGTTAGTCTCTCGTCCCTGTGTCGTGTTAGTCTCTCGTCCCTGTGTCGTGTTAGTCTCTCGTCCCTGTGTCGTGTTTGTCTCTCGTCCCTGTGTCTGTGTTAGTCTCTCGTCCCTGTGTCGTGTTAGTCTCTCGTCCCTGTGTCTGTGTCGTGTTAGTCTCTCGTCCCTGTGTCTGTGTTAGTCTCTCGTCCCTGTGTCGTGTTAGTCTCTCGTCCCTGTGTCGTGTTAGTCTCTCGTCCCCGTGTCGTGTTAGTCTCTCGTCCCCCGTGTCGTGTTAGTCTCTCGTCCCCGTGTCGTGTTAGTCTCTCGTCCCCGTGTCGTGTTAGTCTCTCGTCCCCGTGTCGTGTTAGTCTCTCGTCCCCGTGTCGTGTTAGTCTCTCGTCCCCGTGTCGTGTTAGTCTCTCGTCCCCGTGTCGTGTTAGTCTCTGGTCCCTGTGTCGTGTTTGTCTCTCGTCCCTGTGTCGTGTTAGTCTCTCGTCCCTGTGTCGTGTTAGTCTCTCGTCCCTGTGTCGTGTTAGTCTCTCGTCCCTGTGTCGTGTTAGTCTCTCGTCCCTGTGTCGTGTTAGTCTCTCGTCCCTGTGTCGTGTTTGTCTCTCGTCCCTGTGTCTGTGTTAGTCTCTCGTCCCTGTGTCGTGTGTTAGTCTCTCGTCCCTGTGTCTGTGTCGTTTAGTCTCTCGTCCCTGTGTCGTGTTAGTCTCTCGTCCCTGTGTCGTGTTAGTCTCTCGTCCCTGTGTCGTGTTAGTCTCTCGTCCCTGTGTCGTGTTTGTCTCTCGTCCCTGTGTCGTGTTTGTCTCTCGTCCCTGTGTCGTGTTAGTCTCTCGTCCCTGTGTCGTGTTTTAGTCTCTCTCGTCCCTGTGTCGTGTTTTGTCTCTCGTCCCTGTGTCGTGTTTGTCTCTCGTCCCTGTGTCGTGTTTGTCTCTCGTCCCTGTGTCGTGTTTGTCTCTCGTCCCCGTGTCGTGTTAGTCTCTGGTCCCTGTGTCGTGTTAGTCTCTGGTCCCTGTGTCGTGTTTGTCTCTCGTCCCTGTGTCGTGTTTGTCTCTCGTCCCCGTGTCGTGTTAGTCTCTCGTCCCCGTGTCGTGTTAGTCTCTCGTCCCCGTGTCGTGTTAGTCTCTCGTCCCCGTGTCGTGTTAGTCTCTCGTCCCTGTGTCTGTGTTAGTCTCTCGTCCCTGTGTCGTGTTAGTCTCTCGTCCCTGTGTCGTGTTAGTCTCTCGTCCCTGTTCCTTCTGTCTGTGGCTGAAGAACTCACTGACGTTTTGACCAAAATGTCTGATCCTCAAGTCCACATCTCTTACTGTAAATGTTAATAAAACAATGGCAATGTACTTGACAAAAAAAAACAAAAAATCTAAATCCTTCCCATGCATCTTTGTCAAAAACAAGTAAATCAAAGTGGTGGAGGAATTTAAATATTTAGGAGTTGTGTTGGATCCAATGTAAGAGAGACACCATTAAAACCACTAAAATCTCTGAATCAGTGAAACTGCTCGACAGGAACCACTAAAACATCATCATTAAATAAATATATTTTTATAAATATAAAGTGGAATTGTCAAAAGGTCTGTATCAGATTTTTGTAATTTCCACCTGCTCCATCTTTTTTCTTGTACTGTTTATTTACATAATTTCTTATATTTTATTTGCATAAGACAAAGACCTGAGTAATATTTGTTGAAATTCTTGAATCTTCGTCATGTAAGAGTTCTTTTCATACATGACACATTCTTTCGTCCTATATGCAAATACCAAACAATGTGCCCGAGGTAAAATGTGAGCGGTCGGTGCAGGAGCAGCTGGGTCAGATTCCCCCGGATCTTTGTCATATTTTAAAGGGTTTTGTTTTTTTCTAATTCTGACTTGTTTGGTGGGATAGTACCTGTGGTAAATATATATAGGTTTTACATTATTTAAGTAACAGTTTGTGGAAAAAAGTTGAGAAGAAAAGTGCAAAAATACATTTAGTGGTGCGCCTGCTGCTTTCTGCCACCAGGTGTCGCTTATAAAAGATCACGCCCTCTTGCCTCGCGCACATAGCCTGTATGAAGAAGTGGACAAAGGAAGTGTGACGTCGCAGCTTCAGTTATAGACACGAATCTGGAGACTAGTGACTCTGTGAGTATCATAGCAACCAAAGAGCCAATCAGGAACGAGGCTGTTGAAGGTAACGTCCCTTCAGCCCCACACCCCTGGTTTAGCAGAGAGCAGGCGCTTAGCAACCTGTTGCTAATGCTAGCAACAGGTTGCTAACGCTAACAGGAGTGACCTCGGGGGAAGAAGGACCTAATTTGTGTTTTATTAATGTTCATATGTTGATTTACAGACACAGATGTGAAATAAAAACCCCAGGATCATGTAGAGGGTTAATACGAACATTTAAGACCAACATGAGTCTGACAGGGACAGAGAGAGAGACAGATTTTACACAAAAAGTGAACTGCACCATGATCACTTCCTGTTTGGAACGAGGCAGCTAGCAGGTTAGCTCTGTACATTTATATATACAAAATGCTAGCAGGTTAGCTATGTGCATTTATATATACACTATGCTAGCAGGTTGGCTCTGTGCATTTATATATACACTATGCTAGCAGGTTAGCTCTGTACATTTATATATACACTATGCTAGCAGGTTAGCTCTGTGCATTTATATATATATTATGCTAGCAGGTTAGCTATGTGCATTTATATATACAAAATGCTAGCAGGTTAGCTCTGTACATTTATATATACACACTATGCTAGCAGGTTAGCTATGTGCATTTATATATACACTATGCTAGCAGGTTAGCTCTGTACATTTATATATACAAAATGCTAGCAGGTTAGCTATGTGCATTTATATATACACTATGCTAGCAGGTTAGCTCTGTGCATTTATATATATATTATGCTAGCAGGTTAGCTCTGTACAATTATATATACACTATGCTAGCAGGTAGCTCTGTGCATTAGCTCAGGTTAGCTCTGTGCATTTATATATACAAAATGCTAGCAGGTTAGCTATGTGCATTTATATATACACTATGCTAGCAGGTTAGCTATGTGCATTTATATATACACTATGCTAGCAGGTTAGCTAATGTGCATTTATATATACAAATGCTAGCAGGTTAGCTATGTGCATTTATATATATACAAAATGCTAGCAGGGTTAGCTATGTGCATTTATATATACACTATGCTAGCAGGTTAGCTCTGTACATTTATATATACAAAATGCTAGCAGGTTAGCTCTGTACATTTATATATACACTATGCTAGCAGGTTAGCTATGTGCATTTATATATACACTATGCTAGCAGGTTAGCTCTGTACATTTATATATACAAAATGCTAGCAGGTTAGCTATGTGCATTTATATATACACTATGCTAGCAGGTTAGCTCTGTGCATTTATATATACACTATGCTAGCAGGTTAGCTCTGTGCATTTATATATACAAAATGCTAGCAGGTTAGCTATGTGCATTTATATACACTATGCCTAGCAGGTTAGCTCTGTGCATTTATATATACAAAATGCTAGCAGGTTAGCTATGTGCATTTTAGCTATGTATTTATATACACTATGCTAGCAGGTTAGCTCTGTACATTTATATATACAAAATGCTAGCAGGTTAGCTCTGTGCATTTATATATACACTATGCTAGCAGGTTAGCTCTGTACATTTATATATTACACTATGCTAGCAGGTTAGCTCTGTACATTTATATTATACACTATGCTAGCAGGGTTAGCTCTGTACATTTATATATACAAAATGCTAGCAGGTTAGCTCTGTGCATTTATATATACACTATGCTAGCAGGTTAGCTCTGTACATTTATATATACACTATGCTAGCAGGTTAGCTCTGTACATTTATATATACACTATGCTAGCAGGTTAGCTCTGTACATTTATATACAGCTGAAACCAGCAGTTTACATAAACTATATAAAAAGACTTTTTTTCTCTCTGTCTGACATGAATCAGACTAAACTTCCTGTTTTAGGTCCATTAGGATTAACACAATTATTTCTATTTGCTAAATATCAGAATAATAATAATAATAAGGATTTTTAAGACAAGTTTTCCCGACTTTCTTCAAAGTCAAAGTTCACATACAGTGAGATTCTTACGACTTTAAACAGTTTGTGAAAACTCAGATGATCATGTCTTTGGAAGCTTCTCAAACTGTGTCTGGACTTGTGTTTTGTTTAATACAAAAACCTGCATGTTTAGAGTTCCTCTGTCAAACAGGAGACAGAACATCTTTTGGACATGTTAAGAATCAGAAAAATGCCATAAAACTGGAACGATAAGTAAAAAGTTGAGTATTATGTAAACCTGACTCATGAGCTCCATGTTCTAATGTGACCTCCTCAAAAACAGTTATGTTTGTTTCACATGTTTGAGCAACACTTTATTATTAGTCTGTCACATCTCCAAACATCAAAGTGCTCTGTTCCACCTTGTGATGTCATCAAGTGGCAGTTTTGATGTTAACAGCTCCATTATTTACATAGAGAATGTATTATTTTGAGTTTCTGGTTGTATTATTTTGAGTTTCTGGTTGTATTATTTTGAGTTTCATGTTGTATTATTTTGAGTTTCATGTTGTATTATTTTGAGTTTCTCGTTGTATTATTTTGAGTTTCTCGTTGTATTATTTTGAGTTTCTGGTTGTATTATTTTGAGTTTCTGGTTGTATTATTTTGAGTTTCTGGTTGTATTATTTTGAGTTTCGGGTTGTATTATTTTGAGTTTCGGGTTGTATTATTTTGAGTTTCATGTTGTATTATTTTGAGTTTCTCGTTGTATTATTTGAGTTTTCATGTTGTATTATTTTTGAGTTTCTGGTGTATTATTTTGAGTTTCTGGTTGTATTATTTTGAGTTTCTGGTTGTATTATTTTGAGTTTCTGGTTGTATTATTTTGAGTTTCTGGTTGTATTATTTTGAGTTTCTGGTTGTATTATTTTGGTTGTATTATTTTGAGTTTCATGTTGTATTATTTTGAGTTTCATGTTGTATTATTTTGAGTTTCTGGTTTGTATTATTTTGAGTTTCTGGTTGTATTATTTTGAGTTTCATGTTGTATTATTTTGAGTTTCTGGTTGTATTATTTGAGTTTCATGTTGTATTATTTTGAGTTTCATGTTGTATTATTTTGAGTTTCTGTGTGTATTATTTTGAGTTTCATGTTGTATTATTGAGTTTCATGTTTTATGTTGTATTATGTTTGAGTTTCATGTTGTATTTTGAGTTTCATGTTGTATTATTTGAGTTTCATGTTGTATTATTTTGAGTTTCATGTTGTATTATTTTTGAGTTTCATGTTGTATTATTTTGAGTTTTCATGGTTGTATTATTTTGAGTTTCTGGTTGTATTATTTTTTGAGTTTCTGGTTGTATTATTTTGAGTTTCTGGTTGTATTATTTTGAGTTTCATGTTGTATTATTTTGAGTTTCATGTTGTATTATTTTGAGTTTCTGGTTGTATTATTTTGAGTTTCATGTTGTATTATTTTGAGTTTCTGGTTGTATTATTTTGAGTTTCATGTTGTATTATTTTGAGTTTCATGTTGTATTATTTTGAGTTTCGGGTTGTATTATTTTGAGTTTCGGGTTGTATTATTTTGAGTTTCATGTTGTATTATTTTGAGTTTCATGTTGTATTATTTTGAGTTTCTGGTTGTATTATTTTGAGTTTCTGGTTGTATTATTTTGAGTTTCTGGTTGTATTATTTTGAGTTTCATGTTGTATTATTTTGAGTTTCGGGTTGTATTATTTTGAGTTTCGGGTTGTATTATTTTGAGTTTCGGGTTGTATTATTTTGAGTTTCTGGTTGTATTATTTTGAGTTTCATGTTGTATTATTTTGAGTTTCTGGTTGTATTATTTTGAGTTTCATGTTGTATTATTTTGAGTTTCATGTTGTATTATTTTGAGTTTCAGGTTGTATTATTTTGAGTTTCTCGTTGTATTATTTTGAGTTTCATGTTGTATTATTTTGAGTTTCGGGTTGTATTATTTTGAGTTTCTCGTTGTATTATTTTGAGTTTCATGTTGTATTATTTTGAGTTTCTCGTTGTATTATTTTGAGTTTCATGTTGTATTATTTTGAGTTTCAGGTTGTATTATTTTGAGTTTCTCGTTGTATTATTTTGAGTTTCATGTTGTATTATTTTGAGTTTCTGGTTGTATTATTTTGAGTTTCATGTTGTATTATTTTGAGTTTCTGGTTGTATTATTTTGAGTTTCATGTTGTATTATTTTGAGTTTCATGTTGTATTATTTTGAGTTTCTGGTTGTATTATTTTGAGTTTCATGTTGTATTATTTTGAGTTTCTGGTTGTATTATTTTGAGTTTCTGGTTGTATTATTTTGAGTTTCATGTTGTATTATTTTGAGTTTCTGGTTGTATTATTTTGAGTTTCATGTTGTATTATTTTGAGTTTCATGTTGTATTATTTTGAGTTTCATGTTGTATTATTTTGAGTTTCTGGTTGTATTATTTTGAGTTTCATGTTGTATTATTTTGAGTTTCATGTTGTATTATTTTGAGTTTCTGGTTGTATTATTTTGAGTTTCAGGTTGTATTATTTTGAGTTTCAGGTTGTATTATTTTGCACAGGGCTGGTCTTGACAGTAAATAAGTTGTACAGAGAAAGAGCCGTTTTATCGGCTCAGAGAATCGCTGCAGTTTTCTGTTGTGCAACAACAACTTTTGAACTTTTGAAACAAATCCTCACGACTACTCCCCTCGAGCAGGAGCCACTCCCCTCGAGCAGGAGCCACTCCCCTCGAGCAGGAGCCACTCCTCTCGTGCAGGAGCCACTCCCCTCGTGCAGGAGCCACTCCCATCCAACAGGAGTCACTCCCCTCGAGCGGGAGCCACTCCCCTCGAGCAGGAGCCACTCCCCTCGAGCGGGAGCCACTCCCCTCGAACAGGAGCCACTCCCCTCGAGCAGGAGCCACTCCCCTCGAGCGGGAGCCACTCCCCTCGAACAGGAGCCACTCCCCTCGAGCAGGGGCTACTCCCCTCGAGCAGGAGCCACTCCCCTCGAGCTAGAGCCACTCCCCTCGTGCAGGAGCCACTCCCCTCCAACAGGAGCCACTCCCCTCGAGCGGGAGCCACTCCCCTCGAGCAGGAGCCACTCCCCTCCAACGGGAGCCACTCATTCATCATTTTATATGTTACGTTATGTTTATAAGTTATGTTACAACCATCCATCCATGTTCTTCCTCTTCTCCGGGGCCGGGTGGTGGGGGCTAAGTCTAAGCAGGGACTTCCAGACTTCCCTCACCCCAGACATGTCCTCCAGCTCCTCTGGTGGGACGTCCCAGGCCAGAGAGACATAGTCACTCCGACATAGTGCCTCTGTCCAGGAGGCATCCTGAGAGGAGTAGAGGAGCAGCGGCTCTCTGAGCTCCTCCCGTGTGACTGAGCTCCTCACTCTATCTCTAAGGGAGCGCCCAGCCCACCTGCGGAGGAAACCCATTTCAGCCACTTGTATCTGCATTCTTGTCCTTTTGGTCATGATTGATCGGTAAATCGAGAGCTTTGTCTTTTGGCTCAGCTTCTTCTTTACCACAACAGACCAATAACACCAGGACCACACGAGCCACCTCCAGCGGTCACCTGCTGACCCCCACAGACGGACAACCTTTGGTCAGTAACTGTCCAAGGTGGGAACCTGTGGAAGCGTCTCTAACCCTGAGAGAATGTCCCACGAACAGTTTAAAGCACAAATGAAAAACTGGTTATGGTCAAACCAAACATGCTTCATTTTTCGAGACAATGTGATTTTAACTGTTTTATAGAGGCATATTTTGTATGTTTGGGCAACTGTGACCCCAGCCCTTGGGACAACGGATGGAAATTAGCCTTTGGCTCTAATCCGGTGTGTTTACGTTCATGTCTGTCATGTCATGTCTGTTCACATGCTTTGTCCCAACAAAATAAATAAATAAAATTAAATTAAAAAACATGACCGCATCACTGCAGACGCTGCACCGATCTGCCTGTCAGTCTCACGCTCCATCCTCCCTCACTCGTGAACGAGACTCCGACATACTTGGTCAACAGGACAACATCATCGGCAAGAGATGAGATCCTGTGATTCCCAAACTGGATCCCCTCCAGCCCCTGACTGCGCCTAGAAATTCTGTCCATGAATAAAATGAACAGAACTGGTGACAAAGTGCAGCCCTGGTGGAGTCCAACATGCACCGGGAACAAGTCTGACTTACTGCAGAGAACACAGCTCCTGCTCCGGTCACACAGGGACCGGACAGCCCTTAGCAAAGGGCCCCGGACCCCATACTCCCAGAGCACCCCCCAAAGGACACCACGAGAGTCAAATGCCTTCTCCAGATCCACATGTGGACTGTGGCAAACTCCCATGAGCCTTGAGGACCCATGGAGAGGTTAGAGCTGGTCCAGTGTTCTACGACCAGGACGAAAACCACACTGCTCCTCGTGAATCCGAGGTTCGACTATTGGTCGGATTCTCCTCTTCCTGAAATAGACCTTACCAGGTAGGCTGTCAGATGACACAACAACAAAGTTGATCATCGACCACCGACCTAGGGTGTCCTGGTGCCACGTGCACTGATGGACCTTGTGCTCGAACATGGTGTTTGTTACAGATAAAACTTTATTAATCTCCAAGGGAGAAATTCAGGTGTCCGGCAGCAAACACACACTTGCACAAACACACACAATAATAACAGTAGAAACAATAAAATATTACTATCAATAGTATAAAGTCCTTATATAGAACTACAGTTCATATCAGGCAGATCTGTTAAACAGCCTGCGCTGAAGAGACAAACGACGTCTTAAAGTCACTGTCCTGAGCTCAGTGAGAGGAACCTGTTAGTCCGTGTGCTTCTCTGTGACACATTGTGTCATGCAAAGGACGTCTGGGATTACCCAGGATGCCCTGCATTAAAGTCCTCACCCTCTTCTCAACCACAGCTCCCACAGAGTTCACCCTCCTCCCGATCACAGATGCACATTTCTTTGTCAGTTTGTCCAAACGATCACAATCCCTCGTGGTCATACTGCCCCAACAGACAACACCAAAGAAGAAGACGGCACTCGCCACACAGACTGATAGAGGAGGAAACATGTCGGCACACACTTCAAAGACCTAAGCTTTCTTAGGAAAAACAGCCTCCTCTGTCCTTTCCTATACAGAGCCCGAGCTGCTCTGACCAGTCCAGTTTGTGGTCGAGGTGCACACCCAAATACTTATAGGTGTCAACCACCTCGATCCTTTCTCCATCAATGATCACTGGTTGGTGGGTGGGCTTCCTACCAAAGTCAATGATCATCTCCTTGGTCTTTGAGGTGTTCAACATAAGACCATTTTCCCTGCTCCAGGAGGTGAATCTGGTAATGAGCTCCCTGTACTCACTCTCGTCTCTTCCCTTTACGCCACAATAGCGGTGTCGTCCGAGTACTTCTGGACATGACAAGCTGCAGATGTATAGGCAAAGTCAGCAGTGTAAAGTGTGAAGAGAAAGGGGGATAGTACAGTTCCCTGTGGTGCACCGGTGTTGCTCGTCAGTATCTCAGATACACAGTCACCCAGCCGGACATACTGTGACCTGAGAGTCAGATAGTTGTGGATCCAGCGAACAAAAACAGGATCCACTCCCATCCTCTCGCGCTTCCCCTTCAGCAGCTGAGGCTGGATTGTATCAAAGGCACTTGAAGTCAAAAAACATCAACCTCACATAGCCACCAGCCCCATCCAGAAAGGAGAGCGCCCTATGGACCATATACAAGATCGCATCGTCCACTCCCATGCTGTCCTGATAGGCAAACTGAAGGGGGTCCAGCGCCCCCTCCACCTGAGGTTTGAGCCGCAGGAGTAGCAGCATCTCAAAAGTCTTCATTATCACTGATGTTAGGGCAACTGGTCTGTAGTCCTTCATCCCTGCAGGCCTTGTCACCTTGGGCACTGGGACAAGGCATGAGGTCTTCCACAAGGCAGGGACACATCCAGTTTGAAGATTCTTGTTGAAGATGGTGTGAAGAGGCACAGCCAACTCCGACGCACATTCTCTCAGCAGCCGAGGTGATATTCCATCAGGACCAGCAGATTTCCAACCGTGGAGCCTCCTGAGCTCAATACGCAGCTCATCCACACTGATGGACGGCATCAGGGGTGGAACAGGCGCCACTGCCAGGTGGAGCAGAGGAGCCAGATGGAGGGGCTGCTGTTGGGTGGAGACGAGGTGCCGGTCACAGCAACAGAGATGGAGTAGCCACCGCTGGATGGACTAGAGGAGCAGGTCGCAGCAGCAGAGGCAGAGAAGCCGCCACTGGATGGAGTAGAGGAGGAAGTCACAGCAGCAGAGGCAGAGGTGGAGGAGCTGGTCACAGCAGCAGAGAAGGAGGAGCCACTGATGGTTGACATGGGTGAGTGTGTGCTGAGTCAAACATGTTGTAAAAACGGTTGAACTCATCCGCCATGACCACATCCGCCATGACCACATCACCAGGCGCAGTACATCCCTTCTCCTTGAAGCCAGTAATGGCTCTCATGCCCTTCCACACCTCCCGGGTGTTCCTATTCTGCAGCTTCCTCTCAAGCCCAGATTTATATTCCCTCCTGGCACGCCTTATGGCTCTTCTCAGATCATGTTGAGCCACCCTTGCTTTGTGCCATCACCAGCCTTAAAAGCCTGCTTCTTCAGATTTAACAGGTGCTTCATATTGCTTTTGATCCACGGCTTATTATTGGGAAAACAGCGTACTTTTTTCAGAGGCACTGCCACATCCGTGCAAAAGTTGATGTAATCAGTGACACACACCACAGGCTGATCGATGTTACTGTCACTGTCTCTCACTAATAAATCCCAGTCAGTGGATTCAAAGCAGTCCCTCAGCATGCCTGTTGTTTCAGGAGTCCACTGCCTAAAAGATCTACTGACCTTAGGCAGCCTCATCACACATGGCTTATATGATGGTCTGAGCTGAATGAGGTTATGGTCAGACCTACCAAGGGGGGGCAGAGCCTCTACAGTATAGGCAGATTTTAAATTCACATAACACAGGTCCAGAGTGTTGTTATGTCTGGTTGGACAGTTCACATATTGTGTGAAACCCCCTCAGTGAGAGCTCACCTCAACATGGTTGAAGTTCCCTGATATTATGATGAGCGCCTCTGAGTGTGCAGACTGGATCCTCGCCACCGCCTCCTGGATGACGTCGCACGCTGACGTCGGGTCCGCACGCGGCGCAATGTAAACAACAATGGCGACTACGTTGGAGAACTCTCGTGAAAGATAGTACGGTCTTATACCGACCACCAAGAGCTCCACATCACGAGTGCAGGTCTTGTTTTTAACCGTGATGTGACCGGGATGGCACCACTTGTTGCTGACCAGCACAGCGAGTCCACCACCCTTCGTTTTCCCGCATAGTTCCACCGCTCTGTCCGCTCTGACAAGTGTGTAGCCGGGGGTGCTAACAGCTGAGTCGGGAATTCCGTCTGTCAGCCAGCTCTCCATGAGCAGATATAAACTCACAAGATAAACTTCGTCAATTTTCACCAAGGCCTCCAGCTCCTTGCACTTGTTCGGTAAAGAGTTTACATTCCCCATGATAATCGATGGCACGAAGGGCTTATTTCTCCACCTTCTAGCCTTTAGCTTAGCACCAGCACGGCATTCACGGAAGGGCTTCTTAATCTCCGGAGGGATCGGATGTTTAAACCCACTCAATGTGTGTCGTAACTTAAGGAGGGTATCCCTCGAGTTAGGGACAAACTGTGACTAGCACAGAAATCCAATAACAAAACACTACTCGGGTTCAGATCAGGGAGGCTGTTCTTCCCAATCACTCCTCTCTGGGTGTCACTGGTGTTACCCATGTGAGTGTTGAAGTCCCTCAGGAGAACAACGGAGTCCCCAGTAGGTGCACTGTCTAGTGCCCCTCCCAGGGACTCCAAGAAGGCCAGGTACTCTGCACTGCTGTCAACCAATCACTACCTGGTGGTGAGTTGGCTCCAGACAGACCTGGCAGGCCCAAGTGTATCGTTAGGGTCTGCAGGGAACATTTGGTAGAGCTCTCTGTCAACAGGGCTTTCAACTCACACCTCCAGGAGAGCTTCTCCCTGATCCCAGGGGAAGCTGGGGACATGGATTCCGAGTGGAATGTTCTCCACATCTATTGCTGATGCAGCCGCTCGTAGCTGTGGTCACAAGGTCTCTGGTGCCTGTTGCGGTAGCCCAGTGGTGGACGCCAGAAGTAAGGGATGCCGTCAGGCTGAAGAAGTCAGTGGGACTTCTTCAGCCTGACGACATCCCAAGCCTTGTTGGCTTGTGGGATTCCTGAGGCAGCTGACGAGTACCAGCGGGCCAAGCATGCCATAGCTCGTGCAGTCGCAGAGGCAAAAACTTGGGGATGGGAGGAGTCCGGGGAGGCCATGGAGGAGGACTATCAGATGGCCTCAAAGAAATTCTGACAAACCGTCTGACGCCTCAGGAGGGGGAAGCAGTGCTTCACCAACACTGTTCACAGTGCGGGTGGAGAGCTGCTGACCTCGACTGGGAACATGTCGGACGGTGGAAAGAATCATTTGAGGATCTCCTTAATCCCACTGAACCTTGGATTCAGGAGGAGCAGTGTGTTTTTTGTCCTCGTTGTGGAACAGGAGGAGAGAGAGGAGAGGAAAGAGAGAAAGAGGAGAGAGAGGAGAGAGACGAGAGAGAGGGGGAAAGAGAGGAGAGAGGAGAGGAGAGAGAGGAGAGGAGGAGGAAGAGAGAGAGAGAGAGAGGAGAGAGGGAGAGAGAGAGAGAGAGAGGAGCCCTGAGAGAGAGGAGAGAAGAGGAGAGCGGAGAGAAAGAGGAGAGCGGAGAGAGAGGAGAGAGACGGAGAGAGAGGAGAGAGAGAGAGAGAGAGGAGAGAGAGGAGAGAGAGGAGAGGAGAGAGAGAGAGAGAGAGAGGAGAAGAGAGGAGAGGAGAGAGGAGAGAGAGGAGAGAGAGAGGAGAGGAGAGCGGAGAGGAGAGCGAGAGCGAGGAGAAGAGAGAGAGACGAGAGGAGGGAGAGGAGAGGAGAGAGGGGAGAGAGAGCAGGGGAGAGAGAGAGGAGGAGAGAGGAGAGAGGAGGAGGAGAGACCGAGAGAGATGAGAGAGAGGAGAGAGGAGAGAGGAGGAGAGCAGGAGAGAGGAGAGAGAGGAGCGAGACGACGAGAGAGAGGAGAGAGGAGAGAGAGGAGAGGGAGAGAGAGGGGGAGAGAGGAGAGAGAGGGAGAGAGGAGAGAGGGGGGACAGGAGGAGAGAGGGAGAGGAGGAGAGAGAGAGAGACAGGAGAGAGGAGGAGAGAGGAGGGGAGAGGAGGAGGAGAGGAAAGAGAGGAGAGGGAGTGAGAGGAGAGAGACGAGAGAGGGGGAGAGAGGAAGGAGAGAGGAGAGAGAGGGGAAAGGAGAGAGGAGAGGAGAGGGAGAGGGAGAGAGAGGGGACAGGAGAGAGAGAGAGAGAGCAGAGAGAGAGGAGAGAGGGGAGAGGGGAGAGGAGAGATGAGGAAGAGAGGAGGAGGAGGAGAGAGGAGGAGAGAGGAGAGAGGATGCGAGAGGAGAGGAGAGAGGATGGAGGAGGGAGAGGAGAGGAGCGAGAAGAGAGAGGATGAGAGGAGAGAGGAGGAGAGAGGAGAGAGGAGAGGAGGAGGAGAGAGGAGGAGAGAGGAGGAGAGAGAGGAGGGAGGAGAGAGAAGAGAGAGAGAGTCGAGAGAGGAGGAGAGGAGAGAGGAGGCGAGAAGGAGAGAGGAGAGAGGAGGAGAGGATCGACTAGAGGAGAGAGAGGAGAGAGGAGAGCGAGAGGAGAGAGAGGAGAGAGAGGGGAGGGGAGAGAGGAGACAGGAGAGAGAGGATGAGAGGAGAGAGAGGAGGAGAGAGGAGAGAGAGAGGAGAGAGAGGAGGAGAGAGAGAGAGAAGGAGGGATGAGAGGAGGGAGGAGAGAGGAGAGAGGAGGAGGAGAGGAGAGAGAGGAGAGAGGAGAAGAGGAGAGGAGGAGGAGAGAGAGGAGAAGGAGAGAGAGAGGAGAGAAGGAGAGAGGGAGGCGAGAGGAGGAGAGAGGAGGAGAGGAGAGAGGGAGGGCGGAGGAGGAGAAAGGAGAGTGGACGAGAGAGGAGAGAGGACTGAGGGGAGAGAGGAGAGAGGAGAGAGAGGAGAGGAGAGGAGAGGATGAGAACAGGCAGAGAGGAGGAGAGGAGAGAGACGAGAGAGGAGGAGGGAGCTCTCTTAGGAGTGGAGAGGAGAGGGAGAGAGGAGAGAGGAGAGAGGGGAGGGAGAGGAGAGAGGAGGAGAGAGAGGATTGAGATTTAGAGGAGAGGAGAGAGAGAGGAGGAGAAAGAGATTCTATGAGAGGAGAGGAGAGGCGAGAGGGTAAAGAAGGAAGAGAATCGGGCTCCGAGGAGAGGCAGAGGAGGAGAGGTAGGAGCGGAAGAGAGGAAAGCTAGGAGAGAGGAGCGGAGAGAGGGGAAGGGGGAAGAGAGGAGAGCTGGCTTCGTATGAGAGAGAGATGGGGAGAGGAGGAGGGCGGGGAGAAGAGGAGAGGAGAGGGAGGAGAGAGGAAAAAGATGAGAGAGGAGAGAGCTAGAGAGGAGAAAGCGCTGAGAGCGGAGAGGAGGAGGCGAGAGGAGGAGAGAGGAGAGAGAGAGAGATGAGCGGAGCGGGAGCGAGGAGGAGACGAAAGAGAGCGAGAGCTCTGAGGAGAAGAAGCGGAGCGCTAGGAGAGATGATAGAGGAGGCCGCTGAGGGAGAGGGAGATGCTCCTTCGACGCGAGAGATGGAGGAGAGAGGAGAGGAGGAGAGAGAGCTTCTAGGAGGAGAGAGGAGCCGAGAGAGAAAGAGGAGAGGAGGGAGAGGGGAGAGGAGAGAGAGGAGAGAGAGAAGAGAGAGGAGAGAGGAGAGAGAGAGAGGGAGAGGAGAGAGGGGATGAGCGGAGAGAGAGATGAGAGAAGAGAGAGGAGAGAGAGCGAGAAGAGAGGCTCTCTCAGAGGATGAGAGAGTGAGCGAGAGGAGGAGATCTGAGGAGAGGGAGAGAGGAGAGGAGAGAGAGCGGAGAGAGAGAGGAGGAGAGAGGAGAGAGCGGAGATCGAGAGGAGAGAGGGCGCGAGGAGCGGAGAGGAGAGCGAGAGGAGCGAGCGCGAGATGAGGAGAGAGCGCGATGAGAGAGGAGATGGGAGAGAGGAGAGAGGATGAGAGAGAGAGGAGCGAGAGGGAGAGCGAAGGAGAGAGGAGCGAGAAGAGCTCGAGAGGAGAGAGAGGAGAGAGAGGAGAGAGAGAAGAGAGAGGAGAGAGGAGGAGAAGGGAGAGAGAGGAGAGAGGAGAGAGGAGAGAGGAGAGAGGAGAGAGAGGGCGGAAAGGCGGATCCACGGCTCCGGTCTCACAGACTCACGGCGCAGCTCGGATCATCACGACTCATCACGCGGCGTTTCCTCTGCGACTCTCAGACCGCGTCACGTCGCTCCAAATCCCGCAGACCGTCCACCCCGAGCCCGAGGACCGAACCCCAGGACCGAGTCTCAGGACCGAGCTCTGACGCGTTTTTAGGGACGATTTACGTCTCACGCACGACCGGACTGTTGTTGACCTCCCCCAGGCCCCTCGCCTCTGCGCCGCAGGAGGAGACACAGCTGCCCCGCTACGACGCATCGAGCTGCGGCTGAGGTCAGTACCACGAACCGCATCTGCTGGAGCCGCCAGGACTCGAGTCCTGCAGGCTCGACTCCTGCAGGACTCGAGTCCTGGTGGAGTCGAACGTGCAGGAGTCTGCGGCTCTTCCAAAGCCTTAGAGTGTTCGTTCTTCAGAGTTTCGTTCACAGATTCGTTCACAGGTTCTGTTTTGCTGAAGTCCTGAGCTCGTTTACGGGCGACATCACAAAAACAAAAACCCTGTAGCTCCTCCGGAAAAGCGAAAGAATCAAACAGTGAGACACATAAATACTCGTTCAGCTCCGTGAACGGGACTCGGATTCACACCCTCCTGTCTCAGATTTAAGCTCTGATCAGCTGAAAGGTCTTGTGTCTTTAAAACGTGTTTGTTATAATCTCTGTACTCAGGACCAGCTCCTCTGAGTCCTCTGTCCTCCTCTGAGTTCAAACCACACAGCTCGTGGTTATGTGGCGCTGCTGTGCTCACTGTGACAGCCTCGTGGCTCCGGCCTCGTGGCTCTGGCCTCGTGGCTCAGCGGATGTGGGACAGGGTGGGTCTTTTATGAATGATCTGGAGCTGTGTGAGCTGCCAAAGGGCGGAGGAAACAGGCCTGTTGTTTTCAGTGTTTCTGTTTCAATCAGTGAAACTCTCCATGAGACTCGAGTCACGAAGAAACGAAAGAAAGAAAGAAAGAAACTAACTAACTAACTAACTAACTAGAGAGCCATAAAAATGAGGATGTTCTGGGCTAAAAAGACTCAAAAGCAGAAATGCACCGAGCTCCTGTTGGAAGAAAGTCCCATGATGCTTTTATATTTGGACAAATTTAAAAAGTCCATGTACTTATGTGTACAAGAACATATGTGTACAAGAACATATGTGTACAAGAACATATGTGTACAAGAACATGTGTGTACAAGAACATATGTGTACAAGAACATATGTGTACAAGAACATATGTGTACAAGAACATATGTGTACAAGAACATATGTGTACAAGAACATATGTGTACAAGAACATATGTGTACAAGAACATATGTGTACAAGAACATATGTGTACAAGAACATATGTGTACAAGAACATGTGTGTACAAGAACATATGTGTACAAGAACATGTGTGTACAAGAACATGTGTGTACAAGAACATGTGTGTACAAGAACATATGTGTACAAGAACATATGTGTACAAGAACATATGTGTACAAGAACATGTGTGTACAAGAACATGTGTGTACAAGAACATGTGTGTACAAGAACATGTGTGTACAAGAACATATGTGTACAAGAACATGTGTGTACAAGAACATATGTGTACAAGAACATGTATGTACAAGAACATGTATGTACAAGAACATATGTGTACAAGAACATATGTGTACAAGAACATGTATGTACAAGAACATGTATGTACAAGAACATATGTGTACAAGAACATATGTGTACAAGAACATGTGTGTACAAGAACATGTATGTACAAGAACATATGTGTACAAGAACATATGTGTACAAGAACATGTATGTACAAGAACATGTATGTACAAGAACATATGTGTACAAGAACATTTGTGTACAAGAACATGTGTACAAGAACATGTATGTACAAGAACATATGTGTACAAGAACATTTGTGTACAAGAACATATGTGTACAAGAACATGTATGTACAAGAACATATGTGTACGAGAACATGTATGTACAAGAACATATGTGTACAAGAACATATGTGTACAAGAACATATGTGTACAAGAACATGTATGTACAAGAACATATGTGTACAAGAACATGTATGTACAAGAACATATGTGTACAAGAACATATGTGTACAAGAACATGTATGTACAAGAACATATGTGTACAAGAACATATGTGTACAAGAACATGTATGTACAAGAACATATGTGTACAAGAACATGTATGTATAAGAACATATGTGTACAAGAACATATGTGTACAAGAACATATGTGTACAAGAACATGTGTACAAGAACATATGTGTACAAGAACATATGTGTACAAGAACATGTATGTACAAGAACACGTCTGTGAAACATGCCTCATGTGGCATAAACATGTTTATGGACAGCCCCATTTACAGAGTAAAACGTTTAAATTACAACAAGTTTAAGTTCATTAAGTTCTGTTTCATGACACAGAGGGAGAGTCTGACACAGAGGGAGAGTCTGACACAGAGGGAGGGTCTGACACAGAGGGAGGGTCTGACACAGAGGGAGGGTCTGACACAGAGGGAGGGTCTGACACAGAGGGAGGGTCTGACACAGGGAGGGTCTGACACAGAGGGAGGGTCTGACACAGAGGGAGGGTCTGACACAGAGGGAGGGTCTGACACAGAGGGAGGGTCTGACACAGAGGGAGAGTCTGACACAGAGGGAGAGTCTGACACAGAGGGAGGGTCTGACACAGGGAGGGTCTGACACAGAGGGAGAGTCTGACACAGGGAGGGTCTGACACAGAGGGAGAGTCTGACACAGAGGGAGGGTCTGACACACAGAGGGAGAGTCTGACACAGAGGGGGAGGGTCTGACACAGGGAGGGTCTGACACAGAGAGGGAGGGTCTGACACAGAGGGAGGGTCTGACACAGAGGGGAGGGTCTGACACACAGAGGGAGGGTCTGACACACAGAGGGAGGAGGACACAGGGAGGGTCTGACACAGGGAGGGAGAGGAGTCTGACACAGGGAGGGTCTGACACGAGGGAGATTCTGACACAGGGGAGAGTCTGACACAGAGGGAGGGTCTGACACAGAGGGAGGGTCTGACACAGAGGGAGGGAGTCTGACACAGGGGAGGGTCTGACAGGGAGGGTCTGACACAGAGGGTCTGACACAGAGGGAGGGTCTGACACAGGGGAGAGTCTGACACAGAGGGAGAGTCTGACACTGACACACACCAGAGGAGGGTCTGACACAGAGAGGGAGAGTCTGACACAGAGGGAGGGTCTGACACAGAGGGAGGGTCTGACACAGAGGAGAGGGTCTGACACAGAGGGAGAGTCTGACACAGGGGAGGGTCTGACACAGAGGGAGGGTCTGACACAGAGGGAGGGTCTGACACAGAGGAGGGGAGTCTGACACAGGGGGGGACACAGAGGGAGGGTCTGACACAGAGGGAGGAGACACAGGGAGGGTCTGACACAGAGGGAGGGTCTGACACACAGAGGGAGGGTCTGACACAGAGGGAGGTCTGTCTGACACAGAGGGAGGGTCTGACACAGAGGGAGAGTCTGACACAGAGGGAGGGTCTGACACACAGAGGGAGAGTCTGACACAGGGAGGGTCTGACACAGAGGGAGGGTCTGACACAGAGGGAGGGTCTGATACAGGGAGGGTCTGACACAGAGGGAGGGTCTGACACAGAGGGAGGGTCTGACACAGAGGGAGGGTCTGACACAGAGGGAGGGTCTGACACAGAGAGGGGGTCTGAGAGGGAGGGTCTGACACAGAGGGAGGGTCTGACACAGAGGGAGGGTTCTGACACAGAGGGAGGTCTGACACACAGGGAGGGGGTCTGACACAGGGGAGGGTCTGACACAGAGGGAGGGTCTGACACAGAGGGAGGGTCTGACACAGAGGGAGGGTCTGACACAGAGGGAGGGTCTGACACAGAGGGAAATGTTTTTTTTTCGAGTGAGACACTAAAATGAGCTGCTTGAAAAGTGTCAGAGTTTCTGATACCTGCTTATTTGGTCCAGGTCAGAACACGGCCTGTTCGTTCCATTTGTCCCGTTCGTTCCGTTCGTTCTTTTTGTTCAGTTCGTTCCGTTCGTTCCGATCGTTCCTTTCGTTCCGATCGTTCCGTTCGTTTCTTTCGTTCCGTTCGTTCCGTTCGTTCTTTTTGTTCAGTTCGTTCCGTTCGTTCCGATCGTTCCTTTCGTTCCGATCGTTCCGTTCGTTCCGTTCGTTCCGTTCGTTTCTTTCATTCCGTTCGTTCCGTTTCTTTCCCATCGTTCCGTTTGTTCCGTTCGTTCCGTTTGTTCTGATCGTTCCTTTTGTTCCGATCGTTCCTTTTTTTCCGTTTGTTCCTTTTGTTCCTTTTGTTCCGATCGTTCCTTTCGTTCCTTTTGTTCCTTTCGTTCCGTTCGTTCCGTTTCTTTCCGTTCGTTCCGTTTGTTCCTTTTGTTCCGTTTGTTCCTTTTGTTCCGTTTGTTCCGTTTGTTCCGTTCGTTCCGTTCGTTTCTTTCATTCCGTTCGTTCCGTTTCTTTCCCATCGTTCCGTTTGTTCTGATCGTTCCTTTTGTTCCGATCGTTCCTTTTTTTCCGTTTGTTCCTTTTGTTCCTTTTGTTCCGTTCGTTCCGTTTCTTTCCGTTCGTTCCGTTCGTTCCTTTTGTTCCGATCGTTCCTTTTGTTCCGTTCGTTCCTTTTGTTCCGTTCGTTCCGTTCGTTCCGTTCGTTCCGATCGTTCCGTTCTTTCCGATCGTTCCGTTCGTTTTCGTGTCGTTTCCGATCGTTCCGTTCGTTCCGATCGTTCCGTTCGTTCCGTTCGTTCCCGATCGTTCCGATCGTTCGTTCGTTCCGTTCGTTCGTTCCGATCGTTCCGTTCGTTCCGTTCGTTCCGATCGTTCCGTTCGTTCCGTTCGTTCCGATCGTTCCGATCGTTCCGTTCGTTCCGTTCGTTCCGATCGTTCCGTTCGTTCCGTTCGTTCCGATCGTTCCGTTCGTTCCGTTCGTTCCGATCGTTCCGTTCGTTCCGTTCGTTCCGATCGTTCCGATCGTTCCCGTTCGTTTCGATCGTTCCGTTCGTTCCGTTCGTTCCGATCGTTCCGTTCGATCGTTCCGTTCGTTCCGTTTGTTCCGATCGTTTCGATCGTTCCGTTCGTTCCGTTCGTTCCGATCGTTCCGTTCGTTCCGTTCGTTCCGATCGTTCCGTTCGTTCCGATCGTTCCGTTCGTTCCGTTCGTTCCGATCGTTCCGTTCGTTCCGTTCGTTCCTTTTGTTCCATTTGTTGGTCAGTTTGTCCTGTATATTTTCAGATTTTCAGTTTTTGATAAGCATCGCACTTCAGAGCAACTCAGCGGCGTCTGCTCAGGTCAGACAAAGGGGGTGGAGAGGGGGAGAGGGGAGAGAGGGAGAGAGGGAGAGAGAGGGAGAGAGAGGGAGAGAGGGAGAGAGGGAGAGAGGGGTGAGAGGGGGAGAGGGGGAGAGGGGGGAGGAGGGGGAGGAGGGAGAGGAGAGAGGAGAGGAGGGAGGGAGAGAGGGAGAGAGGGAGAGAGGGAGAGGGGGGAGGAGAGGGAGAGGTGGAGAGGGGGAGAGAGGGGGAGGGGGGAGAGGTGGAGAGGGGAGGGGGAGAGGGGAGAGGGGGAGAGGGGGGAGAGGGAGAGGGGGAGAGGTGGAGAGGGGTAGAGGTGGGAGAGGTGGAGAGGTGGAGAGGTGGAGAGGGGGAGAGAGGGAGAGGAGAGGGTGGAGAGGTGGAGAGGGGGAGAGGGAGAGGTGGAGAGGTGGAGAGGGGGAGAGGGGGAGAGAGGGAGAGGTGGAGAGGTGGAGAGGGGGAGAGGGGAGAGGGGGAGAGGGAGAGATGGAGAGGGGGAGAGGTAGAGGGGGAGAGGGAGAGAGGGAGAGAGGGAGAGGGGGAGGGAGAGAGGGGGAGAGGTGGAGAGGGGGGAGAGGGAGAGAGGGAGAGGGGGAGAGAGAGAGGGGGGAGAGGGAGAGAGGGGAGAGGTGGAGAGGTAGAGAGGGGGAGAGGTAGAGGGTGGAGAGGGAGGGGGAGAGGTAGAGAGGGGGGAGAGGTGGAGAGGGGGGAGAGGGGAGAGAGAGGGAGAGAGGGAGAGGGGGAGGGGGGAGGGGGAGAGGTGGAGAGAGGGAGAGGGGGAGAGGGGGAGAGGTGGAGAGGTGGAGAGAGGGAGAGAGGGAGAGGTGGAGGAGCGATTGAGGGTCACAGATATAAGACACAAGGAAACAGAAAACAAAGTGCAGCATTTAATGAGTCTAAAGACAGTTTTTATCATTGTGGTATCGGTATCAGTATCGAGTATCGAGTCTGTTCCTTAGTATCAGTATCGAGTCTGTTCCTCAGTATCAGTATCGAGTATCGAGTCTGTTCCTCAGTATCAGTATCGAGTATCGAGTCTGTTCCTTAGTATCAGTATCGAGTATCGGGTCTGTTCCTTAGTATCACAGTCAGGTTTGAAATGAGAGGCTGATGGAGAGAAGCGGCTCCTCTGCTCTGGCTCGGTTCTCGTTTGGCTGGAGCTGGCGCAGTGTTTTCTTCGCTCGTCGCCAAGGGAACGCTCGCGGTCTGTCGTTGGCAGGACCGACGTTCAAACACAGCTCTGCGTTTAAACGAAGCGGCGAAAACACGAGCTCGAGAGTTTCACGCCTGCTGCTCACAAAACATCATAAACAAAGCAGCTCCGTGTCACTGTTACATAAGAAACACTGTGTTTGCATAACACTTTAAAATAGAGTTTAACATGGTCCCATCAGCCAGAACATTACGACCACACAGAGCTACTCCCCCTGTGTCCAGGAGGGAGTACTACCACAGAGGGAGTACTACCACAGAGGGAGTACTACCACAGAGGGAGTACTACCACAGAGGGAGCACTACTACAGAGGGAGTACTACTACAGAGGGAGCACTACTACAGAGGGAGCACTACCACAGAGGGAGCACTACTACAGAGGGAGTACTACCACAGAGGGAGTACTACCACAGAGGGAGTACTACTACAGAGGGAGCACTACTAAACTACAGAGGGAGCACTACTACAGAGGGAGTACCACGACAGAGGGAGGAAGTAGACTACTACAGAGGGAGCACTACTACAGAGGGAGGAGTACTACTACAGAGGGAGTACTAGTACTACTACAGAGGGAGCACTACTACAGAGGGAGCACTACTACTACCACAGAGGGAGTACTACTACAGAGGGAGCACTACTACAGAGGGAGTACTACTACAGAGGGTACAGCACACTAGCACTACACAGAGGGAGTACTACTACAGAGGGAGCACTACTACAGAGGGAGGAGTACTACTACTACAGAGGGAGTACTACTACAGAGGGAGTACTACTACAGAGGGAGCACTACTACAGAGGGAGTACTACTACAGAGGGAGTACTACTACAGAGGGAGCACTACTACAGAGGGAGCACTACTACAGAGGGAGTACTACCACAGAGGGAGTACTACTACAGAGGGAGTACTACTACTACAGAGGGAGCACTACTACTACAGAGGGAGCACTACTACAGAGGGAGCGCTACTACAGAGGGAGCGCTACTACAGAGGGAGCGCTACTACAGAGGGAGCACTACTACAGAGGGAGTACTACCACAGAGGGAGTACTACCACAGAGGGAGCACTACTACAGAGGGAGCACTACTACAGAGGGAGTACTACCACAGAGGGAGCACTACTACAACTACAGAGGGAGTACTACTACAACTACAGAGGGAGCACTACTACAGAGGGAGCACTACTACAACTACAGAGGGAGCACTACTACAGAGGGAGTACTACTACAGAGGGAGCACTACTACAGAGGGAGCACTACTACAGAGGGAGTACTACCACAGAGGGAGCACTACTACAGAGGGAGTACTACTACAGAGGGAGCACTACTACAGAGGGAGTACTACCACAGAGGGAGTACTACCACAGAGGGAGTACTACTACAGAGGGAGCACTACTACAACTACAGAGGGAGCACTACTACAGAGGGAGTACCACGACAGAGGGAGCACTACTACAGAGGGAGTACTACCACAGAGGGAGTACTACCACAGAGGGAGTACTACCACAGAGGGAGCTCTACCACAGAGGGAGTACTACCACAGAGGGAGCACTACTACAGAGGGAGTACTACCACAGAGGGAGTACTACCACAGAGGGAGCACTACTACAGAGGGAGCACTACCACAGAGGGAGTACTACTACAGAGGGAGCACTACTACAGAGGGAGCACTACCACAGAGGGAGCACTACTACAGAGGGAGTACTACTACAGAGGGAGCACTACCACAGAGGGAGCACTTACTACCACAGAGGGACTACTACACAGAGGGAGCACTACCACAGAGGAGAGCACTACCACAGAGGGAACACTACCACAGAGGGAGCACTACTACAGAGGGAGCCAGCACTACAGAGGGAGTACTACCACAGAGGGAGTACTACCACAGAGGGAGTACTACCACAGAGGGAGCACTACAGCACAGAGGGAGTACTACTACAGAGGGAGTACTACTACAGAGGGAGTACTACCACAGAGGGAGTACTACCACAGAGGGAGCACTACTACAGAGGGAGTACTACTACAGAGGGAGTACTACTACAGAGGGAGTACTACTACAGAGGGAGTACCACGACAGAGGGAGTACTACCACAGAGGGAGCACTACTACAGAGGGAGTACTACCACAGAGGGAGCACTACTACAGAGGGGAGTATCTACCACAGAGGGAGCACTACTACAGAGGGAGTACTACTACAGAGGGAGTACTACGGACAGAGGGAGTACTACCACAGAGGGAGCACAGAGGGAGTAGTACTACCACAGAGGGAGCACTACTACAGAGGGAGTACTACCACAGAGGGAGCACTACTACAGAGGGAGTACTACCACAGAGGGAGCACTACTACAGAGGGAGTACAGAAATACTGTGATAAACATGTTAAAGAGACAGGACTCTCAGGAGGAGCTCGGAGTAGAGCCGCTGTCCCCAGACACAGTGTGGGGTCACACTCGCTCAGTCTTGAGGCTGTGGTCCCATTACAGAACTTCTATATTATTATGATTATATAAACTGTGGTTATGACGGAGGTTTGTCTGGTTCCGTTGGTTCCGTCACAGACCGAGCTGAAGGAAGTGGAACTGCTCAGGCGACGATTTTGGCACCGATTAACAGAAGTGTGTGAGTTCATATATAGATTTATATATATTTATATGAACTCAGAGCCTGTATCTGTGTGGCTCAGAGAAACACAGAAGCAGCACTTTTGTTTTTAGTGTAACTCCTAAAATAAATGTTCACAGTGTCGACTTGTCAGTTCTAAAAATACAGAATAAAACACAGAAAAAGAGAAGTAAAAACATCAGAATGAACATGTCCAAACCTCTGAGGGCTGTTTCAAATGTGCAGTACGAATAAACTCATTAAAACTGTGAGTGTAAACCAGACTGTTTATATAAATGGACATAGCTGCTAGCCGCCGTGTTACAAACAGGAAGTGATTATATATATATATATAT
>JAIEZT010000107.1:22672902-22682902 GCA_019594935.1 Periophthalmus modestus | reverse complement strand
GGTCTACAGGGTCTAAAGGGTCTAAAGGGGTCTAAAGGGTCTAAAGGGTCTAAAGGGGTCTAAAGGGTCTAAAGGGTCTAAGGGTCTACAGGGTCTAAAGGGTCTAAAGGGTCTAAAGGGTCTACAGGGTCTAAAGGGTCTACAGGGGTCTAAAGGGTCTAAAGGGTCTAAAGGGTCTACAGGGTCTAAAGGGTCTACAGGGTCTAAAGGGTCTACAGGGGTCTAAAGGGTCTAAAGGGTCTAAAGGGTCTACAGGGGTCTAAAGGGTCTAAAGGGTCTACACGGGGCACTTTTGTTGTTTTTGATTGTGACTCAAGTGGCAGACGAGCAGACCAGACTGTGCACTCACCGGGGGGCAGCAGGGGGCGCTGTAGAGAGGTGGGAGGGAGCAGTGAGGTCCTGTGAGACACTGGGGCTGGAGATGTGATTCACTCATGTTTTTCATCTTTTTCTAAATTAGACTTGAGGCCAACTGTTTGTCAGTCTGTCACGAGCTCCTCTGTTGGACTCAGATCTGAAAAAATCAAGATGGACAAAGATTTTAGAGCGAATCTGTTTCACTGCTCATCCAGGCAGCTCCGAAGTATCGAAATCAGATAAACTGATACCAAAACTAGAGCCTCATTTTCCACAGGTATCGATACTAAAAAAGTCCCACAGACAGAAATGAACCTTTTCTGAATATTTTCTGTCTGAGATACTTGGTTCATGTGTCTGAATACTTCACAAAACACACTTTACTGCAGTATTCAGGATTCTGTCGTAAATACCTTTGAGAGTACTCTCCCGTCTCTGTGTAATCTGCTGCTCTCATATCAGTGACACAGACGAGATAAACAGGCCAGTGAGCGTCTGCTCTCTTTCCTCTCGCTCTCTTTTTCTCATCTCCTCTCTCCTTCTCTCCTTCTCTCCTCTCTCCTCCTCTGCTCTCTCTGTCTCTCTCACACTTCTCCTCTAACAAGTGGAGAGTCATGTCTTTCCTGTCGTCTGGTGTGACCGTCTGCTTATGTCGTGCTAACACTGAGCTCAGTGCAGGAGTGTGGCTCCTTCTCTCGCTCCTCCTCTCTTCTTCTCTCCTCCTTTCTCCTCCTCTCTTCTTCTGTCCTCCTTTCTCCTCCTCCTCTTCTTCTGTTTTCCTTTCTCCTTCTCTCTTCTTCTCTCCTCTTTTCTCCTCTCTCTTCCCACTCTCTCCTCTCTCCCTCCTCCTCTCTTCTCTCTCTCTTTCTCTCCTCTTTTCTCCTCCTCTCTTCTTCTGTCCTCCTTTCTCCTCCTCTCTTCTTCTCTCCTCCTTTCTCCTCCTCTCTTCTTCTGTCCTCCTTTCTCCTCCTCTCTTCTTCTGTTTTCCTTTCTCCTCCTCTCTTCTTCTCTCCTCTTTTCTCCTCCTCTCTTCTTCTCTCCTCTTTTCTCCTCCTCTCTTCTTCTCTTGGTTCGTCAGGTAGTTGGTTCTTCAGTTTGTTGGTTCCTCCTCCTTCAGCTGTGGTGAGGTCCTCCTCCTTCAGCTGTGGTGAGGTCCTCCTCCTTCAGCTGTGGTGAGGTCCTCCTCCTTCAGCTGTGGTGAGGTCCTCCTCCTTCAGCTGTGGTGAGGTCCTCCTCCTTCAGCTCTGGTGAGGTCCTCCTCCTTCAGCTGTGGTGAGGTCCTCCTCCTTCAGCTCTGGTGTGGTCCTCCTCCTTCAGCTCTGGTGAGGTCCTCCTTGAACAAGTACAATTGTGTAAAATCGTGTAAAATCGTGTCAGTGGGATGATCTCCGAAGTCTCCATGGAAACAGAACATTCCAGACAAAGCATCAATGTCTCCATGGAGACAAGCAGCAGAGCCCATCATAATGCATATGCACTTTTAAAGCCCCACTGTGTAACCTTTTAATCAAATATAAATGAGAATGTGAATGAGTGACTAAACCAAAGCATCCATGTGTTTACCGCCGGACCCGAGTGTGTCACCTGAGAGAGGGAGGAGGGAGGGAAGAGGGAGAGGAGTGCTCTCTCATCTCTCTCTCCTCCTGCTCTCCTCTCTCCCTCTCTCCTTTCTCTCCTCTTGTCTTTCCTCTCCTCTTTCTCTCTTCTCCTTTTCTCTCCTCCACTCCTCTTCTTTTTCTCTCCTCTTTTCTTTCTCTCCTCTTCTCTGTCTCTCCTCTTCTCTCTCTCTCCCTCTGTCCTTCCCTCCTCTCCCTCCTTCATAGATATTTTCATCCATGGTCCAAACGTTAATGCAGCCTGACGCCCCTCCCCCCGTCGCCTCCTGTGTTTTCTTCTTCACTGATCTCTGGGCTCTCGCTGGCGTCTCTCTGTATGTGGTGATGTTGTAGTGATGTCGTTGTTGTGATTTCATAGTGATGTCATCGTAGTGATGTCGTTGATGTCGTTGTAGTGATGTTGTTGTAGTGATGTCGTCGTAGTGATGTCATCGTAGGGATGTCATTGTAATGATGACATCATAGTGATGTCGTTGTAATGATGTCATTGTAATGATGTCGTATTAATGTCATCGTAGTAATGTCATCATAGTAATGTCGTAGTGATGTCGTCATAGTGATGTCGTTGTAGTGATGTCGTCATAGTGATGTCATTGTAGTGATGTCGTCATAGTGATGTCGTTGTAGTGATGTCGTCGTAGTGATGTCATTGTAGTGATGTTGTCGAAGTGATGTCGTGTTGATGTCGTTGTAGTGATGTCGTGTTGATGTTGTTGTAGTGATGTCGTTGTAGTGATGTTATTGTAGTGATGTCGTCGTAGTGATGTTGTTGTCGTAGTAGTGATGTCGTTGTAGTGATGTCGTTGTAGTGTGATGTTGTTGTAGTGATGTCGTTGTAGTGATGTCGTTGTAGTGATGTCGTTGTAGTGATGTCGTTGTAGTGATGTCGTTGTAGTGATGTCGTTGTAGTGATGTCGTCATAGTGATGTCATTGTAGTGATGTCGTCATAGTGATGTCGTTGTAGTGATGTCGTCATAGTGATGTCGTTGTAGTGATGTCGTCGTAGTGATGTCATTGTAGTGATGTTGTCGAAGTGATGTCGTGTTGATGTCGTTGTAGTGATGTCGTGTTGATGTTGTTGTAGTGATGTCGTGTTGATGTTGTTGTAGTGATGTCGTTGTAGTGATGTTATTGTAGTGATGTCGTTGTAGTGATGTTATTGTAGTGATGTCGTCGTAGTGATGTTGTTGTAGTGATGTCGTCGTAGTGATGTTGTTGTAGTGATGTCGTTGTAGTGATGTTGTTGTAGTGATGTCGTTGTAGTGATGTTGTTGTAGTGATGTTGTTGTAGTGATGTCGTTGTAGTGATGTCGTTGTAGTGATGTCGTCGTAGTGATGTCGTTGTAGTGATGTCGTCGTAGTGATGTTGTTGTAGTGATGTCGTTGTAGTGATGTCGTCGTAGTGATGTTGTTGTAGTGATGTCGTTGTAGTGATGTCGTTGTAGTGATGTCGTTGTAGTGATGTCGTCGTAGTGATGTCGTTGTAGTGATGTCGTCGTAGTGATGTTGTTGTAGTGATGTCGTTTGTAGTGATGTCGTCGTAGTGATGTTGTTGTAGTGATGTCGTTGTAGTGTGATGTGTTGTAGTGATGTCGTTGTAGTGATGTCGTCGTAGTGATGTCGTTGTAGTGATGTCGTTGTAGTGATGTCGTCGTAGTGATGTCATTTTAGTGATGTCGTCGTAGTGATGTCATTGTAGTGATGTCGTCATAGTGATGTCGTTGTAGTGATGTCGTCATAGTGATGTCATTGTAGTGATGTTGTCGAAGTGATGTTGTTGTAGTGATGTCGTGTTGATGTTGTTGTAGTGATGTCGTTGTAGTGATGTCGTCGTAGTGATGTCGTCGTAGTGATGTCGTCGAAGTGATGTCGTGTTGATGTTGTTGTAGTGATGTCGTGTTGATGTCGTGTTGATGTCGTCGTAGTGATGTTGTTGTAGTGATGTCGTCGTAGTGATGTCGTCGAAGTGATGTCGTGTTGATGTTGTTGTAGTGATGTCGTGTTGATGTCGTCGTAGTGATGTTGTTGTAGTGATGTCGTGTTGATGTCATTGTAGTGATCAGTGATGAAATATTCACACTAGTGTTAATTTGTTAATTTGTTATTGTTAAATGTAGTGATATTGTTTTAGAAATGATTCACATTTTGGTCACAGTAACAAAACGAATCCATTTCATTTCCATCATTTCCATTTTGGTGTTTTTATTTTTGTTTTGCTCTCAGTTGAAGCTCTAACTCTTAAACTTTGGTCAGGATGTTTCCACAAACATGGTAAAAATAACCCCTCAAACCAGAGGAAAAGTACTTTAACTTTTCAGTCCAGTTCAAAAATGCAGTGGAGAAAGTACAGATACTTCTCTCTGTTGTAATATTTACTGCAGTTTTTGTCTTTTATTTTAAACTTTTTGAGTCGCCTTTTCCTCGTTGCCATGGAGATATTTGTAAGATTCTGTCGCTGTGGAAACGGGCTCAGAGCCAAGTGTGGGTCAGAAGAGAATGGTGCTGTAATGTTGAGGATCTGTTTTGCATCTCAAACCCTGCTCTGTGGTGCATGTTTGTTCTGTGTTTATAGAAACACAAAATCCTCTTTTTGTAAAAAAGAGTGTGACATTATAAACACTTTAACAGTCAGACGAGACTGAAATCTGAATTGATAAAGTAAAGCCAGAATCCCGTGTGTTTCAGAACATGTTTGTAGAGTCTAAACGACAGGGACACAGATCTTTGGGATTCTTGTTCTTTGCAGAGAACATTCTATTGTCTAAATAACTGCAGCCTTTGTGACTTGACGATCGCTCTGACTCAAATTGTAATTTACTTTTCTTTATTTTACTTCGTCCTTGTCTCTGTGGCTCAGGACCATTGTAAAGTTTCAACAAACTGACGATGTAAAGTATGGAAAGTATGTCAGTATCGATAAACGGACAGCAATGCGAGAGTCTGCCAGTCGATGCCAATATGTGTATATTTAATTATGTAATGTACAAAAAAAACAATTAAAATGATGAAGATATTTTGATCAATTTAAGTATTGATTACAGACTGTATAAAGAAGTGGGCTGAGTGTGACGTCTCCCAGTGTCTGGCTCCAGGAGAAATGTTCCAGCTCTATATGTGCAAACCTGACCACGAGTGTCATAGCAACCAAAGAGCCAATCAGGAGCCACGTGATACTGGCTTTTTTCATTATTTTTTTTCCCTAAATCAAAATATTAACAGACCAATTAAGTGCCTTTTTCCTGCTAGCATTAGCAACAGATTTAATTGGTAGCATTGTTGCTCTGTCTCACCTTGTGATGTCATGAAGTGGTAGTTTTCAAGTGAACAGCTCCTTTTAGCTTTAGTTCAGTCGAGATAAGTGACAAATGCAGGACTGAAATGATCCAAATGATTCTAGTGAAGGTGGAGTTTAAAAACACAGAGGAGCACTTCCTGTATCACCACATGATGACATCACAAGGTGGAACAGAGCCTAAATCTGCAGGTTTGTGTTAAACATGTGAATGAAACAAACACAACTCCAGGTCTGTTTGTGAGTAATATGGGCCCTTTAAGAGTTCTGTTCTAAATATGGCCCAGTGCGGCCCAGACACAGCGTAAAGTAAATGTGGTCCACATCTGGCCCATGTTTGAGCTCAGACCATCTGCTCCTCCCTCAGCCCCATGAAGCACAGGCCTGTTACATCAGCACAGCCCACCGTGTCCCTCCCTCTGATATTCTCTCTCCCTCTCTCCCTCTCTTCCTCCCTCTCTCCCTCTCTTCCTCCTCTCTGCCCTCCTCTTTCCTCCTTCCCTCCCTCCCTCTCTCTCCTTCCTCCCTCCCTCCCTCCCTCCCTCCCTCCCTCCCCTCCCTCCCTCCCCTCCCTCCCTCCCTCCCCTCCCTCCCTCCCTCCCTCTCTTCCTCCCTCCCTCCTTTCTCCCTCCCTCCCTCCCTTCCTCCCTCCCTCCTTTCTCCCTCCCTCCCTCCCTCCCTCCCTCCCTCCTCTTTCCTCCCTCCCTCTCTTTTTCTCCCTCCCTTCCTCCCTCCCTCCCTTCCTCCCTCCCTCTCTTCCTCTGTCTGCAGCTGCTTAAATCACTGAGCCGTTCATGCAGAACCATCTGTGGATGTAACAGTGAAATGTGGCTTTAGCTTTAGCTTTAGCTTTAGCTTTTAGCATATGAAGTAAACAATGACTGATATGTTCTTCATGACTGATGCCAACTGTAATTATTTACCCCAAAAGAAGTCACAGAGCTGTGAGGTCCCTGTGAGGTCCCTGTACCTCAGCTGTGAGGTCCCTGTACCTCAGCTGTGAGGTCCCTGTACCTCAGAGCTGTGAGGTCCCTGTACCTCAGAGCTGTGAGGTCCCTGTACCTCAGCTGTGAGGTCCCTGTACCTCAGAGCTGTGAGGTCCCTGTACCTCAGAGCTGTGAGGTCCCTGTACCTCAGCTGTGAGGTCCCTGTACCTCAGCTGTGAGGTCCCTGTACCTCAGAGCTGTGAGGTCCCTGTACCTCAGCTGTGAGGTCCCTGTACCTCAGAGCTGTGAGGTCCCTGTACCTCAGAGCTGTGAGGTCCCTGTACCTCAGCTGTGAGGTCCCTGTACCTCAGAGCTGTGAGGTCCCCCTACCTCAGAGCTGTGAGGTCCCTGTACCTCAGCTGTGAGGTCCCTGTACCTCAGAGCTGTGAGGTCCCTGTACCTCAGCTGTGAGGTCCCTGTACCTCAGCTGTGAGGTCCCTGTACCTAGAGTCCAATCATATTTAACACTGATGGAGCAGATGAAATAAAATCAAACTCAGATGCAGGTTGTTGTTGCTGTTTGAATCTGATTCTGTTGATTTTGGTTTTTGTTGTTGTTTTTGTTGTTATTGTTTTTGTTGTAGTTGTTGAAGTTGTTGCTTTTGTAGTTGTTGTAGTTCTTGTTGTAGTAGTTGTTGTAGTTGTTATTGTAGTTGTTGTAGTTGTTGTAGTTCTTGTTGTAGTTGTTGTAGTAGTTGTTGTTATTGTAGTTGTTGTAGTAGTTGTAGTTGTTATTGTAGTTGTTATTGTAGTTGTTGTAGTAGCTGTAGTTGTTATTGTAGGTGTTGTAGTTGTTATTGTAGTTGTTGTAGTTCTTGTTGTAGTTGTTGTTATTGTAGTTGCAGTTGTAGTTGTTTTAGTAGTTGTAGTTGTTATTGTAGTTGTTGTTGTAGTTCTTGTAGTAGTTGTTGTTGTAGTTCTTGTAGTAGTTGTAGTTGTTGTTGTAGTTGTTGTAGTTCTTGTTTTAGTTGTAGTAGTTGTAGTTCTTGTTGTAGTTGTAGTAGTTGTAGTTGTTGTTGTTATTGTAGTTGTTGTAGTTGTTGTAGTTCTTGTTGTAGTTGTTGTAGTAGTTGTAGTTGTAGTTGTAGTTCTTGTTGTAGTTGTTGTTGTAGTTGTTGTTGTAGTTGTTCTTGTAGTTGTTCTTGTAGTTTTAGTTGTAGTTCTTGTTGTAGTTGTTATTGTAGTTGTAGTTCTTGTTGTAGTTGTAGTTCTTGTTGTAGTTGTTATTGTAGTTGTTGTAGTTCTTGTTGAAGTTCTTGTTGCAGTTGTTGTAGTTCTTGTTGTAGTTGTTGTTCTAGTTGTTGTTGTAGTTCTTGTTGTAGTTGTTATTGTAGTTGTTGTAGTTCTTGTTGTAGTTCTTGTTGTATTTGTAGTTCTTGTTGTAGTTGTTATTGTAGTTGTAGTTCTTGTTGTAGTTGTAGTTCTTGTTGTAGTTGTTATTGTAGTTGTTGTAGTTCTTGTTGAAGTTCTTGTTGCAGTTGTAGTTCTTGTTGTAGTTGTTATTGTAGTTGTTGTAGTTCTTGTTGAAGTTCTTGTTGTTGTTGTAGTTCTTGTTGTAGTTCTTGTTGTATTTGTAGTTCTTGTTGTAGTTGTTATTGTAGTTGTAGTTCTTGTTGTAGTTCTTGTTGTAGTTGTTATTGTAGTTGTTGTAGTTCTTGTTGAAGTTCTTGTTGCAGTTGTAGTTCTTGTTGTAGTTGTAGTTGTTGTAGTTCTTGTAGTTCTTGTTGTAGTTGTAGTTCTTGTTGTAGTTGTTATTGTAGTTGTTGTTGTAGTTCTTGTTGTAGTTGTTATTGTAGTTGTTGTAGTTCTTGTTGTAGTTCTTGTAGTTGTAGTTGTTGTTGTAGTTCTTGTTGTAGTTGTTATTGTAGTTGTTATTGTAGTTGTTGTAGTAGTTCTTGTTGTAGTTGTAGTTGTAGTTGTAGTTCTTGTTGTAGTTGTAGTTCTTGTTGTAGTTGTTATTGTAGTTGTTGTAGTTCTTGTTGTAGTTCTTGTTGTAGTTGTTGTTGTAGTTGTAGTTGTAGTTCTTGTTGTAGTTGTTATTGTAGTTGTTGTAGTTCTTGTTGTAGTTCTTGTTGTAGTTGTTGTTGTAGTTGTAGTTCTTGTTGTAGTTGTAGTTCTTGTTGTAGTTCTTGTTGTCATTACACGGTGAGCTCTTGGCTCTAGTCTCTCATAGAAATGCTCAGGTTAAATATTTGTGCTTTTACCTTTTGGATGTTTCTTGGTGAAGTGTAATCGACAGAACTGTGACCTCTGACCCCATCTGGAGTATGACATCATCACGTAGAAAACCTCCCACATGTTTTTTTACGCTGTTCCCAGTCTCTGTTTGACCTTTGACCTCTCTCCTTCACGCTGTTTTGTGACAATAAAAGGCGGATGGATCAGTATTCAGCCCACACAGCCCCACAAGAACCACAGCGAGTCTCTGCTGAAGAGCCGCTTCAGCGAGTCTCTGCTGAAGAGCCGCTTCAGCGAGTCTCTGCTGAAGAGCCGCTTCAGCGAGTCTCTGCTGAAGAGCCGCTTCAGGGAGTCTCTGCTGAAGAGCCGCTTCAGCGAGTCTCTGCTGAAGAGCCGCTTCAGCGGAGTCTCTGCTGAAGAGCCGCTTCAGCGAGTCTCTGCTGAAGAGCCGCTTCAGCGAGTCTCTCTGCTGAAGAGCCGCTTCAGCGAGTCTCTGCTGAAGAGCCCGCTTCAGCGAGTCTCTGCTGAAGAGCCGCTTCAGCGAGTCTCTGCTGAAGAGCCTCTTCAGCGAGTCTCTGCTGAAGAGCCGCTTCAGGGAGTCTCTGCTGAAGAGCCGCTTCAGCGAGTCTCTGCTGAAGAGCCGCTTCAGCGAGTCTCTGCTGAAGAGCCGCTTCAGCGAGTCTCTGCTGAAGAGCCGCTTCAGCGAGTCTCTGCTGAAGAGCCGCTTCAGCGAGTCTCTGCTGAAGAGCCGCTTCAGCGAGTCTCTGCTGAAGAGCCGCTTCAGCGAGTCTCTGCTGAAGAGCCGCTTCAGCGAGTCTCTTGCTGAAGAGCCGCTTCAGCGAGTCTCTGCTGAAGAGCCGCTTCTCTCAGCGAGTCTCTGCTGAAGAGCCGCTTCAGCGAGTCTCTGCTCTGCTGAGAGCCGCTTCAGCGAGTCTCTGCTGAAGAGCCGCTTCAGGGAGTCTCTGCTGAAGAGCCGCTTCAGCGAGTCTCTGCTGAAGAGCCGCTTCAGCGAGTCTGTCAGATGAAAATGGGGCACTGACCTAGATTCTGTGATGCTGCTCAGATTAGCGCTCTCTCCTCCTCTCTCCTCCTCTCTCCTCCTCTCTCCTCCTCTCTCCTCCTCTCTCCTCCTCTCTCCTCCTCTCTCTTCTCTCCTTCTCCTCTCTCCTCCTCCTCTCTCTTCTCTCCTCCTCTCTCCTCCTCTCTCTTCTCTCCTCCTCCTCTCTCCTCCTCCTCTCTCTCTCTCTCCTCCTCCTCCTCCTCTCTCCTCCTCTCTCCTCCTCTCTCCTCCTCTCTCCTCCTCTCTCTTCTCTCCTCCCCCTCCTCTCTCTCCTCCTCCTCTCTCTTCTCTCCTCCTCCTCTCTCCTCCTCTCTCCTCCTCTCCTCCTCTCTCCTCCTCTCTCTCTCTCCTCCTCCTCTCTCCTCTCTCCTCTCTCTCCTCTCTCCTCCCTCTCTCCTCTCTCTTCTCTCCTCTCCTCCTCTCTCCTCCTCTCTCCTCCTCTCTCCTCCTCTCTCTCTCTCTCCTCCTCCTCTCTCTCTCTCCTCCTCCTCCTCCTCTCTCTCTCTCTCC
>JAIEZT010000107.1:22572902-22667902 GCA_019594935.1 Periophthalmus modestus | reverse complement strand
GAGAAAGTCTTTTGAACGGCTCTTTCAAATGAACGGATCCAAAAAAGCCCCATCACTACAGAAGTTCTAAATTCCACCCCCTCAGTTCTCCAAAAATAGGCCAAATACAGAACAAAAGCTTCACTTCAGCACAGCGCCTCACACAGAGGACTCCCCCTGGCGGCCGCTGCCTGTAACTGCACCCTGGCATATGTAGGTCACACGGAGCTGTATCGCACGTCTCATTTCTGTGTTTAACTGCCACTAGAGCGACGGGGATCAGAGGCAGACGAGGTGCGTGCCAGTTTCCCAGCATGCTCTGCTCTCTTCTCCCGTTGCCAGATGCAGCGGCTGCAGGAGGGAGATTAACAGAGCAGTTTGTGCAGCGAGACGAGGCTCGGGCCGTTCGGCTGTCCCAGCAGCCATGAAATATACAGTAAATATGTTCACTCTGGTTCTGTCGTTGTATCGGAGGGTTTCACACGTGCTTCTGTCCTTGGTTCTGTCCTTGGTTCTGTCCTTGGTTCTGTCGTTGATTCTTTCTTTGGTTTTCAGACACGTGATTCTTTCGTTGGTTCTTTCGTTGGTTCTGTCGTTTGTTTTCACATGTGGTTCTGTCGTTGGCTCTGTTGTTGGTTCTACAGGAGGTAAAAGGGTCTACACTCTGGTGTCGACTCCCGGGCCTGGTTTTCTGTCACTCGGGATAAGTTCTGGGGCAGTGCGTCAGGTTTCAGATGTATCATGTGTCGTATTTTCTCAAAAAAACATTGTCTTTTTGGGCAAATTTACGTCGAAACCCCAAGCAGCAGGGTTTCAGTTCAAATGGGTCATGTTTTCTTGGATTTTGTCCCTGGGGCCGTTAGCATTGAGCTACAGTCTCTCTAAAACCTTCAACTCAGTCTGAAATCTAGAGGTAATAATGGACTCAGACTTGAACTTTAACAGTCACATCAAATCAACAACATCTGCAGCTTTTTACATCTAAAAACACTCAAAAATCAAAGGTAAACTGTCCAAACCAGAGTCATGTGTCTGTGTCAGATGAAATACTTCACACATGTGTCCTGTGTCAGGTGAAGTACTTCACACATGTGTCTGTGTCAGGTGAAGTACTTCACACATGTGTCTGTGTCAGGTGAAGTACTTCACATATGTGTCCTGTGTCAGGTGAAGTACTTCACACATGTGTCTGTGTCAGGTGAAGTACTTCACACGTGTGTCTGTGTCAGGTGAAGTACTTCACACATGTGTCTGTGTCAGGTGAAGTACTTCACACATGTGTCTGTGTCAGGTGAAGTACTTCACACACGTGTGTCTGTGTCAGGTGAAAGTACTTCACACATGTGTCTGTGTCAGGTGAAGTACTTCACACATGTGCTGTGTCAGGTGAAGTACTTCACACATGTGTCTGTGTCAGGTGAAGTACTTCACACGTGTGTCTGTGTCAGGTGAAGTACTTCACACATGTGTGCTGTGTCAGGTGAAGTACTTCACACATGTGTCTGTGTCAGGTGAAGTACTTCACACATGTGTGCTGTGTCAGGTGAAGTACTTCACACATGTGTCTGTGTCAGGTGAAGTACTTCACACATGTGTCCTGTGTCAGGTGAAGTACTTCACACATGTGTCTGTGTGTCAGGTGAAGTACTTCACACATGTGTCCTGTGTCAGGTGAAGTACTTCACACATGTGTCTGTGTCAGGATCTACTTCACACATGTGTCTGTGTCTCTCACACTCTGAGGACTTCAGGACTGACTCCTGCTGGTCCAGAGTCTGGACTAAACCTGGAGAATCAGAGTTTCAGTTTTGTTCAGTTTAAACCTGGAACATTCTTCCTGAAGATGTGAGACAGACTCGACTTTGACGATGTTTAAATCCAGACTCAAACGGTTCTGTTTATCTGAGCACATGACTGAAAGGTTTTTATTCTGCCTCTTTTGTTTTAATGTTTTAATGTCAATTTTATGATTATCTGTCATTATTTATGTTTTGATTTGTGTGATTTTGTCTTTCTCATTCTGTAAAACACTTTGAATTGTTACAGTAACAGTTACATCACACGACGTGGCGGTGCTTCTGCTGCCCCCCTGTGGTCCCTTTTTACACCTGCAGCTTTTGCTCAGCAGAAAATAACTTATTTTGGAGACTTTCTGCATTCTACATTTTAATGTTTGTATTTGAATCCGGGGAACAGAGAACTTTGGCAAACGCCTGTGTTGGAAGAAGTACTTCACTTTACTTAAGTCAAAGTACAGATCCCGAGGCAAAAAAAAAAAAAAAATACTCAAGTAAAAGTATCACATGAAAAACTCTACTGAAGTAAAAGTATTAAAGTACCTGTTCAAAAATGTACTTTAAGAGTAAAAAGTAAAAGATTTTGAGTTTTATAAAGCTTCAAATGTGGTGATTTTGATAAAGATTTGAGCTTAATTTTGTTTAACAGAAACAATTGAATCATTTTTTCCCCCTGTTTTTATTTGTGTATTTTTGTTCAAATTCTGAGCGTGTTAAAAGTAAAAACTCAGCCTTTTCAGCAGGTCTCACACTTTCATAAAACATGTGACTGACTGTAGTTCCTGTTGTGTCCAGACGATGGCGGAGTACAGCTCTCTGCTCAGTGACCTGTCTGAGAACATCACCAACGAGGATCTGGAGCAGCTCAAATGTGCGTGTAAAGAGGACATCCCCGAAGAACACAGCAACAACATCACCTCCTCCAGAGACTGGTTCAGCTACCTGGAGAAGAACGACAAGCTCGCACAAGGTGAGGCCATAGACACGCATGCAGGACACCACACACACCACACACGAGACACACAAGACAAACACGACACACACACCACACACGACACACACACACACGACACACACACACACACACACACGACACACATGACACACAACACACACACACACGACACACAAGCGACACACACACACACACAAGACACACACGACACACACACACACACACACACACACGACACACAAGCGACACACACACACACACACACACACAAGACAAACACGACACACGACACACACACAGAGAACCTGACAGAATGAGGCGCTTTATGAAGAGAACCTGACAGAAAGAACCGCTGTATAAAGAGAACCTGACAGAAAGAACCACTGTACGAAGAGAACCTGACAGAAAGAACCGCGTTATGAAGAGAACCTGACAGAAAGAACCGCGTTATGAAGAGAACCTGACAGAAAGAACCGCGTTATGAAGAGAACCTGACAGAATGAGGCGCTTTATGAAGAGAACCTAACAGAAAGAACCGCTGTATAAAGAGAACCTGACAGAAAGAACCACGTTATGAAGAGAACCTGACAGAAAGAACCACTGTATGAAGAGAACCTGACAGAAAGAACCACTGTATTAAGAGAACCTGACAGAAAGAACCGCGTTATGAAGAGAACCTGACGGAAAGAACCACTGTACGAAGAGAACCTGACAGAATGAGGCGCTTTATGAAGAGAACCTGACAGAATGAGGCGCTTTATGAAGAGAACCTGACAGAATGAGGCGCTTTATGAAGAGAACCTGACAGAATGAGGCGCTTTATGAAGAGAACCTGACAGAATGAGCACTATACACTGTACACTATGGCCGACACTTGGTTATGCTGCTCCATGTAATTGATCGTCACAGATGCTGACGTCATTGTGTGTTTGATTCTAACGTCACAGACGCTGATACTGTCCATGTTTGTTCCACAGACAATCTTTCCTACATCGAGCACATCTTTGAGATCTCGCGGCGGCCCGACCTTCTCACGAGGGTCATCGAGTATCGGACCACCGTCCTGAAGATCTCTGAGGACGAAGAAATCGACACCAAACTCACACGTATCCCCTCGGCCAAGAAATACAAAGGTAAAGCTGTCCGAGGTTAGGCCCGGAGTAGGTAATTGGTTATATGTATATATATATACATATATATATATATATATATATATATACATATATATATATATATATATATATATATATATATATTTATATATATATATATATATATATATATATATATACATATATATATATATACATATATACATATACATATATAATATATACATATATACATATATATATATCCTTCTCACCCTCTGCGGATGGTCTCTCTCTCATCCCCTTTTTTTCCACCTGGAGCTTGATGGTTCTTCAGTATCTTTGCTGTTCACTTTTCTGGACTGGTCTGATGTTTCTCCTGGGATCTGCTGTAGTCTCTCCTCCAGTTTGGGGGTCACTGCCCCGAGTCCAATCACCACCTTGGGTCTTGTCTGGTGGTAGATCTGAGCTTCTATCGCTCTGGTGCTCAAGGCTCCTGTGCTCCAGGATGAGCCTCTGTCCTTCAGTCCAGATCTTTCTCAAGTCATTGGTGGATTTCTTGATATGAGCCACTTCAGTTTTGTTCCGGTGGTACATCCCATGCAGGGGCTTGTCCTTCCATGATGGTTCCTCCAGCTCCTCTTCCTCTGCTCCACTGTCTGAGACACTGATCATCTGTTGGGGCCTTGTCCTGGATGTACTTGTGGATCTTGGATGTTTCATCCTGGACTGTGGCTCTCACACTCACTAGTCCTCCGCCTCCTTCCTTACGGCTCGTACAGTCTCAGGGAGCTGGATTTGGGGTGGTCCCTCCATGCAGGTCAGGAGCTTTCGTGTCTTAACATCTGTGTCTGTGTCTCCTCCTGTGTCTTATGATTCCTGTTGTGTATCTGATTACTCTCAGGGCGTAGCTGTTTCTTACCTGGGTCTTGTTCCATTGAGCTGACTCCTTAGGACTTGTCTTACTCGTCTGAGGTATTTGGCCGTAGCTTCTTTCCTTGTTTCCTCTTGTTGCCATTTGCTTGTGGGATACCAAGGTCCTTGTACCTGTCCTCAGTGTCTGCTATTGTCCCTTCTGGGAGTGAGACCCCTTCTGTGTGGACTACCTTCCCTCTCTTTGTCACCATCCGGCTGCACTTCTCAAGCCTGAATGACATTCCAGTGTCTGTGCTGTAGATCCTGGTGGTGTGGATCAGTGAGTCCATGTCTCATTCTTATCGTACAGCTTGATGTCGTCCATGTAGAGGAGGTGACTGACGGTGGCCCCATTCCTGAGTCGTGTCCATAGCCAGTGTTGTTGATGATTTGGCTGAGGGGGTTCAGACCTGTGCAGAACAGCAGTGGGGACAGTGCATCTCCTTGGTATATGCCACATTTGATGGTCACTTGTGCAAGTGTCTTTCCATTGGCCTCAAGGTGGTTTTCCACAACCTCATTGAGTTTTCAGTGAAGGCTCTTAGAGTCCTGATGTTGTACAGCTCCATTCAGTGATCCATGTGTGTGGCATAGAGTCGTAGACTTTCTTGTAATCAATCCAGGCAGTGCACAGGTTGGTCTTACGGGTTCTTCAGTCTCAGGAGACTGTTCGGTCGACCAGGAGCTGGTGTTTGGCTCCCCTGGTGTCTTTGCCGATGCCCTTCTGTGCTGTGCTCATGTACTGATCCATGTACCATTTATCTTAGCCGCGATGATACCTGACATGAGCTTCCATGTTGTGGAGAGACAGGTTATTGGCCGATAGTTGGATGGAACTGAACAGTCTCGTTCTGTCACTTCTCGTCTAATCACTGTTTTATTTTATTTTCAGACATCATCCGCCAGCCGTCTGAAGATGAGATCATCAAACTGGCTCCGCCTCCTAAAAAAGTCTGAGTCCTTGGCTCCGCCTCTTTTCCTCCCAGATCTTTGCACCTTGATATTTCTACTTTGTAAACTCCTCCAACCAATCATCCACCAATCAGCTCCCAGAACCGCCACCGCCCGCTCGACCTCTGACCCTGCACTAACCCTCGCAGCCAATCGGATCGTAGCAATGTGATGTCATCTTCACGTCTGTCAGACTGTGGCGGGACTTATGAACGGACCGATGATGTTTGAGGAGAGGGAAGGAGTTTGAGTAGAAACATTTGTTTTTTAAGTCCTTAGGCAACGAAAACTCAGATTTCAAATGTTTAAAATGTGAACATTTGGTTTGGAGGCTGAAGCGGACAAACGATTTCACATTTCACCTGATTTTAGTCAGTTTTACTTTTGGTTTATATTAAAATGACCTTGGCCCTTAATCTTAAAAATATCTTCAAAACATTCCTGGATGCAGTGAGTTAAAAAAATATATTTACAAATTCATTTTGAGAATTTTTGAGAAACAAAAATTCTCAAAATGACATATTTGGCCTTAAAAATATTATTTGCAGAAGACTGTTACATTCACATAAAAACTACTTCAAGTTAGACGTTTTTTTATGATTTAAAAACATGATATTGTTTTTTCAGTATTTTGCGACAGTCGGGCGGATTTAGGACACGCCCACCAGGCCTCCGCAGAACGCCCTGTGCAAAAAAATGTCAAAATGAAGTTAAAAGATTTGAAGAAAGTTCGTTTTATATGAAGTAAATATTTATCTAGAAGCAGATTTACTGTGAAAATCAAACCACTGACCAGTCACTTTATGCAAAGAGATTTAAGAATTCTAAAAAACATTCCCTAAATATTTAAAAATACAGAATATGTTTATGAACGAGATATTTAAACATTTTATTAAACTTTCAAAGTCTATTTAAGAATGTATAAAAGAACTTTAGGTTTACGGGAGCAGGTTTTTCAGTTAAAGCTCCTGCAGAACGTCGCTTGCACTGACACAGAGGAGTCAACAGGGGGAGACAGAGGGCCCTGTTGTCCCGGGTCGAGGGTCTTAGGGGCCCAGAATCGGACCCTCTGCCTATTCATTTATATTAGAGGGGCCCATATAAACCTTCTGGCCCCGGCCCTGCACTGATGCTTTCGTTTGTGAAATAATCTGAAAATGTTCAAATCCACGACTCGTTTTTGTCTTAAACGTTTCATTTTTCACGTCACAGACTCACGTTTCAGCAGCTGTGAGTCTCACACTGTGGAAGAACAACGTCGACTGGAGTGAAAACAACACAACTATTATTCAGTTTGAGAAATTTAGACTTTTTCTGTTTTTTGTTTCAGTTTTATTCAGAAGTGCAGCACGAACAAAAAGAACATGTGAAACGAGACAGAAAATACAACATCCTTATATTTAGAGTCACTAAATATAAAGTACTGAGAGTACTAAAAGTACTGAGAGTACTCAGAGTACTGAGAGTACTCAGAGTACTCCACATGTCCAGAATGCGACTCCTTTAGACGTTGTTTTTGAACCATAATAAAAATGGCGTCATCTTAACACGAGGCTGTAGAAAAGGCCTCAGCGACTCTGCCGCCACAAGACTGTTGCTAACGCTAACGCTATTAATGCTATTAACGCTATTAACGCTATTGACGCTAATGACGCTAATGACGCTAATACGACTGCTCTTTTAACACTGTGGATCCTTTTATTTGTGCAGTGAAGCCTTAAGGCAAAAGATCCCCAAAAACAACAGAAAACTGTGATCACATTACACACACGGCCCGGTCCAAACGGCCCGATCCACACACGGCTCGGTCCAAACGGTCCGGTCCAAACGGTCCGGTCCAAACGGCCCGGTCCACATGGCCTGGTCCAAACGGCCCGGTCCACATGGCCTGGTGCAAACGGCCCGGTCCACATGGCCTGGTGCAAACGGCCCGGTGCAAATGGCCCGGTGCAAATGGCCCGGTGCAAACGGCCCGGTCCACATGGCCCGGTCCACATGGCTGAGGACGTCAGTGTTGCTGTTACAAACGTTTATTTATTATTTTCTTTATTTAGTTGCAGATTTTAAACAAAATATGTTGTAAATTCTAGAGACGTTAAGTCAGAGCCGTCGAGCGGCGCAGACTTAAAGTGTTGGGTCGTGTAGTTTTCTACAGACTTAAAGTGTTGAGTCATGTAGTTTTCTACAGACTTAAAGTGTTGTAGTCACAGTAAAGTGTTGAGTCATGTAGTTTTCTACAGACTTAAAGTGTTGAGTCATGTAGTTTGAGTCATGTAGTTTTCTACAGACTTAAAGTGTTGAGTCATGTAGTTTTCTACAGACTTAAAGTGTTGAGTCATGTAGTTTTCTACAGACTTAAAGTGTTGAGTCATGTAGTTTTCTACAGACTTAAAGTGTTGAGTCATGTAGTTTTCTACAGACTTAAAGTGTTGAGTCATGTAGTTTTCTACAGACTTAAAGTGTTGAGTCATGTAGTTTTCTACAGACAAAGTGTTGAGTCATGTAGTTTTCTACAGACTTAAAGTGTTGAGTCATGTAGTTTTCTACAGACTTAAAGTGTTGAGTCATGTAGTTTTCTACAGACTTAAAGTGTTGAGAGTCATGTAGTTTTCTACAGACTTAAAGTGTTGAGTCATGTAGTTTTTCTACAGACTTAAAGTGTTGAGTCATGTAGTTTTCTGCAGACTTAAAGTGTTGAGTCATGTAGTTTCTACAGACTTAAAGTGTTGAGTCATGTAGTTTTCTACAGACTTAAAGTGTTGAGTCATGTAGTTTTCTGCAGACTTAGTGTGTTGAGTCATGTAGTTTTCTACAGACTTAAAGTGTTGAGTCATGTAGTTTTCTACAGACTTAAAGTGTTGAGTCATGTAGTTTTCTACAGACTTAAAGTGTTGAGTCATGTAGTTTTCTGCAGACTTAAAGTGTTGAGTCATGTAGTTTTCTGCAGACTTAAAGTGTTGAGTCATGTAGTTTTCTGCAGACTTAAAGTGTTGAGTCATGTAGTTTTCTGCAGACTTAAAGTGTTGAGTCATGTAGTTTATTCTATGCATTTATGTCGAACAGTGACCGTTATGTCCAGGTCATTTGGAAACGTATCTGACCATCTGCAGATTTAGAAACACTAAAGTATTCAACATTTTTACGTTAGCATTAGCTTCTACTGAGCTATGCTACAACGGCTTTAAAGGCGCTGTACGTGACTTTTACAGTTTTAAAACATTAAAAACACAATTATTCATTTTGAAATGGTTTGCAGAGAAGTTATTCATCGCCCAAAGCTCCTCCCACCACCAACACCACTTCCATAAAGGGCGGGTAGGATATAGTGTGTCTTGCCCAAGGACACAACAACAGCTTTGGCCACCGGTGCCCCCCTGTGGCTCCTGGTAGTACAGCGGTCTCCCATCCAAGACGTGACCAGGCAAAAGAAATCAGACGAGATCAGACAAACTCGAACTTACCTCATTCTCCTCAAATCCGTGTAGAAGATGGGACACGGGCCCTTTAAACGTTCATTTGACTTTGTTTTTCCTCATTTCAGCGTTAAATAATCTCACAGAGTAAATCTGTCCGAGCTAAACGTTCTAGTGTCAGAGGCCTCAGTGAAGGTGGAGGCCTCAGTGAAGCAGGTGGAGGCCTCAGTGAAGCAGAAGTTAGGCATCAGTGAAGGTGGAGGCCTCAGTGAAGCAGGCAGAGGGGCTCAGTAGGATAGCAGTGTGTCTTGCCTCAGTGACACAACAGGTGGAGGCCCACAGTGAAGCAGGTGGCTCCTCAGTGAAGCAGGTTGGAGGCCTCAGTGAAGCAGGTGGAGGACTCAGGAAGCAGGTGGAGGCCTCAGTGAAGCAGGTGGAGGCCTCAGTGAAGGTGGAGGTAGAAGATGTGAAGCAGGTGGAGGCCTCAGTGAAGCAGGTGACTTTGAGGCCTCAGTGAAGGTGGAGGTCTCAGTGAAGCAGGTGGAGGCCTCAGCTAAGCAGGTGGAGGCCTCAGTGAAGGCCTCAGTGAAGCAGGTGGAGGCCTCAGTGAAGGTGGAGGCCTCAGTGAAGCAGGTGGAGGCCTCAGTGAAGCAGGTGGAGGCCTCAGTGAAGGTGGAGGCCTCAGTGAAGCAGGTGGAGGCCTCAGTGAAGGGTGGAGGCCTCAGTGAAGCAGGTGGAGGCCTCAGTGAAGCAGGTGGAGGCCTCAGTGAAGCAGGTGGAGGCCTCAGTGAAGCAGGTGGAGGCCTCAGTGAAGCAGGTGGAGGCCTCAGTGAAGCAGGTGGAGGCCTCAGTGAAGCAGGTGGAGGTCAGAATGTGGGACTTGGACCTGTTCAAACCTCGTTTCTCTACAGTTTGAGAAGTTCACGTTTGTTTTGATTTATCCTTTAGACTAAAGTGCAGTTTTGTTTCCTTTAAGACAAGCCCACTGCAGGGTTGCCAGGTGGGCAGTTTTCCTGCAGAATGGGGCGGAGTTTTAAGAGCTCGGCAGGTTTGGCCAGAGACATTTTCTACATAAAAGATCATTCAGCAGCAAATCTTCAAATGTCCAACGACCGAGAGGAGGGGCGGGGCTGTGGGGGGAGGGGGGGCTATGTGAGGAGGGGGCGGGGCTGTGTGAGGAGGGGGCGGGGCTGTGGGGAGGGGGCATGGCTGTGAGAAGGGGGCGTGGCTGTGAGGAGGGGGGGCTGTGTGAGGAGGGGGCGTGGCTGTTTGAGGTGGGGGCGGGACTGTGAGGAGGGGGAGGCGTGCTGTGTAAGGAGGGGGCGGGGCTGTGTCACTGGAGGAGCGCTACCTTCATAAACGCTGTTAGCGTGACCAGTCGTCCCCTTTGACCCGGGACAGTCCCAGTTTGAACCCTGGCCCAACCTGGCGGCCCTGGCCCAACCTCCGTCACGGGGCAGATTAGTCAAAATATGGCGTTTTATTCCAGCGTTGCCGTAGACGACAGATTTTCATTCATAAAGTGCATATCATAAACATCTATAAAGAACATATCAACTTAAAGTAAAAGTAAATGCTGCAAACATCTAACGACGATCAGTAACAGTCTGAGGTTAGCTTAGGTTCAGATTAGCATGTGTTGCTAATGAGGAAATTCAAATCTTTCAAACTAATTTCTCTGTTAAACTTTGGATTGGGCTGTAAATATGTGTTTGATATTTACCACTGTGTTTGTTTTGAATTAATTTATTTAATGCCTATATATTGTTTTGTGTTTTTTGGAGGTTTGTTTCTATGGTTCATGTTTACGCTTTGGATGAACAAAAACATTTCATTGTATTTTCTTCTTTATCTGTTTCTGTGTTTGGCTCAGACGTGCTGTGCTCTTCGTTTGTACAAAAAATAGTTTCAAAATCATGACAAAAGTGATAAAAATATAAACATCCCATCTGTCGTTTCCTCATTGGACAAAAGCCAGAAATCCAAACTTTATAAACGACGTTTCCTGTCGTCTGTTTTTATTTAATCCACATTTTTACGTCACAAAAATGATCAAATACGAAACATAACAGTAAAATATGTGAATAATTACAACTTTTAAAAAGTATTTCTATAAAATAACCTGCCCTTTAATTTAGCCTATGCAACGAACACAAGCTAACGACAAGCTAACGACAGAACTAGCATTTAGCTAAAAGCAGCTAGTTTGAGTTTTATCCTCTTTTGGTTTATTATAAAACGTAGAAAACATCGGGATTATTCACATATTTTATTCGATTTCTGTTTGTTTTTTGGAGCAGAAGGTGAATGAAACGTGCTGTTAGCGTAGCGTAAGTCGCGAGTAGGTTTCAGTCGTTGGAGTTTTAAGACGGCGGCGAGAGTGAGTTTCAGGAGGGACTTGAACTGAAGAAATGCTGGAAAATTACACACAAAAAAACCAACGGTTTATTTCGGTCAAATTGGTCAAATATTTGTTTCAAATGAACCGGGCCATGCCCGGTTCAAAGAAGAATCGCAGCTTTTGTTTAGATTTAAAGATGCACTGTGGAACTTTTCCTGTGGAGGGTGTGCCACCTGCTCGTCTCCATGGAGATGTCATTTAGTTTGGAATATTCCATAGTAACATTTAGTGCTTCGTTTAGTGTTTTTCTTGCTCTTTCATTCACAGATCTGACCTGTGTCTCCATGGAGACGGAGTAATGCCGGACTGTGGAACAGGAGGCACACGCTCAAGTATCGACCTGTACAGTCTGTTTAAAGCTGCCCTGTGTAACTTTTCTGCTTAAGATGGAAGTAAAGTGATGTCAGACGAAAATGAAAGTTTGAATGTTTAATGTTGTTTTTGAGGAGTCAGTGAAGGCGACTCGTTTAAACGATTCTGAGTCAGTGAAGGCGACTCGTTTAAGTGATTCTGTGGACACAGTGTCTCATTACTCCAGATGCCCTGGCTCTGTGGAGGACATGTGTCTCTGTGGAGGACAGTGTCTCTGTGGAGGACACCGTGTCTCTGTGGAGGACACCGTGTCTCTGTGGAGGACATGTGTCTCTGTGGAGGACAGTGTCTCTGTGGAGGACACAGTGTCTCTGTGGAGGACACAGTGTCTCTGTGGAGGACACAGTGTCTCTGTGGAGGACATGTGTCTCTGTGGAGGACATGTGTCTCTGTGGAGGACACAGTGTCTCTGTGGAGGACACATCTCTGTGGAGGACACTGTCTCTGGAGGACACAGTGTCTCTGTGGAGGACATGTGTCTCTGTGGAGGACAGTGTCTCTGTGGAGGACACCGTGTCTCTGTGGAGGACACAGTGTCTCTGTGGAGGACACATCTCTGTGGAGGACACCGTGTCTCTGTGGAGGACACAGTGTGTCTCTGTGGAGGACACAGTGTCTCTGTGGAGGACATGTGTCTCTGTGGAGGACTCTGTCTCTGAGGACAGTGTCTCTGTGGAGGACACCGTGTCTCTGTGGAGGACACAGTGTCTCTGTGGAGGACACATCTCTGTGGAGGACAGTGGAGGACACAGTGTCTCTGTGGAGGACACAGTGTCTCTGTGGAGGACATGTGTCTCTGTGGAGGACATGTGTCTCTGTGGAGGACACAGTGTCTCTGTGGAGGACACATGTCTCTGTGTCTCTGTGGAGGACACAGTGTCTCTGTGGAGGACACAGTGTCTCTGTGGAGGACATGTGTCTCTGTGGAGGACACGTGTCTCTGTGGAGGACATGTGTCTCTGTGGAGGACATGTGTCTCTGTGGAGGACACGTGTCTCTGTGGAGGACATGTGTCTCTGTGGAGGACACGTGTCTCTGTGGAGGACATGTGTCTCTGTCCGTCTGAAGGTTCGGGCTCAAACTCGTGTGGCCTTTTGTCATGATTTAAATGAGACTCAAATGTCATTTTGTCATTGTGCTAAAATGATATAAATATTATATATTAAATATATTTGCTAACCAGAAACTGTGTGACGTGTGTGACATCTTAGAATACTCAGACTACTGTGTTCAGAGTACTTAGAATACTCAGAGTACTGTGTTCAGAGTACTTAGAATACTCAGAGTACTGTGTTCAGAGTACTTAGAATACTCAGAGTACTGTGTTTAGAGTACTTAGAATACTCAGAGTACTGTGTGAGATACTTTTACACATTTAAATTATAAAAACATATGACATATTCACAGATTTATTACACATTAGCTGAGTTTGTGTACTCTAGTTTGTGTACTCGGTGTGTTCGGTGTGCATGTTCAGTGTGTGTTCAGTACATGTGTTCAGTACATGTGTTCAGTGCGCGTTCAGTGCGTGTTTAGTGTGTGTTCAGTGTGTTCAGTGTGTGTGTTCAGTGTAAGTTCAGTGCGTGTGTTCAGCGTGTGTAGTGCGTGTGTTAAGTGTGTGTTCAGTGCGTGTGTTTAGTGTGTGTTTAGTGTGTGTTCAGTGTGTGTTCAGTGCATGTGTTCAGTGTCAGTGTGTTCGGTGTGTGTTCGGTGTGTGTTCGGTGTGTGTTCGGTGTGTGTTCAGTGTGTGTTCAGTGTTCAGTGTCAGTGTGTTCGGTGTGTGTTCAGTGTCAGTGTGTTCGGTGTGTGTGTTCGGTGTGTGTTCAGTGTCAGTGTGTTCAGTGTCAGTGTGTTCGGTGTGTGTTCAGTGTCAGTGTGTTCGGTGTGTGTTCAGTGTGTTCAGTGTCAGTGTGTTCAGTGTGTGTTCAGCAGTGTTGGGAATCTTACTTCAAAAATGTAATTAGTTATAGTTACAAGTTACTTATCCCAAAAAGTAACTGAGTTACCATCTCAGTTACTTTTTGGGAGAAGCAGTGTTGGGAATAACGGCGTTAAACAATAACGGCGTTAGTAACGTTTTGTTTTTTCACTAACGCAGTAATTTAACTAATTACTTTTCCCAGCGTCCCAACGCCGTTACCGTTACTGACAGTAAAATGTGGCGCGTTACTATTACTTCAGTTCACTCTGCTCTTCATCAGGGTCTCTCAGACCAGGAGCTGCAGCTGTTGTGTTTCTTTGGTGAAAGAGGCTCGGGGTGAGAGGCTTGTTTGAGATGAGGCGCAGATAATCTCGTGAGCGCGAGGCCGACGCAGGCCGTGTCTCAATTAACCAAAGTGCCTTAAATGCACCGCTAGAACGGGGCATTTAAGTCGGGCGGTACTTCGACCCGCACTTCGAACAGAACATGGAACAGTGCATTTGGCGAATTGGGACACGGCCGCAATTTCTGAGCGAGGCGAGCGCAGCAGCTCCACCGACTGCGGCCGCCTGCATGGACTACAAACGCTTAGTGCATGATGGGAAATGGTGTCCTGTCACACGTGCATTGACAGCTGATTGGGCCTGAGTTGAGTTTTGATCACAAACGTGACGCCCTGACGCACAGCGCCTCCTCCTCCAACTTTACACAAACTACTGCCACATATTTGATATGGACATATGTTTTAAATGTGACTGAAAGTGTCCAGGCTGGTGTCACATATGGATCACTTTTAAACAAATGCAATATAATTGCAATCTGTTAAAGTGAAATAAATGTTAAAGGTTCACATCTGTTGTGTTTTAATTTTTTTTTACATAGTAACGGCATAGTTACTTTGCCTAGTAACGAGTTACTTCTCCCAAAAAGTAACTGAGATGGTAACGCAGTTACTTTTTGGGAGAAGTAACGTGTAACTATAACTAATTACATTTTTGAAGTAAGATCCCAACACTGGGGAGAAGTAAAGTCGTTACTAGGCAAAGTAACTATGCCGTTACTATGTAAAAAAAAACAAAAAAACAGATGTGAACCTTTAACATTTATTTCACTAACAGATTGCAATTATATTGCATTTGTTTAAAGTGATTCATATCTGACACCAGCCTGGACACTTCAGTCACATTTAAAACATATGTCCATATCAAATATGTGGCAGTAGTTTGTGTAAAGTTGGAGGAGGAGGCGCTGTGCGTCAGGGCGTCACGTTTCTGATCAAAACTCAACTCAGACCCAATCAGCTGTCACTGCACGTGTGACAGGACACCATTTCCCATCATGCATTGAGCGTTTGTAGTCCATGCAGGCGTCCCGCAGTCGGTGGAGCTGCTGCGCTCGCCTCGCTCAAAAATTGCGGCGGCCGTGTGTCCAATTCGCCAAATGCACCATGTTCTGTTCGAAGTGCGGGTCGAAAGTACCGCCCGGGCTTAAATGCCCCGTTCGAGCGGCGGATTTAAGGCACTTTGGTTAATTGAGACACGGTCTGCGTCGACTCGCTCTCACGAGATTTTCTGCGCCCGCCTCATCTCAAACAAGCCTCTCACCACGAGCCTCTTTCACCAAAGAAACACAACAGCAGCTCCTCGTCTGAGAGACTCTGATGAAGAGCAGAGTGAACTGAAGTAATAAGTAATAGTAACGCGCCACATTTTACTGTCAGTAACGGTAACGGCGTTGGGACGCTGGGAAAAGTAATTAGTTAAATTACTCCGTTAGTGAAAAAAAACAAAACGTTACTAACGCCGTTATTGTTTAAACGCCGTTATTCCCCAACACTGGTGTTCAGTGCATGTGTTCGGTGTGTGTTCGGTGTGTTCAGTGTGTGTTCAGTGTGTGTTCAGTGTCAGTGTGTTCAGTGTCAGTGTGTTCAGTGTGTGTTCAGTGTGTGTTCAGTGTCCGTGTGTTCAGTGTGTGTTCAGTGTGTTCAGTGTCAGTGTGTTCAGTGTGTGTTCAGTGTGTTCAGTGTCAGTGTGTTCAGTCAGATCACTCAGTTTTATTACATGGTGTTTTTTAAATAAAGATCTAAAGTCCATTATAAAAGTTGATCCTGATTCTTTGTTTATAGATCCTCAAACAGATAAAACAAAAACCTCAACGACGATTCTTCAGACTCTGTCCCCGACTCTGTCCCCGACTCTGTCCCCCACTCTGTCCCCGACTCTGTCCCCCACACTGTCCCCCACACTGTCCCCGACTCTGTCCCCCACACTGTCCCCGACTCTGTCCCCGACTCTGTCCCCCACACTGTCCCCGACTCTGTCCCCGACTCTGTCCCCCACACTGTCCCCCACACCCCCCACACTGTCCCCGACTCTGTCCCCCACACTGTCCCCCACACTGTCCCCGACTCTGTCCCCCACACTGTCCCCGACTCTGTCCCCGACTCTGTCCCCCACACTGTCCCCGACTCTGTCCCCCACACTGTCCCCGACTCTGTCCCCCACACTGTCCCCCACACTGTCCCCCGACTCTGTCCCCCACACTGTCCCCGACTCTGTCCCCCACACTGTCCCCGACTCTGTCCCCCACACTGTCCCCACACTGTCCCCCGACTCTGTCCCCCACACTGTCCCCGACTCTGTCCCCCACACTGTCCCCTGACTCTGTCCCCCACTCTGTCCCCCACACTGTCCCCGACTCTGTCCCCCACTCTGTCCCCGACTCTGTCCCCGACTCTGTCCCCCACACTGTCCCCGACTCTGTCCCCCACTCTGTCCCCCACACTGTCCCCCACACTGTCCCCGACTCTGTCCCCCCGACTCTGTCCCCACACTGTCCCCCACACGTGTCCCCCACACTGTCCCCCACTCTGTCCCCCACACTGTCCCCCACACTGTCCCCGACTGTCTGTCCCCCACACTGTCCCCACACTGTCCCCGACTCTGTCCCCCCCACTGTCCCCCGACTCTGTCCCCCCGCACTGTCCCTGTCCCCCACACTGTCCCCGACTCTGTCCCCCACACTGTCCCCCGACTCTGTCCCCACACTGTCCCCCACACTGTCCCCGACTCTGTCCCCCACACTGTCCCCGACTCTGTCCCCCCACACTGTCCCCGACTCTGTCCCCCCACACTGTCCCCGACTCTGTCCCCCACACTGTCCCCCACACTGTCCCCTACTCTGTCCCCACACTGTCCCCCCACACTGTCCCCACTGACTCTGTCCCCCACACTGTCCCCGACTCTGTCCCCACACTGTCCCCCCACACTGTCCCCCACTCTGTCCCCCACACTGTCCCCCACACTGTCCCCCCCCTGTCCCCACTGTCCCCCACACTGTCCCCGACTCTGTCCCCCACACTGTCCCCGACTCTGTCCCCACACTGTCCCCCACACTGTCCCCGACTCTGTCCCCACACTGTCCCCCACACTGTCCCCGACTCTGTCCCCCACACTGTCCCCGACTCTGTCCCCCACACTGTCCCCGACTCTGTCCCCCACACTGTCCCCGACTCTGTCCCCCACACTGTCCCCCACACTGTCCCCGACTCTGTCCCCGACTCTGTCCCCCACACTGTCCCCCCCCTCTGTCCCCCGACTCTGTCCCCCACACTGTCCCCGACTCTGTCCCCCACACTGTCCCCGACTCTGTCCCCCACACTGTCCCCCACACTGTCCCCGACTCTGTCCCCCACACTGTCCCCCACACTGTCCCCACTGTCCCCACTCCCCCACACTGTCCCCCGACTCTGTCCCCCACACTGTCCCCGACTCTGTGTCCCCCACACTCTGTCCCCGACTCTGTCCCCGACTCTGTCCCCCACACTGTCCCCGACTCTGTCCCCCACACTGTCCCCGACTCTGTCCCCGACTCTGTCCCCCCACTGTCCCCCGACTCTGTCCCCGACTCTGTCCCCCACACTGTCCCCGACTCTGTCCCCGACTCTGTCCCCCCACACTGTCCCCCCAACTGTCCCCCACACTGTCCCCGACTCTGTCCCCCACACTGTCCCCGACTCTGTCCCCCCCACTGTCCCCCCACACTGTCCCCGACTCTGTCCCCGACTCTGTCCCCTCTGTCCCCACTGTCCCCCACACTGTCCCCGACTCTGTCCCCCACTCTGTCCCCCCACACTGTCCCCCACTCTGTCCCCCACACTGTCCCCCACACTGTCCCCGACCTCTGTCCCCCACACTGTCCCCGACTCTGTCCCCCACACTGTCCCCCCACTCTGTCCCCGACTCTGTCCCCCACACTGTCCCCCACTCTGTCCCCCACACTGTCCCCCACACTGTCCCCGACTCTGTCCCCCACACTGTCCCCCACACTGTCCCCTCTGTCCTCCACACTGTCCCCGACTCTGTCCCCCACACTGTCCCCACTCTGTCCCCCCACACTGTCCCCCACACTGTCCCCGACTCTGTCCCCCACACTGTCCCCGACTGTCCCCCACACTGTCCCCCACACTGTCCCCACACTGTCCCCCACACTGTCCCCCCCACACTGTCCCCCACTCTGTCCCCCACTCTGTCCCCCACACTGTCCCCCACACTCTGTCCCCCCACAGGTCCCCCACACTGTCCCCCACACTGTCCCCGACTCTGTCCCCCCACACTGTCCCCGACTCTGTCCCCCACACTGTCCCCCACACTGTCCCCGACTCTGTCCCCCCACACTGTCCCCCACACTGTCCCCGACTCTGTCCCCCACACTGTCCCCCACACTGTCCCCGACTCTGTCCCCCACACTGTCCCCGACTCTGTCCCCCACACTGTCCCCCACACTGTCCCCGACTCTGTCCCCCACACTGTCCCCCGACTCTGTCCCCCACTCTGTCCCCCACACTGTCCCCCCACTGTCCCCGACTCTGTCCCCGACTCTGTCCCCCACACTGTCCCCCACACTGTCCCCGACTCTGTCCCCGACTCTGTCCGCCACACTGTCCCCGACTCTGTCCCCCACACTGTCCCCGACTCTGTCCCCCACACTGTCCCCCACACTGTCCCCGACTCTGTCCCCCACACTGTCCCCCACACTGTCCCCAGACTCTGTCCCCCACACTGTCCCCGACTCTGTCCCCCCACACTGTCCCCCACACTGTCCCCGACTCTGTCCCCCACACTGTCCCCGACTCTGTCCCCCACACTGTCCCCGACTCTGTCCCCCACACTGTCCCCGACTCTGTCCCCGACTCTGTCCCCCACTGTCTGTCCCCCACACTGTCCCCGACTCTGTCCCCCACACTGTCCCCTACTCTGTCCCCGACTCTGTCCCCGACTCTGTCCCCCACACTGTCCCCGACTCTGTCCCCGACTCTGTCCCCCACACTGTCCCCGACTCTGTCCCCGACTCTGTCCCCCACACTGTCCCCCACACTGTCCCCGACTCTGTCCCCGACTCTGTCCCCCACACTGTCCCCGACTCTGTCCCCCACACTGTCCCCCACACTGTCCCCGACTCTGTCCCCGACTCTGTCCCCGACTCTGTCCCCCCACACTGTCCCCGACTCTGTCCCCCACACTGTCCCTGACTCTGTCCCCCACTCTGTCCCCACACTGTCCCCGACTCTGTCCCCCACACTGTCCCCCACACTGTCCCCAAAAGCCTCGATTGTGAAGTGGCTGAGATGAGAATCAGCTCCTCCAAATCCAAGGCCATGGTTCTCGATGGGAAAAAGGTGGCGCCCTCTGCGGGCGGAGAGTCTCTGCCTCAGGAGTTCAAGTATCTCAGGGTCTTGTGTGAGGGGAGGATGTGAGATTGACAGGTGGATCAGCGTCTGCAGTGATGTCGTATCGCCTGTCGTGGTGAAGGAGCTGAGTCAAAGGCCAAACTCTAGATTTACCTCAGTCTACGGTCACCTCACCTCTGGTCATGACTGGGGACTGACCGAAAGGACGAGATCACAGATACAAACAGGTGAAATGAGAGGACATGTCTGGGGTGAGGGAAGTCTCTGTTTAGACTGATGCCCCCTGATGCCTCTAGTCTCTTAATCCTCAGGTGTGCTCTAGTCTCTTAATCCTCAGGTGTGCTCTGGTCTCTTAATCCTCAGGTGTGCTCTGGTCTCTTAATCCTCAGGTGTGCTCTGGTCTCTTAATCCTCAGATGTGCTCTGGTCTCTTAATCCTCAGGTGTGCTCTGGTCTCTTAATCCTCAGGTGTGCTCTAGTCTCTTAATCCTCAGGTGTGCTCTAGTCTCTTAATCCTCAGGTGTGCTCTAGTCTCTTAATCCTCAGGTGTGCTCTAGTCTCTTAATCCTCAGGTGTGCTCTAGTCTCTTAATCCTCAGGTGTGCTCTAGTCTCTTAATCCTCAGGTGTGCTCTAGTCTCTTAATCCTCAGGTGTGCTCTCTAGTCTCTTAATCCTCAGGTGTGCTCTAGTCTCTTAATCCTCAGGTGTGCTCTAGTCTCTTAATCCTCAGGTGTGCTCTAGTCTCTTAATCCTCAGGTGTGCTCTAGTCTCTTAATCCTCAGGTGTGCTCTAGTCTCTTAATCCTCAGGTGTGCTCTAGTCTCTTAATCCTCAGGTGTGCTCTAGTCTCTTAATCCTCAGGTGTGCTCTGGTCTCTTAATCCTCAGGTGTGCTCTAGTCTCTTAATCCTCAGGTGTGCTCTAGTCTCTTAATCCTCAGGTGTGCTCTAGTCTCTCTAGTCTCTTAATCTCAGGTGTGCTCTAGTCTCTTAATCCTCAGGTGTGCTCTAGTCTCTTAATCCTCAGGTGTGCTCTAGTCTCTTAATCCTCAGGGTGTGCTCTAGTCTCTTAATCCTCAGGTGTGCTCTAGTCTCTTAATCCTCAGGTGTGCTCTAGTCTCTTAATCCTCAGGTGTGCTCTAGTCTCTTAATCCTCAGGTGTGCTCTGGTCTCTTAATTAATCCCGGGTGTGCTCTAGTCTCTTAATCTCAGGTGTGCTCTAGTCTCTTAATCCTCGGGTGTGCTCTGGTCTCTTAATCCTCAGGTGTGCTCTAGTCTCTTAATCCTCAGGTGTGCTCTAGTCTCTTAATCCTCAGGTGTGCTCTAGTCTCTTAATCCTCAGGTGTGCTCTAGTCTCTTAATCCTCAGGTGTGCTCTAGTCTCTTAATCCTCAGGTGTGCTCTAGTCTCTTAATCCTCAGTGTGCTCTAGTCTCTTAATCCTCAAGTGTGCTCTAGTCTCTTAATCCTCAGGGTGTGCTCTAGTTGTCTTAATCCTCAGGTGTGCTCTAGTCTCTTAATCCTCAGTCTGTGCTCTAGTCTCTTAATCCTCAGGTGTGCTCTGGTCTCTTAATCCTCGGGTGTGTCTCTAGTCTCTTAATCCTCGGGTGTGTCTAGTCTCTTAATCCTCAGGTGTGCTTTAGTCTCTTAATCCTCAGGTGTGCTCTAGTCTCTTAATCCTCAGGTGTGCTCTAGTCTCTTAATCCTCAGGTGTGCTCTGGTCTCTGTGGATGTCAAAGAACCAGACAAATGAATGCATGAATGAACAAACAGCTCTACATTGGAACAATGTGGTTTATTTGCTCGAGTTCTGCAGTGACACGTGTATAAAAGTCTCTGTACAAACATCTGGTGGTTTGGGATCATTGGCCCATCTGAGCCATCAGCCCCTCGAGCTCCGGACGGGCCTTGAACCGAGCCTGGAAATCTGCCTCAGAATGCTGCAGGAAAATACACAAAATACAAACGAGAACAAGTGTTTAAATATGATCTGATCTGTCCACGTCTGTGTTTGAGGGACACGTCTGTGTTCGAGGGACACGTGTCTGTGTTCGAGGGACACGTGTCTGTGTTTGAGGGACACGTGTCTGTGTGGGGACACGTCTCTGTGTGGGGGGACACGTCTCTGTGTGGGGGACACGTCTCTGTGTGGGGGACACGTCTCTGTGTTTGGGGACACGTCTCTGTGTGGGGGACACGTCTGTGTTTGGGGGACACGTCTCTGTGTTTGAGGGACACGTCTCTGTGTTCGAGGGACACGTCTCTGTGTTCGAGGGACACGTCTCTGTGTTTGAGGGACACGTCTCTGTTTGAGGGACACGTCTGTGTTTGAGGGACACGTCTCTGTGTTTGAGGGACACGTCTGTGTTTGAGGGACACGTCTCTGTGTTTGAGGGACACGTCTCTGTGTTTGAGGGACACGTCTCTGTGTGAGGGACACGTCTCTGTGTGAGGGACACGTCTCTGTGTGAGGGACACGTCTCTGTTTGAGGGACACGTCTCTGTGTTTCTCTGTGTTTTGGGGACACGTCTCTGTGTTTGAGGGACACGTCTCTGTGTTTGAGGGACACGTCTCTGTGTTTGAGGGACACGTCTCTGTGTTTGAGGGACACGTCTCTGTGTTTGAGGGACACGTCTCTGTGTTTGAGGGACACGTCTCTGTGTTTGAGGGACGCGTCTCTGTGTTTGAGGGACACGTCTCTGTGTTTGAGGGACACGCTCTGTCTCTGTGTTTTGAGGGACACGTCTCTGTGTTTGAGGGACACGTCTCTGTGTTTTGAGGGGACACGTCTCTGTGTGTTGAGGGACACGTCTCTGTGTTTGAGGGACACGTCTGTGTTTGAGGGACACGTCTCTGTGTTTGAGGGACGCGTCTCTGTGTTTGAGGGACACGTCCCCTGGTCCGTCTCTCACCTCTGTGATGGACAGCTGAACTCCCTCAGGCTGATTTTTAAGGAGAATGTCAAGAAAGACGGGACAAAGAGACGCCACGAGACTGGACACCTGGGACAAAACAAGGTTTGTATTTAAGAAAGAGAGAAGAGGAGGAGAGGAGGAGAAAAGAGGAGAAGAGGAGAAAAGGGGAGAAGAGGAGAAAAGAGGAGAGGAGAGGAGAAGAGAGAGTCTGACCTGTACGACTCGCTTGTGCGTCTTTAAAACGGCGTCGACAAACATCTTTGTTCCCTGGTCCTGCATCAACGAGACTTCAGTGGTTTTGGTCGGTAGAGCGTAACTGAAACATGTAAGATCATCAGGTCTAAACCAGGACTAAACCAGGACTAAAGCAGGACTAAAGCAGGACTAAAGCAGGACTAAAAGCAGGACTAAACCAGGACTAAAGCTAAAGCCAGGACTAAACCAGCCAGGACTAAACCAGGACTACTAAAACCAGACTAAACCAGGTCTAAACAGGATTAAACCAGGACTAAAAACCAGGACTAAACCACGATTAAACCAGGATTAAACCAGGACTAAACCAGGACTAAACCAGGATTAAACCAGGACTAAACCAGGACTAAAACCAGGATTAAACCAGGACTAAACCAGGACTAAACCAGCTAAACCAAACCAGGACTAAACCAGGACTAAAACCAGGACTAAACCAGGACTAAAAACCAGGACTAAACCAGGACTAAACCAGGATTAAACCAGGACTAAACCAGGACTAAACCAGGACTAAACCAGGACTAAACCAGGACTAAACCAGGATTAAACCAGGACTAAACCAGGACTAAACCAGGACTAAACCAGGATTAAACCAGGACTAAACCAGGACTAAACCAGGATTAAACCAGATTAAACCAGGACTAAACCAGGACTTAAACCAGGATTAAACCAGGACTAAACCAGGACTAAACCAGGACTAAACCAGGGCTAAACCAGGTCTAAACCAGGATTAAACCAGGACTAAACCAGGAGTAAACCAGGATTAAACCAGGACTAAACCAGGATTAAACCAGCATTAAACCAGGATTAAACCAGGACTAAACCAGGATTAAACCAGGATTAAACCAGGATTAAACCAGGATTAAACCAGGTCTAAACCAGGATTAAACCAGGACTAAACCAGGACTAAACCAGGACTAAACCAGGACTAAACCAGGACTGAACCAGGACTAAACCAGGACTAAACCAGGTCTAAACCAGGATTAAACCAGGACTAAACCAGGATTAAACCAGGATTAAACCAGGATAAACCAGGACTAAACCAGGACTAAACCAGGACTAAACCAGGACTGAACCAGGACTGAACCAGGACTGAACCAGGACTAAACCAGGTCTAAACCAGGACTAAACCAGGACTAAACCAGGATTAAACCAGCATTAAACCAGGATTAAACCAGGATTAAACCAGGATTAAACCAGGATTAATCCAGGACTAAACCAGGATTAAACCAGGACTAAACCAGGATTAAACCAGGACTAAACCAGGACTAAACCAGGACTAAACCAGGACTAAACCAGGACTAAACCAGGATTAAACCAGGACTAAACCAGGACTAAACCAGGACTAAACCAGGACTAAACCAGGTCTAAACCAGGACTAAACCAGGACTAAACCAGGATTAAACCAGGATTAAACCAGGATTAAACCAGGATTAAACCAGGACTAAACCAGGATTAAACCAGGACTAAACCAGGACTAAACCAGGATTAAACCAGGACTAAACCAGGACTAAACCAGGACTAAACCAGGACTAAACCAGGTCTAAACCAGGATTAAACCAGGACTAAACCAGGATTAAACCAGGATTAAACCAGGATTAAACCAGGACTAAACCAGGACTAAACCAGGATTAAACCAGGACTAAACCAGGATTAAACCAGGATTAAACCAGGACTAAACCAGGACCACACTGCACTATTTCTACAGGGAAGTGAACAGGGGAAAACCTGACATGTTTGTACCACCAGAGTTTTAAACAGGGTCACAGAGAGGTCACACAGGAGTCCATGATAACAGCAGTAAAAAAAGAGACCCTCACACTGACCTCTGTGTGACCTCTGTGCAACCTCTCTGTGGCCTCTGTGTGACCCTCACACTGACCTCTCTGTGACCTCACACTGACCTCTGTGTGACCCTCACACTGACCTCTGTGTGACCTCTGTGTGACCCTCACACTGACCTCTGAGTGACCTCTGTGTGACCCTCACACTGACCTCTCTGTGACCTCACACTGACCTCTCTGTGACCTCTGTGTGACCCTCACACTGACCTCTCTGTGACCTCACACTGACCTCTCTGTGACCCTCTGTGCACTGACTCTCTGTGGCCTCTGTGTGACCCTCACACTGACCTCTCTGTGACCTCTGTGCAACCTCTCTGTGGACCTCTCTGTGACCCTCACACTGACCTCTCTGTGACCTCTGTGTGACCCTCACACTGACCTCTGTGTGACCTCACACTGACCTCTCTGTGACCTCTGTGTGACCTCTGTGTGACCCTCACACTGACCTCTCTGTGACCTCACACTGACCTCTGTGTGACCTCTGTGTGACCCTCACACTGACCTCTCTGTGACGCTGACGCTGAGCCGGTCACAGAGGCGGTGGATGTACTGGGCGTAGTGCTCCACCAGAGTCATGTCGAAGCCGGACACGGTGACGTTCAGAGTCCCGTACGCCGTCGGCGTCGCCGTGACGACCTGCTTCATCTGCTGCTTGTCCTTCTTCTTCTTAGGCTGAAAATAGCACATGGAATGTTTACTTTCTGGGTCATGTTTAGTTTTTTAGGTCCCAAGACCAGCAACTTATCATAAAATATCAACATGAACAAAAAGACCAGTTTTACCACCTTTGCTCTGATGTCCTGATGTTCTAATGCTGATGTTCTAATGCCCTGATGTTCTAATGCTCTGATGTTCTAATGCTCTAATGCCCTGATGTTCTAATGCTCTGATGTTCTAATGCTCTGATGTTCTAATGCTCTGATGTTCTAATGCTCTGATGTTCTAATGCTCTGATGTTCTATTGCTCTGATGTTCTAATGCTCTGATGTTCTAATGCTCTGATGTTCTAATGCTCTGATGTTCTATTGCTCTGATGTTCTAATGCTCTGATGTTCTAATGCCCTGATGTTCTAATGCCCTGATGTTCTAATGCTCTGATGTTCTAATGCTCTGATGTTCTAATGCCCTGATGTTCTAATGCTCCAATGCGCTGATGTTCTATTGCTCTGATGTTCTAATGCTCTGATGTTCTATTGCTCTGATGTTCTATTGCTCTGGTGTTCTAATGCTCCAATGCTCTGATGTTCTATTGCTCTGATGTTCTAATGCTCTGATGTTCTATTGCTCTGATGTTCTATTGCCCTTATGTTCTAATGCTCTGATGTTCTAATGCTCCAATGCTCTGATGTTCTATTGCTCTGATGTTCTATTGCTCTGATGTTCTAATGCTCTGATGTTCTAATGCCCTGATGTTCTGATGCTGATGTTCTAATGCTCTGATGTTCTAATGCTCTGATGCCCTGATGTTCTAATGCCCTGATGTTCTAATGCTCTGATGTTCTAATGCTCTGATGTTCTAATGCTCTGATGTTCTAATGCTCTGATGTTCTATTGCTCTGATGTTCTAATGCTCTGATGTTCTAATGCTCTGATGTTCTAATGCTCCGATGCTCTGATGTTCTATTGCTCTGATGTTCTATTGCTCTGATGTTCTAATGCCCTGATGTTCTATTGCTCTGATGTTCTAATGCTCTGATGTTCTATTGCTCTGATGTTCTAATGCCCTGATGTTCTATTGCTCTGATGTTCTATTGCTCTGATGTTCTAATGCTCTGATGTTCTATTGCTCTGATGTTCTTTTGCCCTTATGTTCTAATGCTCTGATGTTCTATTGCCCTTATGTTCTAATGCTCTGATGTTCTAATGCCCTGATGTTCTAATGCTCTGATGTTCTATTGCTCTGATGTTCTAATGCTCTGATGTTCTATTGCTCTGATGTTCTGATGTTCTATTGCTCTGATGTTCTGATGTTCTATTGCTCTGATGTTCTAATGCTCCAATGCTCTGATGTTCTATTGCTTTGATGTTCTTTTGCTCTGATGTTCTAATGCCCTGATGTTCTAATGCTCTGATGTTCTAATGCTCTGATGTTCTAATGCTCTGATGTTCTATTGCTCTGATGTTCTAATGCCCTGATGTTCTAATGCCCTGATGTTCTATTGCTGATGTTCTATTGCTCTGATGTTCTATTGCCCTTATGTTCTAATGCTCTGATGTTCTATTGCTCTGATGTGATGTTCTAATGCTCTGATGTTCTATGCTCTGATGCTCTGATGCTTCTATTGCTCTGATGTCTAATGCTCTGATGTTCTAATGCCCTGATGTTCTAATGCTCTAATGCTCTGATGTTCTAATGCTCTGATGTTCTATTGCTCTGATGTTCTATTGCTCTGATGTTCTATTGCCCTTATGTTCTAATGCTCTGATGTTCTATTGCCATTATGTTCTAATGCTCTGATGTTCTATTCCTCTGATGTTCTAATGCTCTGATGTTCTAATGCTCCAATGCTCTGATGTTCTAATGCTCTGATGTTCTAATGCCCTGATGTTCTAATGCCCTGATGTTCTAATGCTGATGTTCTAATGCTCTGATGTTCTAATGCTCTGATGTTCTAATGCTCTGATGTTCTAATGCCCTGATGTTCTAATGCTCTGATGTTCTAATGCTCTGATGTTCTATTGCTCTGATGTTCTAATGCTCTGATGTTCTAATGCTCCAATGCTCTGATGTTCTATTGCTCTGATGTTCTAATGCTCTGATGTTCTAATGCCCTGATGTTCTAATGCTCTAATGCTCTGATGTTCTAATGCTCTGATGTTCTATTGCTCTGATGTTCTATTGCTCTGATGTTCTATTGCTCTGATGTTCTATTGCCCTTATGTTCTAATGCTCTGATGTTCTATTGCCATTATGTTCTAATGCTCTGATGTTCTATTCTCTCTGATGTTCTAATGCTCTAATGCTCTGATGTTCTAATGCTCTGATGTTCTATTGCTCTGATGTTCTATTGCTCTGATGTTCTATTGCCCTTATGTTCTAATGCTCTGATGTTCTATTGCCATTATGTTCTAATGCTCTGATGTTCTATTCCTCTGATGTTCTAATGCTCTGATGTTCTAATGCTCCAATGCTCTGATGTTCTATTGCTCTGATGTTCTAATGCTCTGATGTTCTATTGCTCTGATGTTCTATTGCTCTGATGTTCTATTGCTCTGATGTTCTAATGCTCCTGAATGCTCTAATGTTCTTCTATGCTCTGATGTTCTAATGCTCTGATGTTCTAATGCTCTGATGTTCTATTGCTCTGATGTTCTATTGCCCTCTGATGTTCTAATGCTCTGATGTTCTAATGCTCCAATGCTCTGATGTTCTATTGCTCTGATGTTCTATTGCCCTTATGTTCTAATGCTCTGATGTTCTATTGCTCTGATGTTCTAATGTTCTGATGTTCTAATGCTCTGATGTTCTAATGCTCTGATGTTATATTGCTCTGATGTTCTAATGCCCTGATGTTCTAATGCTCTGATGTTCTAATGCTCCAATGCTCTGATGTTCTATTGCTCTGATGTTCTAATGCTCTGATGTTCTATTGCTCTGATGTTCTATTGCTCTGATGTTCTAATGCTCCAATGCTCTGATGTTCTATTGCTCTGATGTTCTATTGCTCTGATGTTCTAATGCCCTGATGTTCTATTGCTCTGATGTTCTAATGCTCTGATGTTCTATTGCTCTGATGTTCTAATGCTCTGATGTTCTATTGCTCTGATGTTCTTTTGCCCTTATGTTCTAATGCTCTGATGTTCTATTGCCCTTATGTTGTAATGCTCTGATGTTCTAATGCTCTGATGATTCTAATTACTCTGATATTCTAATGCTCTGATGTTCTAATGCCCTGATGTTCTGATGCTGATGTTCTAATGCTCTGATGTTCTAATGCTCTGATGTTCTAATGCTCTGATGTTCTAATGCTCTGATGTTCTAATGCTCTGATGCCCTGATGTTCTAATGCTCTGATTTTCTAATGCTGATGTTCTAATGCCCTGATGTTCTAATGCTCTGATGTTCTAATGCTCTGATGCCCTGATGTTCTAATGCTGATGTTCTAATGCCCTGATGTTCTAATGCCCTGATGTTCTAATGCCCTGATGTTCTAATGCTCTGATGTTCTAATGCTCTGATGTTCTAATGCTCTGATGTTCTAATGCCTGATGTTCTATGCTCTGATGTTCTAATGATGTTCTAATGCTCCAATGCTCTGATGTTCTATTGCTCTGATGATGTTCTTTTGCTCTGGTGTTCTATTGCTCTGATGTTCTTTTGCTCTGATGTTCTAATGCTCTGATGTTCTAATGCCCTGATGTTCTAATGCCCTGATGTTCTAATGCTCTGATGTTCTAATGCCCTGATGTTCTATTGCTCTGATGTTCTAATGCCCTGATGTTCTAATGCCCTGATGTTCTAATGCCCTGATGTTCTAATGCCCTGATGTTCTATTGCTCTGATGTTCTATTGCTCTGATGTTCTATTGCCCTTATGTTCTAATGCTCTGATGTTCTATTCCTCTGATGTTCTAATGCTCCAATGCTCTGATGTTCTATTGCTCTGATGTTCTAATGCTCTGATGTTCTAATGCTCTGATGTTCTAATGCCCTGATGTTCTAATGCTCTAATGCTCTGATGTTCTAATGCTCTGATGTTCTATTGCTCTGATGTTCTATTGCTCTGATGTTCTATTGCCCTTAATGCTCTGATGTTCTATTGCCATGATGTTCTAATGCTCTGATGTTCTATTGCTCTGATGTTCTAATGCTCTGATGTTCTAATGCTCTGATGTTCTAATGCTCTGATGTTCTATTGCTCTGATGTTCTAATGCTCTGATGTTCTAATGCTCTGATGTTCTAATGCTCTGATGTTCTAATGCTCTATTGCTCTGATGTTCTAATGCTCTGATGTTCTAATGCCCTGATGTTCTAATGCTCTGATGTTCTAATGCTCTGATGTTCTAATGCTCTGATGTTCTATTGCTCTGATGTTCTAATGCCCTGATGTTCTAATGCCCTGATGTTCTATTGCTGATGTTCTATTGCTCTGATGTTCTATTGCCCTTATGTTCTAATGCTCTGATGTTCTATTGCTCTGATGTTCTAATGCCCTGATGTTCTAATGCCCTGATGTTCTATTGCTGATGTTCTATTGCTCTGATGTTCTATTGCCCTTATGTTCTAATGCTCTGATGTTCTATTGCTCTGATGTTCTAATGCTCTGATGTTCTATTGCTCTGATGTTCTATTGCCCTTATGTTCTAATGCCCTGATGTTCTAATGCCCTGATGTTCTAATGCTCTGATGTTCTAATGCTCTGATGTTCTAATGCTCTGATGTTCTATTGCTCTGATGTTCTAATGCTCTGATGTTCTATTGCTCTGATGTTCTATTACTCTGATGTTCTAATGCTCTGATGTTCTAATGCTCTGATGTTCTATTGCCCTTATGTTCTATTGCCCTGATGTTCTAATGCTCTGATGTTCTATTGCCCTTATGTTCTAATGCTCCAATGCTCTGATGTTCTATTGCTCTGATGTTCTAATGCTCTGATGTTCTATTGCTCTGATGTTCTATTGCTCTGATGTTCTAATGCCCTGATGTTCTAATGCTCTGATGTTCTAATGCTCTGATGTTCTATTGCCCTGATGTTCTATTGCCCTGATGTTCTAATGCCCTGATGTTCTAATGCCCTGATGTTCTAATGCTCTGATGTTCTAATGCTCTGATGTTCTAATGCTCTGATGTTCTATTGCCCTGATGTTCTAATGCCCTGATGTTCTAATGCCCTGATGTTCTAATGCCCTGATGTTCTAATGCTCTGATGTTCTAATGCCCTGATGTTCTATTACTCTGATGTTCTAATGCTCTTATGTTCTATTGCTCTGATGTTCTAATGCTCTGATGTTCTAATGCCCTGATGTTCTAATGCTCTGATGTTCTAATGCCCTGATGTTCTATTACTCTGATGTTCTAATGCTCTTATGTTCTATTGCTCTGATGTTCTAATGCTCTGATGTTCTATTGCCCTTATGTTCTAATGCTCTGATGTTCTATTGCCATTATGTTCTAATGCTCTGATGTTCTATTACTCTGATGTTCTATTACTCTGATGTTCTAATGCTCTGATGTTCTAATGCTCTGATGTTCTAATGCTCTGATGTTCTATTACTCTGATGTTCTAATGCTCTGATGCTCTAATGCTCTGATTTTCTAATGCTCTGATGTTCTAATGCTCTATTGCTCTGATGTTCTAATGCTCTGATGTTCTAATGCCCTGATGTTCTAATGCCCTGATGTTCTAATGCTCTGATGTTCTAATGCTCTGATGTTCTAATGCTCTGATGTTCTATTGCTCTGATGTTCTAATGCCCTGATGTTCTAATGCCCTGATGTTCTATTGCTGATGTTCTATTGCTCTGATGTTCTATTGCCCTTATGTTCTAATGCTCTGATGTTCTATTGCTCTGATGTTCTAATGCTCTGATGTTCCATTGCTCTGATGTTCTATTGCCCTTATGTTCTAATGCCCTGATGTTCTAATGCCCTGATGTTCTAATGCTCTGATGTTCTAATGCTCTGATGTTCTAATGCCCTGATGTTCTAATGCTCTGATGTTCTAATGCTCTGATGTTCTATTGCCCTGATGTTCTATTGCCCTGATGTTCTAATGCCCTGATGTTCTAATGCTCTGATGTTCTAATGCTCTGATGTTCTAATGCTCTGATGTTCTAATGCCCTGATGTTCTAATGCTCTGATGTTCTAATGCTCTGATGTTCTATTGCCCTGATGTTCTATTGCCCTGATGTTCTAATGCCCTGATGTTCTAATGCTCTGATGTTCTAATGCTCTGATGTTCTAATGCCCTGATGTTCTAATGCCCTGATGTTCTAATGCTCTGATGTTCTGTTTGTGGTGTGACTTACCGCCTCTTTGGGTAACAGATACTTCCACTTCCCGATGCTGTGCGTGGGCATTCCCTTGTACTGCCTCGTGTCCACGGTCACACTTCCTCCTGTACAAAACAAAACATCACATAAACTGTTTTTCGCTGGTCCAGGACCAAAATCCACATCTCAATGTGTTTTACTGCTGCCATTTTCTTTTTTGGACGTCATTAGAAAAGGAAGATAAACAAGATCTTACCCCAAACGCAGTGTCGAGTCAGAGGCAGCGCCCTCCTGTGGAACACAGTGGAACTTAATGTAATGTGGAGCTTTATATAAAACATTTTATCTCAGAACAAAACAGGGACAAAACTCACCGACATGTTGAAGCAGCTCGGTCCAAGACGAGCGCGTGTGTGAGAACAGTTTGTATCTTAAAGAAAACATAAAGGAGCAGTCAGATATAGATAATGCCACACTGTGGAAAATTCATCTCCATGGAGAAAAGCAGCTGATGGAACATGGACCAGAAAAGTGACATAGTGCACCTTTAAAATATGCAGAAGTGAATAAGTTAAACTGGAACTATTTAGAGATAAGATCTTCTGTATTTCGGTTTGTGCTTAGCAGAACACACATTTATATAAACAGTCTATGAACACAGCAAACACTAAACATGACCAAGAACTACACAAAACTAACCGCATGTTTTAATCACGTTGTACATTTATACTTGTCTATAATGTAAATACTGTAATAAAATGTAAAAACATAAATGACCTCTGCGGACAAACTGATAAAGGCCAAATGTTCGCACCTTTCTAAACGCTGGATTCATTCTGTGGCTCTGCAAACATCACAACACAAATATAAATGACTCGTCGATGTTTTTCAGGAGAAAAATCCAAAAATGAACAAAAACATGCGCTGAAAAGTGACACCGGAAGTCTCGACCGGAAATACGTCCGTCACCACTAAGCGTCCCCCTGATGGTCCGTTTAACAATGGTTCCACTTTATGTTTACGAGAAAAAACAAAAAGATAAATATATTAAGATCAAGTTTTAAAAAAGGAAAAAAGAAAAAAGCTCAATTAATATATTAAGCTCAATAAAAAAAGAAGATGAAAATGACTACACTGCCAGAGTTTATTCTACTGACAGCACATTTCACTTGTAATAAGGAAAAATAGACATTGGATCCAGTAAGAAGTGAAATGATGCAGGATGTAAGCAACAAAAAACTTAAAACGTATCAAATCAAGATAAATTCATGAACATTTTATGAATATATTAAAGTATTTTTATTCACCATTTATCATTTTACAAACATGTTTATTTACCTTTTCCATCCTTCACAAAATACTCTCGTCAGAACTGCATTTGTTACATTCAAACTGTTTGTACATTTTCTGTTATAAAGTGCGACACACATCACCTGGAATAAAGTTCAGTGCATAGGCTCAGAACAGAAACCACATTTTAAACAATGCCACAGGTTCAAGCACGAATCAGCAACATGCCTCCAGCGAGTTTGGGCTGCGCATTCTTTGGCATTTTAGATGTTTAAAGTTGCACTGCGTAACTTTTCTGGCCACCTGCTTGTTTCCATGAAGATGCTATTGCTTAGAATGTTCCGGAGTGTGACATTAATCACATTGTTTTCTGTGAGCAGGTAAGCAGCTTGTTGATCGTGGAGATGAACAGGTTTAAAGCCATACTGTGGGACATTCCAAACAAAGAAATTACAGCAGGAGACACTTTCCGGGACAAAAGTTACACAGTGCACCTTTAAAATGAGTCACAATCATTCTCATTTTTAGATTCAAGTCATGCATGAAGCTTGTACCAGTGTCGAGTAAAAACCACATGCGTAAAATGCTACAGAACATCATTTAAATAAGCAGAGCAATTTTTCAAAATACATCCAAAAATTAAGTATTTCTCCTTTAAAAATGCAACAATTTTCAAACTGTTGAACAAAACCTTGTTCCAGTGTCACACGTGTTCCTGTGTTTGTGGTAGAGCACCTTGATGTTTGCAGCAGTCGAGTCCAGAGAGGCAGAGGAAACAGCAAAGAACATTCAAAAACACACTGCCTCCAGGTACCACAGGAAAAAAGAGTCTGAAAAAGAGTCTGAAAGTGTCTGTGGGCTTCAGGTTCATCTGAAACACACACAGCACCTTCTTCACATTCTACAACGTCAGATGAAGAAAAGTCTGAGTGAGAGAAAGAAAAAGAGACAAAGAAAGAGAAAGAGAGAAAGAGAGAAAGAGAAAGAGAGGGGTCTGTATGACTCTGAAAACCAGGAATAAACCAGGACTAAAGCAGGACTAAACCAGGTCTTTTTCACGTGGCGCTCGGCCCGGTGACCTCGACCCCGGTGACCTCGACCCCGGTGACCTCGACCCCGGTGACCTCGACCCCGGTGACCTCGTCTGTGATACGGAGAATGTGACGTCGTCTGAATCGTGTGTAAACATTGGTACAAAACGAGAGCAGTTTGAGTCCTGTGTTTGTCACACTCCTCTCACGATCTCTGCATCCTCCTCCTCTTCCTCCTCCTCCTCCTCCTCCTCCTCCTCCTCCTCCAGGTTGAGGCTGTAGGTGTCGTCTCCGAGGTCACTGTGGTCCTGTCCCTCCTCGTCCTACGAGCAGGAAACGAGGACAACTTTAAAGATGCATTATGGCACTTTTCTGGGTGAGGGTCCAGCCCCTGCTCGCCTCCTTCCTCTTCTTCTCGCTCTCCTTCATTGATTTTCCTCTCTCCCCTCTCCTTACCTCTTCTTCCTCTCTCTCTTCCCTCCCCTCCTCCTCCTCTTCCTCTCTCTCTTCCCTCTTCTTCCTCTTTCTCCCCTCTCCTTACCTCCTCCTCTTCTTCCTCTCCTTCGCTCCTCATCTCTTCTTCGCTGCTGTCATCTAGAAAGTCGTCTTCGTCATCGTCGTCCTCCTCTGCGGCGTCTTCCTCGTTTCCTTCTGCCTCCTCCTCTTCCTCCTCCAGGTCTGAAAAGTAACCTGCCGATGTGACAGAGTCAGATCACACTCAGGACGTGTGTGTGTGTGTTTTGTGTGTGTGTTTGTGTGTGTGTGTGTGTGTGTGTGTGTGTGTGTGTGTGTGTGTGTGTTTGTGTGTGTGTTTGTGTGTGTTTGTGTGTGTTTGTGTGTGTTTGTGTGTGTGTGTTGTGTGTGTGTGTGTGTGTGTGTGTGTGTGTGTGTGTGTGTGTTTGTGTGTGTTTGTGTGTGTTTGTGTGTGTGTGTTTCCCCGGTTTGTCCCCGGTTTGTCCCCGTTTGTCCTGTTTGTCCCCGTTTTGTCCCCGTTTGTCCCCGTTTTGTCCCCGTTTGTCCCCGTTTGTCCCCGTTTTGTCCCCGGTTTGTCCCCGGTTTGTCCCCGTTTGTCCCGTTTGTCCCCGTTTGTCCTGTTTGTCCCCGGTTTTTCCCCCGTTTGTCCCCGTTTGTCCTGTTTGTCTCACAGAGGGAGTTGATGGCTGCTGTGATGTGACAGGGCAGTTCTTGGTCCAGGAACTTCCTCATCTCGTCCTCCATCATGACGCCCAGCACCTCCGTCTCCATGTCCACGTACTCCGGGTAGAACAGGTCCTTACGCAGCTGACGACGGCACCTTCACAGAACACGGACTTAAACACGGACTTAAACACGGACTTGAACACAGACTTGAACACGGACTTGAACACGGACTTGAACACGGACTTGAACACGGACTTGAACAGGACTTGAACACGGAACACGGACTTGAACACGGACTTGAACACGGACTTGAACACGGACTTGAACACGGACTTGAACGTGTTCCTTTAGATGTTTAAATGTAGAAGTGACACAGACTTACTGTTTTCCTGTCGTCTTGTAGGCCTGAAATAACAAACAAAACATGAGTCTGTCAAAGGCACAAAACAAGAACAGCTCAGAGCAAAATCAGAGCAAAATCAGAGCAAAATCAGAGCAAAATCACAGCTAAATCAGAGCTGAAATCAGTGCTACGTCAGAGCTCAAATCAGAGCTCACACACCTGTATATTCGGATGTTCCTGTGTTCTGGAGGTGTTTACTCTCTGGTGTGATGTTCTGGTGGTGTTTACTCTCTCGTGTGATGTTCTGGAGGTGTTTACTCTCTCATGTCATGTTCTGGAGGTGTTTTACTCTCTGGTGTGATGTTCTGGAGGTGTTTACTCTCTCCTGTGATGTTCTGGAGGTGTTTACTCTCTCTGTGTGTGATGTTCTGGAGGTTTTACTCTCTGGTGTGATGTTCTGGAGGTGTTTACTCTCTGGTGTGATGTTCTGGAGGTGTTTACTCTCTGGTGTGATGTTCTGGAGGTGTTTACTCTCTGGTGTGATGTTCTGGAGGTGTTTACTCTCTCTGGTGTGATGTTCTGGAGGTGTTTACTCTCTCTCGTGTGATGTTCTGGAGGTGTTTACTCTCTGGTGTGATGTTCTGGAGGTGTTTACTCTCTCCTGTGATGTTCTGGAGGTGTTTACTCTCTGGTGTGATGTTCTGGAGGTGTTTACTCTCTCGTGTGATGTTCTGGAGGTGTTTACTCTCTCCTGTGATGTTCTGGAGGTGTTTACTCTCTCTGGAGGTGTTTACTCTCTCCTGTGATGTTCTGGAGGTGTTTACTCTCTCATGTCATGTTCTGGAGGTGTTTACTCTCTCATGTCATGTTCTGGAGGTGTTTACTCTCTCCTGTGATGTTCTGGAGGTGTTTACTCTCTCTCTCTGTGATGTTCTGGAGGTGTTTACTCTCTGGTGTGATGTTCTGGAGATGTTTACTCTCTCCTGTGATGTTCTGGAGGTGTTTACTCTCTCCTGTGATGTTCTGGTGGTGTTTACTCTCTCGTGTGATGTTCTGGAGGTGTTTACTCTCTCATGTCATGTTCTGGAGGTGTTTACTCTCTGGTGTGATGTTCTGGAGGTGTTTACTCTCTCCTGTGATGTTCTGGAGGTGTTTACTCTCTGGTGTGATGTTCTGGAGGTGTTTACTCTCTGGTGTGATGTTCTGGAGGTGTTTACTCTCTGGTGTGATGTTCTGGAGGTGTTTACTCTCTGGTGTGATGTTCTGGAGGTGTTTACTCTCTCGTGTGATGTTCTGGAGGTGTTTACTCTCTGGTGTGATGTTCTGGAGGTGTTTACTCTCTCATGTCATGTTCTGGAGGTGTTTACTCTCTGGTGTGATGTTCTGGAGGTGTTTACTCTCTGGTGTGATGTTCTGGAGGTGTTTACTCTCTCGTGTGATGTTCTGGAGGTGCTTACTCTCTCGTGTGATGTTCTGGAGGTGTTTACTCTCTCCTGTGATGTTCTGGTGTGTTTAGATGTTAAGGATGTATATGAGACAATAGCAGAAAGGAGAAGTGAATGAATACTTTTTTCCACATAAATAGTCGTTTTTGCATGAGCTCCCCCTGCAGGTGTAGTCTTGTGAGTGCAGTTTTGGTCAGATACACCCTCTTTTTAGTCCAGACCGAGATCGACTACAGGCCTCTTCAGCCTTACCTGGATGAACCTGAAGGGGTCGCTCTCCTGCAGCAGGCCCTCCAGGCCACAGCGGACTTCCTGTAGTCGGGCCTGGTCCTGTCCGATCCTGGACACGTTCTTTTGGATGGCGGGGCCGTTCGTGTCCCAGTGCGTCCGGCTGCACTGCCTCAAACGGCTGATGAAACACTGCACTTTGGCTTTGAGCTCCTCCTCCAGTCGAGTCAGGCTCTGGTCCGACTCCTCGATGAACCTCTGTGTGAGAGAGCCGAGAGCCGTGAGAGCCGAGAGAACTGTGAGAGAGCCGAGAGAGAGCCAAGAGTCCGAGAGAGAGCCGAGAGTCGTGAGAACTGTGAGAGCTGTGAGAGCCAAGAGAGGGCCAAGATTCACGAGAGAGAGTCCAGAGCGCCGTGAGACCCGTGAGAGCCGAGAGAACTGTGAGAGAGCCGTGAGAGCCGAGAGAACTGTGAGAGAGCCGAGAGAGAGCCAAGAGTCCAAGAGAGAGCCGAGAGTCGTTTAGAGCCGAGAGAACTGTGAGCCAAGCCGAGAGAGAGCTGGAGAGCCGAGAGAGAGCCGAGAGAGAGCCAGAGAGTTCCGAGAGAGAACTGCTCCTGGTGAGAGTCGTGAGAGCCGGTGAGAGCCGTGAGAGTCTCTGAGAGAGAGCCGAGGTGTTTAGAGAGCCGAGACCAGTGAGAGAGAGAGAGAACTGTGAGAGAGCCGAAAGAGAGCCAAGAGTCCGAGAGAGAGCCGAGAGTCGTGAGAGCCGAGACAACTGTGAGAGCCGAGACAACTGTGAGAGCCGAGAGAGAGCCAAGAGTCCGAGAGAGAGCCGAGAGTCGTGAGACCGGTGAGAGCCGTGAGAGCTGAGAGAACTGTGAGAGCCAAGAGCCGTGAGAGCTGAGAGAACTGTGAGAGCCGAGAGCCGTGAGACCAGTGAGAGCCGAGAGAACCGTGAGAGAGCCGAGAGAGCCCGTGAGCCGAGAGAACTGTGAGAGCCGAGAGCCGTGAGACCAGTGAGAGCCGAGAGAACTGTGAGAGAGCCGAAAGAGAGCCAAGAGTCCGAGAGAGAGCCGAGAGTCGTGAGAGCCGAGACAACTGTGAGAGCCGAGAGAGAGCCAAGAGTCCGAGAGAGAGCTGAGAGTCGTGAGACCGGTGAGACCCGTGAGAGCTGAGAGAACTGTGAGAGCCGAGAGCCGTGAGACCAGAGGGAGCTGAGAGAGAGCCAAGAGTCCGAGAAAGAGCCGAGAGCCGTGAGACCCGTGAGAGCCGAGAGACTGTGAGAGAGAAAGAGCCGAGAGCTGTGAGAGCTGTGAGAGCCGAGAGCCGTGAGACCAGTGAAAGCTGAGAGAGAGCTGAGAGTCAGAGAAAGAGCCGAGAGCTGTGAGAGCCGAGAGAACTGTGAGAGAGAGCCGAGAGAGCCTGTGAGAGCCGAGAGAAGCTGTGAGAGAGTCGAGAGTCAGAGAGAGCCGAGAGCTGTGAGAGCCGTGAGAACTGTGAGAAAGAGCCGAGAGCTGTGAGAGCCGTGAGAGCTGTGAGAGAGCCGAGAGAAGAGCCAAGAGTCCGAGAGAGCTGAGAGTCGTGAGACCGGTGAGAGCCGTGAGAGCTGTGAGAGCCGAGAGCCGTGAGACCCGAGAGACCAGTGAGAGCTGAGAGAGAGCCAACAGTCCGAGAAAGAGCCGAGAGCCGTGAGAGACGAGAGAGCCGAGAGCTGAGAGCTGTGAGACCTGTGAGAACTGTGAGAGCCGAGAGCCGTGAGAGCCGAGATAACTGTGAGAGCCGAGAGAGCCGTGAGAGCCGTGAGAGCCGAGAGAACCGTGAGAGAGCCGAGAGCTGTGAGAGCCGAGAGAACTGTGAGAGAGCCGAAAGAGAGCCAAGAGTCCAAGAGAGAGAGCGAGAGAGTCGTGAGAGCCGAGAGAACTGTGAGAGCGAGAGAGAGCCAAGAGTCCGAGAGAGAGCTGAGAGTCGTGAGACCGGTGAGAGCCGTGAGAGCCGAGAGCCGAGAGAGCTGTGAGAGCGTGAGAGAGCCCGTGAGAGCCGAGAGAAGCTGTGAGAGAGCCGAGAGCCGAGAGAGACCCGTGAGAGCCGAGAGAACTGTGAGAGCCGAGAGCTGTGAGAGCTGTGAGAGCTGAGAGAGAGCCAAGAGTCCGAGAAAGAGCCGAGAGCTGTGAGAGCCGTGAGAGCAGAGATAACTGTGAGAGAGCCGAGAGCTGTGAGAGCCGTGAGAACTGTGAGAAAGAGCCGAGAGCTGTGAGAGCCCGTGAGAGCTGTGAGAGAGCCGAGAGAAGCCAAGAGTCCGAGAGAGCTGAGAGTCGTGAGACCGGTGAGAGCTGTGAGAGCTGTGAGAGCCGAGAGCCGTGAGACCCGTGAGACCCGTGAGACCAGTGAGAGCTGAGAGAGAGCCAACAGTCCGAGAAAGAGCCGAGAGCCGTGAGATCCGTGAGAGCCGTGAGAGCTGTGAGACCTGTGAGAACTGTGAGAGCCGAGAGCCGTGAGAGCCGAGATAACTGTGAGAGCCGAGAGCCGTGAGACCAGTGAGAGCCGAGAGAACCGTGAGAGAGCCGAGAGCTGTGAGAGCCGAGAGAACTGTGAGAGAGCCGAAAGAGAGCCAAGAGTCCAAGAGAGAGAGCCGAGAGTCGTGAGAGCCGAGAGAACTGTGAGAGCCGAGAGAGAGCCAAGAGTCCGAGAGAGAGCTGAGAGTCGTGAGACCGGTGAGAGCCGTGAGAGCCGAGAGAGCTGTGAGAGCCGTGAGACCCGTGAGAGCCGAGAGAACTGTGAGAGCCGAGAGCTGTGAGAGCTGTGAGAGCTGAGAGAGAGCCAAGAGTCCGAGAAAGAGCCGAGAGCTGTGAGAGCCGTGAGAGCAGAGATAACTGTGAGAGAGCCGAGAGCTGTGAGAGCCATGAGAGCCGAGAGAACTGTGAGAGAGCCGAGATAACTGTGTGAGAGCCGAGAGCTGTGAGAGCCATGAGAGCCGAGAGAACTGTGAGAGAGCCGAGAGAGGGCCAAGATTCGCGAGAGAGAGCCAAGAGAGCCGAGAGAGCCGTGAGAGCCGTGAGAGCCGTGAGAGCCGAGAGAGCCGTGAGACAAAAAAAAAAATTCTTACATTTATATTATAGTTATTCATTCTACCTCCATGGCCTCAGTCGTTCGCATCTTGTTCTGTCGTTCTTTACGAACAGTGTTCTTTCGTTCGTACCTCGTTCTTTCGTTCGTGCCTCGTTCGTTCTTTCGTTTTCGTTCGTGCCTCGTTCTTTCGTTCGTACCTTGTTCTTTCGTTCGTGCCTCGTTCTTTCGTTCGTACCTTGTTCTGTCGTTCGTACCTTGTTCTGTCGTTTTGTACCTTGTTCTGTCGTTCGTACCTTGTTCTGTCGTTTGTTCTGTCGTTCGTACCTTGTTCTGTCGTTCCTACCTTGTTCTGTCGTTTGTTCTGTCGTTCGTACCTTGTTCTGTCGTTCTTTCTCTCTCTGTTCTTGGAGTTTCTTCTCTGTCAGGCTGAACTTGCGCTCCACTCTGTACATCTGTTTATCCAGACTTATCTGAGAACAGTGAGGCAGGGGCAGATTAGCACCAGCGCTAATCCCACATTAGCACATTAGCATATTAGCACATTAGCATATTAGCATATTAGCATATTAGCACATTAGCATATTAGCACATTAGCTCTTGAACCAGACTCTGCTACATGGGACCTACAGCCACAACATGGACTCATCACAGTACAGTGCTTCCACTGTATTTGTCATTATGAAAATTTTAATCTGCTTGAATTAAAAAAGAAATTTTCTATTTTGTCCAGTTAATTTGTTTTTGGTTCAGACCAACTAAACCATTAGTAACAGGTCTATAACTGGTTTATCCCGGTTTAGTCCCGGTTCAGTCCCGGTTTAATCCCGGTTCAATCCCGGTTTAATCCCGGTTTAATCCCGGTTTAATCCCGGTTTAATCCCGGTTTAGTCCCGGTTCAGTCCCGGTTTAATCCCGGTTTAGTCCCGGTTCAGTCCCGGTTTAATCCCGGTTTAGTCCCGGTTTAATCCCGGTTTAGTCCCGGTTTAATCCCGGTTTAGTCCCGGTTTAATCCCGGTTTAGTCCCGGTTTAGTTCTTGTGGACATTCCCAGACTCTGCACAGAGCCTCAGCCAAAAGTTTCAGACAGAAACCAAACTTGAAAAAGTAAAATGAGACTGAACCACACATGATTTTAACTAAAGTGCAGTAAACGACCTTCAGATCTTTCATGGTGTTCTTCAGAGTTTTGATGGTGTGGCCTGAGTGTCCTCCTTCGATGGTGCAGGCGTTACACACACACACTTTATCATCCAGACAGTAATATCTGAAACACAACAGAGCCACAGTCAGGACCTCAGGGAAACATGGACCTCAGGGACACATGGACCTCAAACACATGGACCTCAGACACATGGACCTCAGACACATGGACCACAGACACATGGACCTCAGACACATGGACCTCAGACACATGGACCTCAAACACATGGACCTCAGACACATGGACCTCAGACACATGGACCTCAGACACATGGACCTCAGACACATGGACCTCAGACACATGGACCTCAGACACATGGACCTCAGACACATGGACCTCAAACACATGGACCTCAGACACATGGACCTCAGACACATGGACCTCAGACACATGGACCTCAGACACATGGACCTCAGACACATGGACCTCAGACACATGGACCTCAAACACATGGACCTCAGACACATGGACCTCAGACACATGGACCTCAGACACATGGACCTCAGACACATGAAACATGGACCTCAGACACATGAAACATGGACCTCAAACACATGGACCTCAGACACATGGACCTCAGACACATGAAACATGGACCTCAAACACATGGACCTCAGAAACATGGACCTCAGACACATGGACCTCAGACACATGGACCTCAGACACATGGACCTCAAACACATGGACCTCAGACACCTGAACACATGGACCTCAAACACATGGACCTCAGACACATGGACCTCAGACACATGGGACCTCAGACACATGGACCTCAGACACATGGACCTCAACACATGGACCTCAGACATGGACACATGGACCTCAGACACATGGACCTCAGACACATGAAACATGGACCTCAGACACATGGACATGGACCTCAACATGACACATGGACCTCAGACACATGGACCTCAGACACATGAAACATGGACCTCAAACACATGGACCTCAGACACATGAAACATGGACCTCAAACACATGGACCTCAGACACATGGACCTCAGACACATGGACCTCAAACACATGGACCTCACACATGGACCTCAGACACATGGACCTCAGACACATGGACCTCAAACACATGGACCTCAGACACATGGACCTCAGACACATGGACCTCAGACACATGGACCTCAAACACATGGACCTCAGACACATGGACCTCAGACACATGGACCTCAGACACATGAAACATGGACCTCAAACACATGGACCTCAGACACATGAAACATGGACCTCAAACACATGGACCTCAGACACATGAAACATGGACCTCAAACATATGGACCTCAAACTCATGGACCTCAAACACATGAAACATGGACCTCAAACATATGGACCTCAGACACATGGACCTCAGACACATGAAACATGGACCTCAAACATATGGACCTCAAACACATGGACCTCAGACACATGAAAGATGGACCTCAAACACAAAAGCTTTGTGCAGCGTCAGACTCGACCATCATCAATGCAAAAGGTGAAAAATTTATGCAGCACTGAAAATAAATCTGTGACAGAAGCGAAACTGAAACAGCTCCACAGTGAATGTGCCGTAATCAGAGATAAAGGTGGAACAAACAAATATTAGAGAGACCTTTTTTTTTTGGTCAGGCCGTGTATAATGACATAATAAAATAATATAATAAATAACACACCGGTGTAAAGAGGTTTTTGTTCAGTCTCATGACGACAGTATTGTTCATTTTATTCCAATGTGGAATCACCGCTCTGACTCTGCACTTTAAACTGTTTGAGTTTTGAAACTCACAAAAATCCTTCTGCAGCACAGCTCCCCCTTGAGGCAGCAATGGAAATGATCTGGTTTAATGAAGCGTGTCTATTGTTTCTGAAACAGTCTCATTAAACTGTAATTTCAGTCTTGGCCAGGTTATCACAAAAGGATAAGCCTTTTGTGATCCTGAGAATCAACTCTGACTTTCATATTGTGATTTGTGACAAAATCCATCATGTTCAACCAGTGCACACTGCTGTTGTGCCCTCGAGCCAGACACTACACCCACCTAACCCCTGTGTGGCCTCCATAATGTGTCAGTGCAGCGTTGTACCTGTAGAGCTCATCGTGGTCGGGGCACTTCCTCCTCCAGAGGTCGTTCAGGGGGTCAGAGAGCGGGTGTTCTTTAAACGCAGGCAGCTCCAGGTGAGGCCGGACGTGCTCCTGACACATGGACACTTCACACTTCAAACACGTTTTCACCGCAAAACTTTGACCTGGATCTGCGGCGTCCTGAGAGGAAGCCGCCCCTAGAGGGCAGCACAACGCTTTTACACTGGTGCATTTGTATATTGTGACCACATAAAAACATTACTGATTACCTGCCCCCTCTGCGCAGTCTGCACCGCCGGCCTCTGCTGCCACCGGGGGGCAGTAGTCACAGGGCACAGAGGCGCCGGCCGCCCTGACCTGCGCCGCGCCCTGACATAAGACGCCCTCTGGAGGTTTGAACCCGGCCGCCGTAGAGGCGCTCTGTCTCCGTCTGTGTCGATAGTCGTCGGCGATGTTCGCCAGTTTGAAGTTCTTCTGGAAGGCGGAGTTACACCTGTGACTGTCGCGACATTCCGGGCACCTGAACCGGCCTCTGTCCGCCTGCCGTTTGAGGCGGTCCAGGCAGGTTCTGCAGAAGTTGTGTCCACAGGGGAGTAAATGTGGGTCACGGTACAAGTCCAAACACACGGGACACGTGAGCTCCTCCTGCAGGACGCTGGACTGACCCGAAGCCATGGTCCTGCCACAAAACGAGGGACGAGACAACGGGGAGCGGCGTGGAGCGGCGTGGAGCGGCGTGGAGCGGCGTGGAGCGGCGTGGAGCGGCGGGGAGCGGCGGGAGCGGCGGGGCGCGGCGGGGAGCGGCGGGAGCGGCGTGGAGCGGCGTGGAGCAGCGTGGAGCAGCAGTCACCTGCAAACAAAACACAGGAGGTGCTTTAATTTAGACCATTAAAAGTAGAGCTGAACAAAAAGGAAAAAAAATGTCTGACACAGAGAGAAAGAAACTGATGAACAGGTACTCGAGTAAAAGTACAACAGACTCTGAAGTACTGCACTTTTACTCGAGTAAAAGTACAACAGAAGAGGAGGAGTTTGAACCTGTTTTTCAGTGAAATGAGATAAACCAGGTTCACACGAGGTGAAACATCCAGATAAAACTGTTCATTTGTTCATTTGTTCATTTGTTTATTTGTTATTTGTTTTGTTTATTTGTTTATTTGTTTATTTGTTCATTTGTTCATTTGTTCATTTGTTCATTTGTTTATTTGTTTATTTGTTTATTTGTTTATTTGTTCATTTGTTCATTTGTTTATTTGTTTATTTGTTCATTTGTTTATTTGTTCATTTGTTTATCAGGAGAAACTGGAGTCTCTGCTGTAACTATGACGACAGATCACCACAGACTAAAGATTTACACTGGGACATGGATCTTTTATTGACTGACCACATTTAAGTTTTTATTTATTCTAATTAAAAACATTTTAATTATCTTTGAATCACAGTTTTATTATTATTATTATTATATAGATTTGATTAAATTTGATCTGATCTAAAACTGTCCAACATCTAAAATAAAACTTTAATTTTATTCATGATTTTCTCTTATTTTCAAGAAAAATGAAAGTGAAACTACATCAGACTGAACACACACTGAACACACACTGAACACAGACTGAACACAGACTGAACACACACTGAACACACACACTGAACACACACTGAACACACACTGAACACACACTGAACACACACTGAACACACACTGAACACACACTGACACTGAACACACACTGAACACACACTGAACACACACTGAACACACTGAACACACACTGAACACACACTGAACACACACACTGAACACACACTGAACACACACTGAACACACACTGAACACACACTGACACTGAACACACACTGAACACACACTGAACACACACTGAACACACACTGAACACACTGAACACACACACACACTGAACACACACTGAACACACACTGAACACACACTGAACACACACTGAACACACACTGAACACACACTGAACACACACTGAACACACACTGAACACACACTGAACACACACTGAACACACACTGACACACACTGAACACACACTGAACACACACTGAACACACACTGAACACTGAACACACACACTGAACACACACACTGACACACACACTGACACTGAACACACACACTGAACACACACTGACACACACTGAACACACACTGACACACTGAACACACACTGAACACACACTGAACACACACTGAACACACTGACACACTGAACACACAACAACACTGAACACACTGAACACACTGAACACACACTGAACACACACTGAACACACACTGACACTGAACACACACTGAACACACACTGAACACACACTGAACACACACTGAACACACACTGAACACACACTGAACACACTGAACACACACACACTGAACACACTGAACACACACTGAAACACACACACTGAACACACACTGAACACACACTGAACACACACACTGAACACACACTGAACACACACTGAACACACACTGAACACACACACTGAACACACACACACTGAACACACACTGAACACACACTGAACACACACTGAACACACACTGACAACTGAACACACACTGAACACACACTGACAACTGAACACACACTGAACACACACTGAACACACACTGAACACACACTGACACTGAACACACACTGAACACACACTGAACACTCACTGAACACACACTGAACACACACTGAACACACACTGACACTGAACACACACTAAACACACACTGAACACACACTGAACACACACTGACACTGAACACACACTGAACACTCACTGAACACACAACACACACTGACACACACACTGAACACACACTGACACTGAACACACACTGAACACACACTGAACACACACTGAACACACACTGACACAGAACACACACTGAACACACACTGACACTGAACACACACTAAACACACACTGAACACACACTGAACACACACTGACACTGAACACACACTGAACACTCACTGAACACACACTGAACACACACTGACACTGAACACACATTGAACACACACTGACACAGAACACACACTGAACACACACTGACACTGAACACACATGAACACACACTGAACACACACTGAACACACACTGAACACACACTGAACACACACTGAACACAGCCCTCAGTTTACACCTGGATCCAGGTTAAATATTCTCTGGTTGTTAAATCTCTGTTAAACTGAAGGACTCGGGCTCAATCAGAGCCGTTCACAGCTCACCCTCTGCGGCTCCTGTGTCCGGCTCCGGTGTCTCTGTCCGGCTCCTGTGTCCGGCTCCTGTGTCCGGCTCCTGTGTCCGGCTCCTGTGTCTGTGTCCGGCTCCTGTGTCCGGCTCCTGTGTCCGGCTCCTGTGTCCGGCTCCTGTGTCCGGCTCCTGTGTCCGGCTCCTGTGTCTCTGTCCGGCTCCTCTGTCCGGCTCTTGTGTCCGGCTCCTGTTTCTAGTCGTTCTCGGGGCTCGTTGTGTCCGCTGTGCGCGGCGCAGGGTCAGGACAGTGCCTCATGTTCCAGTTAGAGCTCGTTCTCTGGTGTTTTCTGGTGTTTCTGTAGGTTTTTTGTGCGGGTTTTCTCGTGTTTTTCTCGTGTTTTTCTCGTTTGTTCCACATTTATGCGTAAAAACAGAAGCGGCGGTTGATGCGGGATGTGACGTTCAAAGACCGTCCGTGATCCTAGCTCCACGTTTCACCGTCAGGGTTTTATTTCCACACAGAGAACAGCTTCAGATATAAAAATAAAATCACAGAATGGTTCTATTTGTAAGTGAGCACAGCTTTATTTCACACTTGCTCTGAGGCGGGAGGTAAATGTACGTGAAGACTTTTTAAAGATGAAAATATCACAGAGTCGCAGAAATATCCCACTGACTCCAGGAGGCTAAGATGGCGCCGGTGTGACGCATGACGCCGTGAACCACGTGACCCACGTAAACCACGTGACCCCGGGTTTTAACTGTTTACAGTCCACAGAGGGAGGGGCCAGTCACGAGGCTTTCGGCTCTTTTATGGAATCCGAATCTTTTGAATCCGTTCATTTCAAAGAGCCGTTAAAAACACCGTGTCTTTATATTATTTATGTAAAAGACAGAAGCCAGAGCGAGAATTATTTAATCTAAAACCACAGAGAAAATGTCCCTCAGTCTGACAAACACAAACTCAAATCTGTCCCTGCACAAAAAGTTTCAGAGAGAAAGCCGTTTCACTGCTGCTTCAAGACGCTTCAGCTCCTCAATTTACACAGATATAAAACACACACACACACACACACACACACACACACACACACACACACACACACACACACACACACACAGATGACGTTGAGTTTGTTTCACACGCACACACACACACACACACACACACACACACACACACACACACACACACACAGATGAAGTTGAGTTTGTTTCAGCGCACACAGATGAAGTTGAGTTTTTCCCAGGACTTCCTCTTGACCCACTGGTTTCCGTCTCCTCGCTCCACGGCTCCAGCCTCTCCACACTCACTCGGCCCATGCTCCTTCCAGTTCTTGTTCTTGTCAGAGACGTAGTGACCGTTCACCCACATCCAGGCCTCCAGAAAGCAGCTGTAGTGGAGCCCCACCCACACGGCGGCGCTGTCGGCCATCTTGGCTCTCTGACGCGCCATGTTCTTCAGGTGAGCGCGGTCGGTGAACCAGGCCAGGTCGCGGTGGTGTCGTCTGCAGTGGTGCAGAGCCTCCTCAAAGGTTTTGTTTATTGGCACCAGGACGAGGAGCTCTGTGCGGACAAAGCAAACACTTAAATACTTTAAAGGGATATTCTGTAACTTTTCTAGTGTGGAACAGGCCACCTGCTTGTCTCCATGGAAATGTTTATTTCGCCTGTATGGTATTTTCCACTTATTCATCTTGTATTTGTTCAACTATGGGCTTTGCTGCCTTCTCATGGCTCGCCTCTCCTTAGACCTGACCTGTCATCTCCTTGGATTAAACAGGCGGCTGACCCTCCACTTAAAAGTGACACAGTGCAGCTTTAAAGACTTTTATCAACATCTGTACTTACGATTTTTCCATGTATCTGGACAAAGTGCAGAAATAAACATCTCCACTGTGTGAATCTAATTATAAAGTGTCTTTACTGTCCGAAAAGCAGTAAGTGCACTGTTTGCATGGCAGTCGTTGTTAGTATTATTGTAAACTCCATTCTGGTCTATGACAGTTTAAACACAGACTTAACAAAATGTCATGATCCACGCTTCACTGCTCCTGTTTTGCCTCCTGTGTCTCCTCCCCCTCCCTCACCTGCCTGACTCCAGAGCTGGGTGGAGCCCTGGCTCCTCCCACACACACCTGCAGCCAATCAGGGCAATCAACGCAGCTGCAGGAGCTTAAAAGGAGCCAGGACCCAGCTCTCTCTGCCAGATCGTCTGCTGATCATCACCGTGTGTCTTCGTGCTGTTCACCTCACTGGTCATCCTCATGTCTCTGCTGTGCTTCCTGCCCATGTTCATCTGCCTGTTGTCCTGCTCGTGTCCTGCTCGTGTCCTGCTCGTGTCCTGCTCGTGTCCTGCTCGTGTCCTGCTCGTGTCCTGCTCGTGTCCTGCTCGTGTTCCCGCTCTGCACCCAGCCACCCTGCACTGTTCTGGACTCCTGTCTCCGACCCTGTCTCCCGGTACCGGCTCGTGTTCCCGTCTCGTGTGTTCCCTGCACCTCTGGACCCTGACCTGCACCCAGCTCCTTGTATGTTCTCCCATCAATGTGTTGTTCTGTCAATAAACACCCTTAAACTTGCCCCGAGTCCTGCATCTGTTGGTCCGCCTCACACCCCACATTACGACACAAAATATTTCAAACTGAGGGTCAGTGTGGGCCTTGTTCACATTATAGTAACAGTCATGGACTTACAGGTGAAAATAAAACGTGTAAGTGTGACTAAACTCTCACGCACATGTAACTGAGGACCACCCATCTGTGGTCAGGGGCATAGCGCCACCTTCTGGGCCCTGGCTAATCATCATGTTGTCTCATTTTTATTGTACAGACTGTGTGAGGTAAAAAGAACCTTTGACCCTCCAGTCCCACGTCCATCTGCTGTGCTGCATGTGTTAGCATGTTAGCGCGTTAGCACGTTAGCTTACCGTCATAACAGATGAAGTGTTTGCTCTTGTTGCAGTATTCCAGCTGCATTTTGCCGTCTGCTCCCAGGGTCGCACATCGTTTCTCATTTTTATCTGGATGATTTAATAAAACCTCGTCCCATTGGTCCCACGCTCTCACTGAAGACTCGCTGCCGTCCGACCAGCCCCAGGTGTCTCTGAACAGTCCAATCCAGCACTGTCCAGACGTGTTCCTCAGCTGTAACTGCTCCGCTCCACTGAGGAGGTCCGTGTGGTGCTGTCTGCAGAACGTCTGGGCCTGGGTCCAGTTCACCGTGTTGTTGGTGGAGGAAACAGCAGCCTTGGACGAGGCTGTGGAACGAGAGCATTCAGTTTACTAGAGATGACCTTTAACCTCAAGAGTGATGACCTTTAACCTCAAGAGCGTCATAGGGCAGTGCCACTACAGCTCCCATATTCATTGTAACCTGCCCGATTTATTTTCCTGGAATGTTCCACCATATGGCATTAAACATGTCCATCTTGCAGGTGTTTTCACTCTTTGAATACCAGAAAAAATATGTTTTTCACCATGACCGGGTCGTCTCTACCACAGACTGTTTATATAAATGCATGTAGCTAACCTGTTAGCCGCCGCCGTGTTCCAAACAGGAAGTGATCATGTTGCACTTCCTGCTCCATCGACTCTGGCTCCAGTTCAATTTCTGTATAAAAACTGTCCCTCTCTCTGTCCCTGCTGCTTCAGACTCATGTTGGTCTTAAATGTTCGTATTAACCCTCTACATGATCCTGGGGTTTTTATTTCACGTCTGTGTCTGTAAATCAACATATGAACATTAATAACAGACACATCAGGTCCTTCTGTCCCCGACGTCGTTAGCGTTAGCAACAGGTTTGATTGACAGTGTTGATAAGCGCCGGCTCTGCTGGTTTAGCAGGGAGCTAATATAAACTCAGAATTCCAAATATAAACTCTGCTCCAGATCAGTTGCTACACCTGCTCCAGCCTCGACGAGCTTCATTTGGAGCCAAACGCTGTGGTGACGTCACACTCACTTAGTCCGCTCCTTCACACAGTCTGTGCTCTCCATAGATCTGACCTGTAACTTCATCTGTATAGCTTCACATGATTGTTTAAGCCATACTGTGGAACCTTCGTGGCACTTTGACATAAAGTGAATAAAAAATGATCCAAACTGACCAAATATTTATGAACAAATGTTTTGTGATGATTATGTTATGATCCTGCCTGTTCCTGTGTGCCCCCCCCCTCCCTCACCTGTGTGACTCCGGAGCTGGGCGGAGTTTCCCGGTCCCGCCTGCACGCACCTGCTACTCATCAGCCTCATCACCTGCTGGGTATATAAGGACCAGGCCTTCAGATGTGCGGTGCTAGAACGTCCGCATGTCAAATGTGATTACCTAGCTCCCCTTTGTTACTTGTTACCTGCTTTTTTGACTTCGCTCACTGGATATTTCTCACCCTTCTAGACTCCAGCATCCTGCCCGTCTCTGCTCCGTTGGCTCTACCTCCGCCCTGGACCCTGCTTCCCGCCTGGTACTGTGTGTCTCGCCTCTCACCTTTGTCTCCCTGCTCACTGGGCTCCGGCTCCCGTCCTGCACCGGGCTCCGCTTCGATTTACCTGCTCTGTTTGAACTTTATTATTCACGTTGTAAATAAACACTGTTAAACTGCCCCGAGTGCCGCGTTTTTGGTCCGCCTCACAACCCCCGTTATAACAGATTATTATCCGTCTGAATGAGGAGGTTACATAAAGAGAAGAGCGTGTGCATCAGGAGGAACCTCACCGTCGTAACAGATGAAACAGTGACGGTGCTCACAGCCCGAGTCTGTCCAGGCGCCGTCGCTCCAGACGCCGTCGCTCCAGGCGCAGTGCTCACGTGAGGAGGTCGGATTTGAGTCGTTGTTTTTGTCTGTCGGCTCTCCTGTTTTCCACTTTGCCTCAGTCACGTTGAACTTGACCCCAGGCTGAGACCAGTGCCACATCCTGTTCACCAAGAGCTCACTGGTTTGATAAAGTCCAATCCACACGTCTGCTCCTCTGTCTGCTCCTCCGCCTGCTCCTCCGTCTGCTCCTCCGTCTGCTCCTCCGTCTGCTCCTCCGTCTGCTCCTCCGTCTGCTCCTCCGTCTGCTCCTCCGTCTGCTCCTCCATCTGCTCCTCCGTCTGCTCCTCCACCTGCAGCAGCCCTCTTCAGTCTCTCCAGGTCTCTCATGTGGTTGACTGTGGCCAGGTCAGTGTAGTTGTTCTTGCAGTACGCCTGAGCCTCAGACCATGTCTTGTTTTGTTTGATGAGGTGGTACACAGGCTCTTCAGGCACTGACACAGACGTCTGACCTGCACAGATGTGACCTACAGAGATGTGACCTACAGAGATGTGACCTGCAGAGATGTGACCTGCAGAGATGTGACCTGCACAGATGTGACCTACAGAGATGTGACCTACAGAGATGTGACCTACAGAGATGTGACCTGCAGAGATGTGACCTACAGAGATGTGACCTGCACAGATGTGACCTACAGAGATGTGACCTACAGAGATGTGACCTACAGAGATGTGACCTACAGACATCGAAAAGGACATGAGTATCACACAGTAAAACTCTGATACTTTGAGTCCAGACACGGCCTGTGGATCAGAGGGACAAAACTAAACCAGGTCTACATCCGGACTAAACCAGGTCTACATCCGGACTAAACCAGGTCTACATCAGGACTAAACCAGGTCTACATCTGGACTAAACCAGGTCTACATCAGGACTAAACCAGGTCTACATCAGGACTAAACCAGGTCTACATCAGGACTAAACCAGGTCTACATCAGGACTAAACCAGGTCTACATCAGGACTAAACCAGGTCTACATCCGGACTAAACCAGGTCTACATCCGGACTAAACCAGGTCTACATCAGGACTAAACCAGGTCTACATCTGGACTAAACCAGGTCTACATCAGGACTAAACCAGGTCTACATCAGGACTAAACCAGGTCTACATCAGGACTAAACCAGGTCTACATCAGGACTAAACCAGGTCTACATCAGGACTAAACCAGGTCTACATCTTCTGTGTGTGACACTTTTATTTTTGTTGACTCAGTGTTTCAGGTGTTTATGTCTCAGTGTTTCAGGTGATTATGACAAATCTGAATTATTTTTATGTGAATGATGAAGAGAGTTCACTCACCAAATACAAGCATCAGGAAAACAGCCTCCATCTTCTCCTGAAACATATATAATATAGATGAAACTATACCATATATATATAAAAGGTCAAGGTGAGAAACACTTCCAAAGGTTGTGGAGAATGATCGAGCCAAGATCACTGACTGACAGACTGGTGACGGACCAACCCGACATTGTGGAAACTGCCAAACAAAGGCTCCAAGCCTTGGCCAGTCGTCTAAAGAGGTTCACATGGGATAATGAATCCAGACGAATAAACCGTCTGTTCGGAACACAACAGCTGAAAGTGTACGCTCAGTGGCAGGGTAACAACACCAGAGCAGACCCACCAAGTCTGGAAACCGAACAGTACTGGAAAGGTAAATGGGAGAAGGAGACATGACATAACAGCGATGCACAGAGGCTGGTGGCTCTGAGAGAAGACCACAGCAACCTCCCTGAACAGAATCCAGTCACCATCACAGTGGCAGACATCCAGGAAAGAGTCTCAGGTATGAAGAACTGGACCAGGCCCTGACATGATCCACACTTACTGGCTAAAGAAGCTCACTGCTCTCCATGAGCAGCACAAATGAACCAACCTGAATGGCTGACCGAAGGGCGTACGATCCTGATCCAGAAGGATCCCTCAAAGGGTACAGTTCCATCCAACTATCGGCCAATAACCTGTCTCTCCACAACATGGAAGCTCATGTCAGGCATCATCGCGGCTAAGATAAATGGTACATGGACCAATACATGAGCACAGCACAGAAGGGCATCGGCAAAGACACCAGGGGAGCCAAACACCAGCTCCTGGTCGACCGAACAGTCTCCTGAGACTGAAGAACCCGTAAGACCAACCTGTGCACTGCCTGGATTGATCACAAGAAAGTCTACGACTCAATGCCACACACATGGATCACTGAATGGAGCTGTACAACATCAGGACTCTAAGAGCCTTCACTGAAAACTCCATGAGGTTGTGGAAAACCACCTTTGAGGCCAATAGCAAGACACAACACTGACTATGGATACGACTCAGGAATGGGGCCACCGTCAGTCACCAGAATGAGACAAGACTCACTGATCCACACCACCAGGATCTACAGCACAGACACTGGAATGTCATTCGGGCTTGAGAAGTGCAGCCGGATGGTGACAAAGAGAGGGAAGGTAGTCCACACAGAAGGGGTCTCACTCCCAGAAGGGACAATAGCAGACACTGAGGACAGGTACAAGTACCTTGGTATCCCACAAGCAAATGGCAACAAGAGGAAACAAGAAAGAAGCAACGGCCAAATACCTCAGACGAGTAAGACAAGTCCTAAGGAGTCAGCTCAATGGAACAAGACCCAGGCAATAAACAGCTACGCCCTGAGAGTAATCAGATACACAACAGGAATCATAAGCCAAAGGAGGAGATACAGACACAGATGTTAAGGCCCGAAAGCTCCTGACCTGCATGGAGGGACCACCCCAAATCCAGCTCCCTGAGACTGTACGAGCCGTAAGGAAGGAGGCCGAGGACTAGTGAGTGTGAGAGCCACAGTCCAGGATGAAACATCCAAGATCCACAAGTACATCCAGGACAAGGCCCCAACAGATGATCAGTGTCTCAGACAGTGGAGCAGAGGAAGAGGAGCTGGAGGAACCATCATGGAAGGACAAGCCCCTGCATGGGATGTACCACCGGAACAAAACTGAAGTGGATCATATCAAGAAATCCACCAATGAAAGAGAAAGAGCTGGACTGAAGGACAGAGGCTCATCCTGGAGCACAGGAGCCTTGAGCACCAGAGCGATAGAGGCCCAGATCTACCACCAGACAAGACCCAAGGTGGTGATTGGACTCGGGGCAGTGACCCCCAAACTGGAGGAGAGACTACAGCAGATCCCAGGAGAAACATCGGACATCTCAGTCCAGAAAAGTGCAGGAACAGCAAAGATACTGAAGAACCCTCAAGCTCCCAGACCTCTGAGAGAGGACCTGAGTGTGGAAAAAAGAAGGATAAGAGAGTGTCGTAATGTGGGGTGTGAGGCGGACCAAAAGATGCGGGACTCGGGGCAAAATTAAGGGTATTTATTGACAGAACAGACAAGACAAGCAAGTGACGGGAGAACATACGAGGAGCTGGGTGCAGTTCAGGGTCCAGAGGTGCAGGGAACACACGACACAGGAACACAGCCGGTACCGGGAGACAGGGTATATATATATATATATATATATATATATATATTATATACATGGAAGATGTATTTCTAGAATACTGTACAGTACTGTAAACACTGTGTTCTAAATACTTGAATACTTTTATATACGAGTTGGATCAGTTATAATTATCTCTGTTATATTTTCTCAGCAGGTTGAAGTACTGCAGTGTACTACATATTAGTAAAGTAAACTGGTTTTGAAGTACATGTATACAAGTACATATAGAAGTACATGCATAACTGCACAATACAGTACACGTATATAAGTATATTTATATATGTACATGCATAAAAGTACATGTATATAAGTACATATATAACTGCACATAAAAGTACATGTGTATAAGTATATTTATATATGTACATGTATAAAAGTACATGTAAATAAGTACCTTTATATAAGTACATTTGCATATAGGAGGCACTCACCTGCTGCTGTCTCTGTCTCTGTGTCTCTCTGTCTCTCTGTCTCCGTGTCTCTCTCTGTCTCCGTGTCTCTCTGTCTCTCTGTCTCTGTCTCTGTGTCTGTTCTCTGTGTCTCTGTGTCTCTCTGTCTCTCTGTCTCTCTGTCTCCGTGTCTCTCTGTCTCTCTGTCTCCGTGTCTCTCTGTCTCCGTGTCTCTCTGTCTCCGTGTCTCTCTGTCTCTCTGTCTCCGTGTCTCTCTGTCTCTCTGTCTCCGTGTCTCTCTGTCTCTCTGTCTCCGTGTCTCTCTGTCTCTCTGTCTCCGTGTCTCTCTGTCTCCGTGTCTCTCTGTCTCTCTGTCTCCGTGTCTCTCTGTCTCTCTGTCTCCGTGTCTCTCTGTCTCTCTGTCTCCGTCTCTGTGTCTCTCTGTCTCCGTGTCTCTCTGTCTCCGTGTCTCTCTGTCTCCGTGTCTCTCTGTCTCTCTGTCTCCGTGTCTCTCTGTCTCTGTCTCTGTGTCTCTCTGTCTCTGTCTCTGTCTCTCTGTCTCTGTGTCTCTCTGTCTCTCTGTCTCCGTGTCTCTCTGTCTCTCTGTCTCCGTGTCTCTCTGTCTCCGTGTCTCTCTGTCTCTCTGTCTCCGTGTCTCTCTGTCTCCGTGTCTCTCTGTCTCTGTCTCTGTGTCTCTCTGTCTCTGTCTCTCTGTCTCTGTGTCTCTCTGTCTCCGTGTCTCTGTCTCCGTGTCTCTCTGTCTCTCTGTCTCTCTGTCTCTGTCTCTGTCTCTCTGTCTCCGTGTCTCTGTCTCCGTGTCTCTCTGTCTCTCTGTCTCTCTGGCTCTGTCCTGTTTTATACCCGTCTGAACACAAAGCCTCTGTTCTCATTTTAGATATGAAAATATTTGTTCTGACTAACGGAAAAACATCCATCGACTCTGAGGAAACATGCAAATCAGACACACGCAAATACAGGACTGTGCCCCAAAGTCCTGACCACAATGATCACACTGAACACTGAACTCTGAGCACCGACTGAACCATCCAGAGGGCGCCACTGAGCCGTAGTACAGTAGATTCTTGGTGATGTTACATAAATTAAATTTGCCTTTAAAATGTACAACTTAATGAATGATTTAAATTTGCCTCTTTCATGGACACAAACCTAAACGAGCTGCTGTAATATCACTGTTCACTTCCTGTTGTATCCCTGCTGTGTCAGAAGGGGGCGCTGGTGCACTGTGAGCCGAAGGTCAGACTCAAGAAGCGGCTCAGTTCTGTTTATACAGAGATTCTTCTCAGGACCCACACAAGTGTCTGGTTCTAACGTGTGAGAGTGAGGCATGATGGGAAATGCACTCTCTCTGACAGCTGCCTGAGCACTGACTGGACCTCCCTCCTCCTCTGAGGTCCAGGGCCGTACCTCCCTCCTCTGAGGTCCAGGGCCGTACGAGGTCCAGGGACGTACCTCCTTCCTCCTCTGAGGTCCAGGGCCGTACCTCCCTCCTCCTCTGAGGTCCAGGGCCGTACCTCCCTCCTCTGAGGTCCAGGGCCGTACCTCCCTCCTCTGAGGTCCAGGGCCGTACCTCCCTCCTCTGAGGTCCAGGGCCGTACCTCCCTCCTCTGAGGTCCAGGGCCGTACCCCCCCTCCTCTCTGAGGTCTAGGGACGTACCTCCTTCCTCCTCTGAGGTCCAGGGCCGTACCTCCTCCTCTCCTCTGAGGTCCAGGGCCGTACCTCCCTCCTCTGAGGTCCAGGGCCGTACCTCCCTCAGTGTGTTCAGTGAGTGTTCAGTATCTGTGTCTCAGTGTTTCAAACACTCCCTCTGTGTGGTCACTAGAGGGCGCTCACATGTGTCTCTGGTCACTAGAGGGCGCTCACACGTGTCTCTGTGTGGTCACTAGAGGGCGCTCTCACGTGTCTCTGGTCACTAGAGGGCGCTCTCACGTGTCTCTGGTCACTAGGCGCGCTCACACGTGTCTCTGGTCACTAGAGGGCGCTCTCACGTGTCTCTGGTGGTCACTAGAGAGGGCGCTCACACGTGTCTCTGTGTGGTCACTAGAGGGCGCTCACACGTGTCTCTGTGTGGTCACTAGAGGGCGCGCTCACACGTGTCTCTGTGTGGTCACTAGAGGGCGCTCTCACACGTGTCTCTGTGTGTGGTCACTAGAGGGCGCTCACACGTGTCTCTGTGTGGTCACTAGAGGGCGCTCACACGTGTCTCTGTGTGGTCACTAGAGGGCGCTCACACGTGTCTCTGTGTGGTCACTAGAGGGCGCGCTCACACGTGTCTCTGTGTGGTCACTAGAGGGCGCTCTCACACGTGTCTCTGTGTGGTCACTAGAGGGCGCTCACACGTGTCTCTGTGTGGTCACTAGAGGGCGCTCACACGTGTCTCTGTGTGGTCACTAGAGGGCGCTCTCACACGTGTCTCTGTGTGGTCACTAGAGGGCGCTCTCACACGTGTCTCTGTGTGGTCACTCTGTGTCTCTGTGGTCACTAGAGGGCGCTCACACGTGTCTCTGAGGTCACTAGGGGGCGCTCACACGTGTCTCTGTGTGGTCACTAGAGGGCGCTCACACGTGTCTCTGTGTCACTAGAGGGCGCTCACACGTGTCTCTGTGTGGTCAGGAGGGCTCACACACGTGTCTCTGTGTGGTCACTAGAGGGCGCTCACACGTGTCTCTGTGTGGTCACTAGAGGGCGCTCTCACACGTGTCTCTGTGTGGTCACTAGAGGCGCTCTCACACGTGTCTCTGTGTGGTCACTAGAGGGCGCTCACACGTGTCTGTGGTCACTAGAGGGCGCGCTCACACGTGTCTCTGTGTGGTCACTAGAGGGCGCTCACACGTGTCTCTGTGTGGTCACTAGAGGGCGCGCTCACACGTGTCTCTGTGTGGTCACTAGAGGGCGCTCACACGTGTCTCTGTGTGGTCACTAGAGGGCGCTCACACGTGTCTCTGTGTGGTCACTAGAGGGCGCTCACAACGGTCTCTGTGGTGGTCACTAGAGGGCGCTCACACGTGTCTCTGTGTGGTCACTAGAGGGCGCTCACACGTGTCTCTGTGTGGTCACTAGAGGGCGCTCACACGTGTCTCTGTGTGGTCACTAGAGGGCGCTCACACGTGTCTCTGTGTGGTCACTAGAGGGCGCTCACACGTGTCTCTGTGTGGTCACTGGAGGGCGCTCACACGTGTCTCTGTGTGGTCACTAGAGGGCGCTCACACGTGTCTCTGTGTGGTCACTAGAGGGCGCTCACACGTGTCTCTGTGTGTGGTCACTAGAGGGCGCGCTCTCACACGTGTCTCTGTGTGGTCACTAGAGGGCGCTCTCACACGTGTCTCTGTGTGGTCACTAGAGGGCGCGCTCACACGTGTCTCTGTGTGGTCACTAGAGGGGGCGCTCACACGTGTCTCTGTGTGGTCACTAGAGGGCGCTCACACGTGTCTCTGTGTGGTCACTAGAGGGCGCGCTCACACGTGTCTCTGTGTCAAAGTGAAAGTAAAAGTACTTCCTGAACCTGCTCGGCTCATGTCGCAGTTTTGCTCCTGCGTCTCTCCTAAAAAAAGTCTCTTTTTGTCTCATCATGTCTCACCCCGTTTATTTTGACAGCGACGAACTGGACGAAGAGAAAAAGAAGAAAATACAACTTTATTTTCAGGTTCGACGTAAATCTGGAGGCGGAGAATGCGCCGCAGTGACGAGAGTCTCCGAGAAAGTTTATAAAGTCAACTTTAAAGATAAAGAAGGTAAGAAACACACAGAGTGAAAGAGACGGTTTAGACCTGGTTTAGTCCTGGTTTAGTCCTGGTTTAGACCTGGTTTAGACCTGGTTTAGTCCTAGTTTAGACCTGGTTTTAGACCTGGTTTAGTCCCTGGTTTAGTCCTGGTTTAGTCCTGGTTTAGTCCTGTTTAGTCCTGTTTAGACCTGGTTTAGACCTGGTTTAGTCCTAGTTTAGACCTGGTTTAGACCTGGTTTAGTCCTGGTTTAGTCCTGGTTTAGTCCTGGTTTAGTCCTGGTTTAGACCTGGTTTAGACCTGGTTTAGACCTGGTTTAGTTCCTGGTTTAGTCCTGGTTTAGTCCTGGTTTAGTCCTGGTTTAGTCCTGGTTTAGTCCTGGTTTAGACCTGGTTTAGACCTGTTTAGTCCTAGTTTAGACCTGGTTTAGACCTGGTTTAGTCCTGGTTTAGTCCCTGGTTTAGTCCTGGTTTAGTCCTGGTTTAGACCTGGTTTAGACCTGGTTTAGACCTGGTTTAGTTCCTGGTTTAGTCCTGGTTTAGTCCTGGTTTAGTCCTGGTTTAGTCCTGGTTTAGACCTGGTTTAGTCCTGGTTTAGTCCTGGTTTAGACTGGTTTAGACCTGGTTTAGACCTGGTTTAGTCCTGGTTTAGACCTGGTTTAGTCCTGGTTTAGTCCTGGTTTAGTCCTGGTTTAGAGCTGGTTTAGTCCTGGTTTAGACCTGGTTTAGACCTGGTTTAGTCCTGGTTTAGTCCTGGTTTAGTCCTGGTTTAGACCTGGTTTAGTCCTGGTTTAGACCTGGTTTAGTCCTGGTTTAGACCTGGTTTAGTCCTGGTTTAGACCTGGTTTAGTCCTGGTTTAGACCTGGTTTAGTCCTGGTTTAGACCTGGTTTAGTCCTGGTTTAGACCTGGTTTAGACCTGGTTTAGTCCTGGTCTAGTCCTGGTTTAGTCCTGGTCTAGTCCTGGTTTAGTCCTGGTTTAGTCCTGGTTTAGACCTGGTTTAGACCTGGTTTAATCCTGGTTTAGACCTGGTTTAATCCTGGTTTAGTCCTGGTTTAGTCCTGGTTTAGACCTGGTTTAGACCTGGTTTAGTCTGGTTTAGTCCTGGTTTAGTCCTCCTGGTTTAGACCTGGTTTAGTCCTGTTTAGACCTGGTTTAGTCCTGGTTTAGACCTGGTTTAGACCTGGTTTAGTCCTGGTTTAGACCTGGTTTAGTCCTGGTTTAGACCTGGTTTAGTCCTGGTTTAGACCTGGTTTAGTCCTGGTTTAGACCTGGTTTAGACCTGGTTTAGTCCTGGTCTAGTCCTGGTTTAGTCCTGGTCTAGTCCTGGTTTAGTCCTGGTTTAGACCTGGTTTAGACCTGGTTTAATCCTGGTTCAGACCTGGTTTAATCCTGGTTTAGTCCTGGTTTAGTCCTGGTTTAGTCCTGCTGAAGGGGAAGCGCGAGAGGATGGGAGTGGATCCTGTTTTTGTTCGCTGGATCCACAACTATCTGACTCTCAGGTCACAGTATGTCCTGCTGGGTGACTGTGTATCTGAGATACTGACGAGCAACACCGGTGCACCACAGGGAACTGTACTATCCCCCTTTCTCTTCACACTTTACACTGCTGACTTTGCCTATACATCTGCAGCTTGTCATGTCCAGAAGTACTCGGACGACACCGCTATTGTGGCGTAAAGGGAAGAGACGAGAGTGAGTACAGGGAGCTCATCACCAGATTCACCTCCTGGAGCAGGGAAAATGGTCTTATGTTGAACACCTCAAAGACCAAGGAGATGATCATTGACTTTGGTAGGAAGCCCACCCACCAACCAGTGATCATTGATGGAGAAAGGATCGAGGTGGTTGACACCTATAAGTATTTGGGTGTGCACCTCGACCACAAACTGGACTGGACAGAGCAGCTCGGGCTCTGTATAGGAAAGGACAGAGGAGGCTGTTTTTCCTAAGAAAGCTTAGGTCTTTGAAGTGTGTGCCGACATGTTGTTCCTCCTCTATCAGTCTGTTGTGGCGAGTGCCGTCTTCTTCTTTGGTGTTGTCTGTTGGGGCAGTATGACCACGAGGGATTGTGATCGTTTGGACAAACTGACAAAGAAATGTGCATCTGTGATCGGGAGGAGGGTGGACTCTGTGGGAGCTGTGGTTGAGAAGAGGGTGAGGACTTTAATGCAGGGCATCCTGGGTAATCCCAGACGTCCTTTGCATGACACAATGTGTCACAGAGAAGCACACGGACTAACAGGTTCCTCTCACTGAGCTCAGGACAGTGACTTTAAGAGGTCGTTTGTCTCTTCAGCGCAGGCTGTTTAACAGATCTGCCTGATATGAACTGTAGTTCTATATAAGGACTTTATACTATTGATAGTAATATTTTATTGTTTCTACTGTTTTTATTGTGTGTGTTTGCTGCCGGACACCTGAATTTCTCCCTTGGAGATTAATAAAGTTTTTATCTATCTATCAGATGTTTACAGTTTCAGTGTCGTTAGCGCCTCCTTCTGACAGATATAAGTCAGTGTCCAGCAGGAGTCTGACCAGAGCTGAAGACGAGACTTGAATGAGCAGCAAACATCTTCACTCCTACAACGATTTGTCCAGTGACAGATTTAACTTTGTCTTTCGTTATAAACACAAACACATATCGTACCATTCTAACTTTTTCTGTGGTGGTTGTGTTTCTGTTCCAGCCCAGCAGAGGGTGCTGGAGAGGGCTGAACACAAGGTGGAGGTGGGCTCTTCTTCTCTGGTTCTGATCGTTCGGAGCAGCTCTGACCCCACCGGCCCCGGCCCCGTCTCACCGGCCCCGGCCCCGTCCAGCCCCAAACGTCGGGTCAGACATGTTCTGTTCCCCTGTAAAACTCAGACTGTCACCACTTTAATCTGAGTTTATGTCAAAACGCATGAGCGCCACCTGCAGGTGGACTCGTGTTCTCAGTTTGGGTCAGATACACAGTTATAGCCTGGTTCAGTCCTGGTTTAGTCCTGGTTCAGTCCTGGTTTAGTCCTGGTTTAGTCCCGGTTTAGTCCCGGTTTAGTCCCGGTTTAGTCCCGGTTTAGTCCTGGTTTAGTCCCAGTTTAGTCCCGGTTTAGTCCCGGTTTAGTCCCGGTTTAGTCCCGTTCAGTCCGGTTTAGTCCCGGTTTAGTCCCGGTTTAGTCCGGGTTTAGTCCCGGTTTAGTCCCGGTTTAGTCCTGGTTTAGTTCCCGGTTAGTCCCGGTTAGTCCTGGTTTAGTCCCGTCCTGGTTTAGTCCCGGGTTAGTTCCTGGTTTAGTCCCGGTTTAGTCCCGGTTTAGTCCCGGTTTAGTTCCTGGTTTAGTCCTGGTTTAGTCCTGGTTTAGTCCCTGTTTCAGTCCCGGTTCAGTCCCGGTTCAGTCCTGGTTTAGTCCTGGTTTAGTCCCGGTTTAGTCCTGGTTCAGTCCTGGTTCAGTCCTGGTTCAGTCCTGGTTCAGTCCTGATTTAGTCCTGGTTAAGTCCTGGTTTAGTTCCTGGTTTAGTCCTGATTTAGTCCTGGTTTAGTCCTGGTTTAGTTCCTGGTTAAGTTCCTGGTTAAGTCCTGGTTTAGTCCTGATTTAGTCCTGGTTTAGTCCTGGTTTAGTTCCTGGTTTAGTCCTGGTTTAGTCCTGGTTTAGTCCTGGTTTAGTCCTGGTTTAGTCCTGGTTTAGTCCTGGTTTAGTGGTCTAGTCCTGGTCTAGTCCTGGTCTAGTCCTGGTCTAGTCCTGGTTTAGTCCTGGTTTAGTCCTGGTTTAGTCCTGGTTTAGTCCTGGTTTAGTCCTGGTTTAGTCCCGGTTTAGTCCCGGTTCAGTCCCGGTTCAGTCCCGGTTTAGTCCCGGTTTAGTCCCGGTTTAGTCCCGGTTTAGTCCCGGTTTAGTCCCGGTTTAGTCCCGGTTTAGTCCCGGTTTAGTCCCGGTTTAGTCCCGGTTTAGTCCCGGTTTAGTCCCGGTTTAGTTCCCGGTTAAGTCCCCGGTTTAGTCCTGGTTTAGTCCTGGTTTAGTCCTGGTTTAGTTCCTGGTATAGTTCCTGGTTTAGTCCTGGTTTAGTCCCGGTTTAGTCCTGTTTAGTCCTGGTTTAGTCCCGGTTTAGTTCCTGGTTTAGTCCTGGTTTAGTCCTGGTTCAGTCCTGGTTTAGTCCTGGTTTAGTTCTGGTTTAATCCCGGTTTAGTCCCGGTTTAGTCCCGGTTTAGTCCTGGTTTTCCTGAGTCCCGGGTTTAGTTCCTGTTTAGTTCCTTTAAGTCCTGGTTTAGTCCCGATTTAGTCCTGGTTTAGTCCTGGTTTAGTTCCTGGTTTAGTTCCTGGTTTAGTCCTGGTTTAATCCTGGTTTAGTCCTGGTTTAGTCCTGGTTTAGTCCTGGTTTAGACCTGGTTTAGACCTGGTTTAGACCTGGTCTAGTCCTGGTCTAGTCCTGGTCTAGTCCTGGTTTAGTCCTGGTCTAGTCCTGGTCTAGTCCTGGTCTAGTCCTGGTCTAGTCCTGGTCTAGTCCTGGTCTAGTCCCGGTTCAGTCCCGGTTCAGTCCCGGTTTAGTCCCGGTTTAGTCCCGGTTCAGTCCCGGTTCAGTCCCGGTTCAGTCCCGGTTCAGTCCCGGTTCAGTCCCGGTTCAGTCCCGGTCAGTCCCGTTTTAGTCCCGGTTAAGTCCCGGTTTAGTCCCGGTTTAGTCCCCGGTTAGTCCCCGTTTAGTCCCCGGTATAGTTCCGGTATAGTTCCGGGTTTAGTCCTGGTTTAGTCCTGGTTTAGTTCCTGGTTTAGTCCTGGTTTAGTCCTGGTTTAGTTCCTGGTTTAGTCCTGGTTTAGTCCTGGTTTAGTCCTGGTTCAGTCCTGGTTTAGTCCTGGTTTAGTCCTGGTTTAGTCCTGGTTTAGTCCTGGTTTAGTCCTGGTTTAGTCCTGGTTTAGACCTGGTTTAGACCTGGTCTAGTCCTGGTCTAGTCCTGGTTTAGTCCTGGTCTAGTCCTGGTCTAGTCCTGGTCTAGTCCTGGTCTAGTCCTGGTCTAGTCCTGGTTCAGTCCTGGTTCAGTCCTGGTTCAGTCCTGGTTTAGTCCTGGTTTAGTTCCTGGTTTAATCCTGGTTTAGTCCTGGTTTAGTCCTGGTTTAGTCCTGGTTTAGACCTGGTTTAGACCTGGTCTAGTCCTGGTCTAGTCCTGGTCTAGTCCTGGTCTAGTCCTGGTTTAGTCCTGGTCTAGTCCTGGTCTAGTCCTGGTCTAGTCCTGGTCTAGTCCTGGTTTAGTCCTGGTCTAGTCCTGGTTCTGTCCTGGTTCAGTCCTGGTTCAGTCCTGGTTCAGTCCTGGTTTAGTCCTGGTTTAGTCCTGGTTCAGTCCTGGTTCAGTCCTGGTTCAGTCCTGGTTTAGTCCTGGTTTAGTCCTGGTTTAATCCTGTTCAGTCCTGGTTCAGTCCTGGTTTAGTCCTGGTCTAGTCTGGTTTTAGTCCTGGTTTAGTCCTGGTTTAGTCCTGGTCTAGTCCTGGTCTAGTCCTGGTCTAGTCCTGGTTTAGTCCTGGTTTAGTCCTGGTTTAGTCCTGGTCTAGTCCTGGTTTAGTCCTGGTTTAGTCCTGGTTCAGTCCTGGTTTAGTCCTGGTTTAGTCCTGGTTTAATCCTGGTTCAGTCCTGGTTCAGTCCTGGTTTAGTCCTGGTTTAGTCCTGGTTTAGTTCTGTCACATCATGTTCTTTCTTCTTTGTGTCTGCAGCATCGCTCCATCTCCGCTCCAGGTCTGCCCTCTGGTGGTGAGGAGCATGAAGTGCAGGTGGATCCTTACCTCCTTCAGTTCCTCACAGACTCCGCTCGAGCCGGTGACGAGTTAAACGAGGAGCTCCGGGCTCTGAGCGCGACGGCCAAGTTATGCTCTGAAAATGAGGCCGCCTTTGTCAGGAGTTTGGTGAATTTTGTCGACGATGACGCTGAGAAAAAGTGGAGATCTCAGGTGGAGTCCATTTTTAAAAAGATGGAAAGTCGTTATCACTGCCATTTTGAGGTCGAGGCTGAGGCGAGGGCGCTTCTGCTCAAGTCGTGTAACATGTGTCAGGAACAAGAAAAAGTTCAAGTTTACAGCGAATCAGAGCTAGTTGTTGTGGTTGGAACGCTAACTGATGTCCAAGCTAGGCTAAAACACGCTAACGACTACCACATGAAGAGTCGTGCCGCCAGTTTCAGTCAAAAACAATCACGAAAACGTAGATTTGATCAAGCGATATATCGTCTTTTGCATAAAGAAATTGAGCAAAGTTTAGTCAAAGCCGTGCCTGGTTTGAAAGTGACAGAAGAAGACGGAGCGCTGCTTTTCCACGGAACGGCTGAGGAGATCAGTAAAGCTCATGAGATCATTGACAGAAAGGAAAATATGGTGAAAGAAAGAACAGTTAGCGACATTAGCAAGCATCTTTTAGCCTTTTTGAACAAAGCGTACAGCTGTGGCCAGGCGCTCGGTGACGCTTTAGGAGTTGGGGAAAATGTCGTAATCGAGGTCATGCCAACTAAGATGAAGATCGTGTCTCTGTCCACGAATAAAACTGATCAAACTGTAAAAACGCTGAAAGAAACATTCACAGAGGAGCAAATGGAGCTGCCCTGTGATTTTGAGATGTCGCCTGAACAACAAAATCACCTCAGGTCAGAGGAGAAACGGATGAACGCAGCAGGACTTAAAGTTCATGTTGAGTTTACGAAAAATAAAGTGATTCTGCTCGGACACGACAGAGAAGTTAGAGACTTACAAGCTGCGGTTATACAGTTTATTCTAGACCAGTTGAAAGTGGAAGACAAAGTACAAGTCCCTTTTCCAGAGTTAGCGCAGAAGCTACCAGAGCTGCTAATGCTAACTGGTTTTGATTTTACAGGAGTGATGTTCAAGCCTTTACATTCTGGTTTTGTTGCTTTGGAAGGTCCCTCCAACGCCGTGGCTCATGTCAGAACCAAGTTAGGCCCTTTTCTCCAATCCCTCGCCAAACTTAATCTGATCGTCGATAAACCAGGTGCGCTGCGCTATTTCAAAACTGAAAACGGTGCCGAAAAGCTGCTGGATGTGGCTAGCGTACACAAGTGTCTCATCCGACTTGAAGACGAGACAACCGCGAGTGGAGAGGAGATCGTGGGGAGGTACTCCTTAAAGAACGGCGTACAGGTGATGGTTTACCTGGGTGACATCACGAAACAGAAAGCAGATGCGCTGGTGAATGCAGCCAATGAGGAGCTGCGGCACGGAGGGGGCGTGGCTTTAGCGCTGAGTAAGGCAGGGGGTCCCGAGGTGCAGAGAGAAAGTAGTGATTTGGTTAAAAACTTCGGTAAACTTAAAACAGGTGAGGTCGTTATGACGGGCGGCGGTCGGCTTAAATGTAAGAAGATTCTGCACGCTGTGGGACCAGAGAAACAAAAAGGAGAAGAAGAGCAGCTGGTTCTGAAGGAAACGGTTCTGTCCGCTCTAGTTTTAGCTGAAAGTCTTGATTTCGAGTCGATGGCGTTGCCTTGTATAAGCTCGGGGTTGTTCGGTGTGGCCGTGGACGTGTGCAGCGACGCCATCGTGAGCGCCGTCCGGGAGTTTGACGCAGGAGAAGAGAGGCGTCTGAAGAAGGTCACCCTGATAGACCAAAGGAGGGAGGTGGTCTGGAGCCTGAAGGCGGCGTGCGACAGGCTGCTGAAGGAGGCGGGTCCAGGCGAGGAGCAGACAGGAGGAGCAGCCATGGGAGGAGCAGCCACAGGAGGAGCAGCCACAGGAGGAGCAGCCACGGGAGGAGCAGCCACAGGAGCAGAGGAGAGCGTGAGGGTGGAGATCATCCAAGGGACTCTCGAGAACCAACTGGTAATAAAAGAATTCAACTTTATATTAATTTTATCAATTAAAACACTTAAAAAAAAAAAAAACTTAAACCAGCCCTATTGTGTCACAGGGGGCGTGTCACAGGGGGGCGTGTCACGGAGGGCGTCACAGGGGGCGTGTCACAGTCACAGGGGCGTGTCACAGGGGGCGTGTCACACGGGGCGTGTCACAGGGGGCGTGTCACAGAGGGCGTGTCACAGGGGGGCGTGTCACGGTGGGCGTGTCACAGGGGGCGTGTCACAGCGGGGGCGTGTGTGTCACGGGGGGTGTCGTGTCACAGGGGGGCGTGTCACAGGTGGTGTGTCACAGGGGCGTGTCACGTGTCACGGTGGGCGTGTCACAGGTGGGCGTGTCACAGGGGTGTGTGTCACGGTGGGCGTGTCACAGGGGGGCGTGTCACAGGGGGGCGTGTGTCACGGTGGGCGTGTCACGGTTTCACAGGGGGCGTGTCACGGTGTGTCACGGTGGGCGTGTCACGGTGGGCGTGTCACGGTGGGCGTGTCACAGGGGGTGTGTCACGGTGGGCGTGTCACAGGGGGCAGGGGTGTGTGTGGGCGTGTCACAGGGGGTGTGTCACGGTGGGCGTGTCACAGGGGGTGTGTCAGGGGGCGTTCACACAGGGGTGTGTCACACGGGGGTGGGCGTTTCACAGGGGGTGTCACGGTGGGCGTGTCACGTGTCACGGTGGGCGTGTCACAGGGGGTGTGTCACGGTGGGCGTGTCACAGGGGGTGTGTCACGGTGGGCGTGTCACAGGGGGTGTGTCACGGTGGGCGTGTCACAGGGGGCGTGTCACAGGGGGCGTGTCACAGGGGGTGTGTCACGGTGGGCGTGTCACAGGGGGTGTGTCACGGTGGGGTGTGTCACAGGGAGGTGAAAACGGGGGTAAATGGACAAAATCGCGTCTTAAAAATGACTCAAACATGAATCACTCCAGATACAACTTCAGAGGCTCAATGAGAAGAAACGAGTAGAACCTGGAGAAACATGTGAACAGTTTGAAGAGGGCGGAGCTAATGATTAAAATGATCCTCGCTCCTTTAACACGTGTTTTTACTCACATATTTATTAGTACTAAGTTAAACCACGCTAAGATAAGCTAAGATAAGCTAAAATTAGCTAAGTTAAGCTAAACTAAGATAGCCTAAGCTAGTGTGTTGTAAATGCTAATGTGTCATAAATGCTAACGTGTCATAAATGCTAACGCGTCATAAATGCTAACATGTTGTAAATGCTAACGTGTCATAAATGCTAACATGTCATAAATGCTTAAGTGTTGCAAATGCTAAAGTGTCATAAATGCTAACGTGTCATAAATGCTAACGTGTCATAAATGCTTAAGTGTTGCAAATGCTAAAGTGTCATAAATGCTAACGTGTCATAAATGCTAACATGTCATAAATGCTTAAGTGTTGCAAATGCTAAAGTGTCATTAATGCTAACGCGTCTCAGGTGGCGTGCCTGGTGTGCCCGATGCTCGGCGCTCTGCCCGCCTCTCTGCGTGTGGGTCAGGCTCTGGAGTCTGCGGTTGGAGCAGCTCTGATGACGCGCTTTAACCAGGCGTCAGGGGGCGCCACTCTGCCCGGGGGCAGCGTGCTGGTGGAGGGGCTGCCCGGCCTCCACGCCGACGCCGTCGTCTTCATCAACCTCATGAAATACAGCAGCCAACAGCAAGAGGGCGCTAAACAGGTGAGACTGCTCAGGTTTGATCTGGACCAAGTACACCAAGTACCTGTGTGTTCAGTTTGTTCTCTCTGTGTGTGGAGTTTGTTCTCTCTGTGTCTGTGTTTGTTCTCTCTCTTGTCTGTTCTCTCTGTGTCTGTGGAGTTTGTTCTCTGTGTCTGTGGAGTTTGTTCTCTGTGTCCGTGGAGTTTGTTCTCTCTGTCTGTGGAGTTTGTTCTCTCTGTGTCTGTGGAGTTTGTTCTCTCTGTGTCTGTGGAGTTTGTTCTCTCTGTCTGTGGAGTTTGTTCTCTCTGTGTCTGTGGAGTTTGTTCTCTCTGTGTCTGTGGAGTTTGTTCTCTCTGTGTCTGTGGAGTTTGTTCTCTCTGTGTCTGTGGAGTTTGTTCTCTCTGTGTCTGTGGAGTTTGTTCTCTCTGTGTCTGTGTGGAGTTTGTTCTCTCTGTGTCTGTGGAGTTTGTTCTCTGTGTCTGTGTGTTGTTCTGTGTGGGAGTTGTTCTCTCTCTCTGTGGAGTTTGTTCTCTCTGTGTGGTGGAGTTTGTTCTCTCTGTTTGTCTGTGGAGTTTGTTCTCTCTGTGTCTGTGGAGTTTGTTCTCTCTGTGTCTGTGGAGTTTGTTCTGTGTCTGTGAGTTTGTTCTCTCTGTGTCTGTGTGGAGTTTGTTCTCTCTGTGTCTGTGTGGAGTGTGTGGTCTGTTTTGTTCTCTCTGTCTGTGTGGAGTTTGTTCTGGAGTTGTGTGGAGTTTGTTCTCTCTGTCTGTGTGGAGTTTGTGTCTCTCTGTGTGTCTGTGTGGAGTTTGTTCTCTCTGTGTCTGTGGAGTTTGTTCTGTGGAGTGTGTCTGTGTCTGTGTGGAGTTTGTTCTCTCTGTGTCTGTGGAGTTTGTCTCTCTCTGTGTGGAGTTTGTTCTGGAGTTTGTTTCTCTCTGTGTCTGTGGAGTTTGTTCTCCCTGTGTCTGTGGAGTTTGTTTGCTCTCTGTTCTGTCTCTCTGTGTCTGGAGTTCTGTCTGTGGTGTCTGAAGCAGGGCATCCGCAGCGCCCTGTCGACCTGTGAGGGGCGGGGCTTCAGGTCGGTGGCGTTCCCGGTCCTCGGGGCGGGGCTGGTCCTGCAGTTCCCGGTCAAAGCAGGGCATCCGCCCGCCTGATTCTGCTGCGGGGCTTCAGACGTTTGAGCAAAAACGAGCCGCAAAGACGCCGTTTCAGATACAACATGGCCGCCCTGATCTGTCATTCAAAAACGAGCCGAAAAGACGCCGTTTCAGAGAATCGCCAGCAAGGTACACGAAGACTGAAACAAATGAAACAAAACAGACACAGAACAGAAACCTACACGACGACTGAAATGAAACAAAAACGAGGCACAGAACAGAGGAGTAACAGACACTGCCTCGTGCAGCATTATTTGTCTAAAACAGTGTTTCCCACTGAAACTGAAATCCTTCACTTTTTTTCCCAGGCGTTTCAAACGGCCCAACAGACTCTGCACCTCAAAGGTTTCACCAACGACGCTCGTCCAAACCACGGTCAGGAAGTGGGCCGCTGTAGTGGGCCGCTGTAGTGGGCCGCTGTAGTGGGCCGCTGTCATGTTCATGTCTGTGTTTGTGGCCCACTGTAGTGTTCAGTGTTTGTGTTTGTGCTCAGTGTCCGTATTCAGTGATCGTGTTCAGTGCCTGTGTTCAGTGTCTGTTTTCAGTGTTTGTGTTCAGTGTCCGTGTTCAGTGTTTGTGTTCAGTGTTTGTGTTCAGTGTTTGTGTTCAGTGTTTGTGTTCAGTGTTTGTTCAGTGTCCGTGTTCAGTGTTTGTGTTCAGTGTTTGTGTTCAGTGTTTGTTCAGTGTTTGTGTTTCAGTGTTTGTGTTCAGTGTTGTGTTCAGTGTTTGTGTTCAGTGTTTGTTCAGTGTCCGTGTTCAGTGTTGGTGTTCAGTGTTGGTGTTCAGTGTTTGTGTGTTTGTGTTCAGTGTTTGTGTTCAGTGTTTGTGTTCAGTGCCGTGTTCAGTGTCCGTGTTCAGTGTTTGTGTTCAGTGTTTGTTCAGTGTCCGTGTTCAGTGTTGGTGTTCAGTGCCTGTGTTCAGTGTCCGTGGCTCTGATGTAAACTGTTCTTCGTAGCGTCCTTTTACCGTCATGTGACCTCCTCGCCTGCGGAGGTCACTGCTCTGATGGGCGGAGTCAAGCTGCAGATTGTTCAAGGTGACATCATCCATGAAAAGTGTGATGTCATCGTCAACTCCACCCCCCTGGACTTCAAAGGCCTCACAGCGGATCCTGCAGGTCAGGTTCCACACTGCAGCTTTGAGTCACTCTCACAGTTTGTTGGTTCTTAAATATTAATATTGTATAAAATAAACTTAGAAAACATGAACTGAGATGAAGCTGAAGTCGTGGCTGTTCTGTGTCTCATGACTCATTTTGTCCAATAAGAAAACGGACGAGAGACGAGAGACGAGATGTGACTCTGAAGATCTGACCTTCTGTTTGTGGATTTACTCCTCAGACGTTTGTTTGTTTCTTTTGGCTGAGAGACGCCTCATGTCCTGTGTTTTTAATGTGCATGTGCACGGAGCGCCCTCTGCAGGACGAGCTGTGTCGTGTCTGTGTCCCTCAGACGTCCAGGTCTGATCCAAAAGACCAAGTTAAATCTGTCACTGGACAAAACGTTTGTCCAGTGACAGACTGAACTTGGTCTTAAGGCTTCATGTCATGTTCATGTCTGTGTCATTTTAATCCCTTAGGCTCGAAATAAATAAAGATTTTAAAATCCTGTATAAATTCTTTTCAAACTGATGTTTTCGTTTCTTCAGGGGTGAGTAAAGCCATCCTGACGGCAGCAGGACCCGGTGTCCAGGCCGAGCTGAGGAGAGGTCAGTGACATGTGAAGGCACCTTGCTTTTTTGTTTTTTTTTGTATTTAAATTCTTTCCTCGTTTGGTCAGTGGGGCCGTCTGCTGACTCCATCTGCACCACGGGAGCGGGGCTGCTGGGATGTCGAGAGATCGTCCACGTTCAGACCAAGACTGACGCTCAAGACTTCAACAAAACCTGCAAAAGAGTCCTCAAACTGTGTGAGAGCAAAGGATACCAGTCTGTGGCTTTCCCCGCCATCAACACAGGTACGCTAATGCTAGTGCTAACTCTAGTGCTAACGCTAGTGCTAACTCTAGTGCTAACTGGAGTGCTGAATCTAGTACTGTTCTAGTGCTAAATAGTGCTACTCTAGTGCTAACTGGAGTGCTAACTGGTCTACAGGGCAACGGTTCTGCTAAATCTGTTATAATATAGATTTTCGTTTAATTGGTGCAGTTCTGGGGCAGGTGAGACATGAACACCTCCATTTATATGACTCTTAGAGGACTGGGAGGGCATCTGAGCTACTGCACTAAACTGATTCAAATCTTTTCTAGAAAACAGGGAGTTCTTTGTTGCAATTGGAAAATGTGTCTCAGATAAAATGTCCCTGAGCTGTGGGGTGCCCCAGGGGTCAATCCTGGGACCCCTGTTGTTCAGTCTCTACATGCTGCCCCCTACAGGCCAGTTAATACACAGCAGTAATGTGTCACACCTCTGCAGAGACTCAGATCTATGTGTCACTGCAGCAGGTGAATCTGGACCAGTGGATTCACTCTGACACTGATCAGATCAGTGTGTGGATGAAAACTACTTTCTCCAGATAAACTCAGACAAGATGAAAGTCACAGACCCACAGAAACATAGAGAAAGTGTCAGAGTCACCTCCAGTCTCTCTCTCTAAAACCTTCAAATCAGTCTGAAATCTAGAGGTAATAATGGACTCAGACTTGAACTTTAACAGTCACATCAAATCAAGAACATCTGCAGCTTTTTACATCTAAAAACATGTCAAAAATCAAAGGTAAACTGTCCAAACCAGACTCAGAGAGACTTATCCTGCATCTGTCTCCAGGAGGTTAGACTGTGATTGTGGTTTGTTGTGATTGTGGTTCTTGTTGTGATTTTGCTTCTTGTTCTTGTTAAACTCTCTGAACCTCGTGGGCCTGATGTTTGAATCGTGTTCCTCAGGTATTGGACAGATGGACCTCGGCGCCGCGAGCAGGGCCATGTTGGACGCTCTGGCGGCGGCGATAATAGAACTGAGCCCGAAGTCTGTGTCTGTGATCCGCATCGTGATCCTCCTGCAGCCTGTGTTCAGCGCGTTCAGGTCAGGAACACGATCAGGAACACGATCAGGAACACGATCATGAACACGACCAGGAACACGATCAGGAACACGATCACGAACACGATCAGGAACACGATCAGGAACACGATCAGGAACACGACCATGAACACGATCATGAACACGATCATGAACACGACCATGAACACGACAGCAACACGACCATGAACACGACCATGAACACGACCATGAACACGATCACGAACACGATCACGAACACGATCACGAACACGATCACGAACACGATCACGAACACGATCACGAACACGATCACGAACACGATCATGAACACGATCATGAACACGATCAGGAACACGATCAGGAACACGATCAGGAACACGATCAGGAACACGATCATGAACACGATCAGGAACACGATCAGGAACACGATCAGGAACACGATCAGGAACACGACCATGAACACGATCATGAACACGATCATGAACACGATCAGGAACACGATCAGAACACGACCATCAGACCAGGAACACGATCAGGAACACGATCAGGAACACGATCAGGAACACGATCAGGAACACGATCAGGAACACGATCAGGAACACGATCAGGAACACGATCACGAACACGATCAGGAACACGATCAGGAACACGATCAGGAACACGATCAGGAACACGATCAGGAACACGATCAGGAACACGATCAGGAACACGATCAGGAACACGATCAGGAACACGATCAGGAACACGATCAGGAACACGATCACGAACACGATCACGAACACGATCACGAACACGATCACGAACACGATCACGAACACGATCACGAACACGATCACGAACACGATCAGGAACACGATCACGAACACGATCACGAACACGATCAGGAACACGATCACGAACACGATCAGGAACACGATCACGAACACGATCACGAACACGATCAGAAACACGATCACGAACACGATCAGGAACACGATCAGGAACACGATCAGGAACACGATCAGGAACACGATCATCACGATCACGAACACGATCACGAACACGATCAGGAACACGATCAGGAACACGATCACGAACACGATCACGAACACACGATCACGAACACGATCAGAAACACGATCACGAACACGATCATGAACACGATCAGGAACACGATCAGAACACGATCACGATCACGAACACGATCAGGAACACGATCATGAACACGATCATGAACACGATCATGAACACGATCAGGAACCCACAGACGACAGGGAACTGAACACATGTACCGAGAACATATGTACTAAGTTCTGAGGACATGTTGAATGTGTGTGTGTGTGTGTACATGTGTGTGTACATGTGTGTGTGTGTGTGTGCGTGTGTACATGTATGTGTGTGTGTGTGTGTACATGTGTGTGTATATACATGTGTGTGTATGTACATGTTTGTGTGTATGTACGTGTGTGTGTGTGTACATGTGTGTGTGTGTGTGTACATGTGTGTACTTGTGTGTGATTGGACCATGTGTCTGAATACTTTACAAAACACATTTTACTGCAGTATTCAGTTTTGTGTCACTAAATACATTTTAAACACATTTAGTTCCATGAACCCTCTCTGACCTCTGACCTCTGACCTCTGACCTCTGACCGTTACAGATCTGAGCTGGACACTCGCTTTGGCCAAGCTGCTCCTCCTCTGAAGCTGAAGGGTAATGTCACGGGTTTGTTTTAATCTGAGATTAAAGTCGTTTGATTTGGACAGGTGACAGTATGTAACTTTGTGAATGATTCCACGGAAAGTTAAAACTCTACAGAACATTCTCCATGGAGACAGATGTAAAGCCGTACTGTGGAAGATTGGAGCCAAAACAAACATTTCCATTGAAGTCAGATACATGTTGTGGTTTTAAAGGGCAGTTCTGGATCACTTTGCCTGATCTCAAAATGTTTCTTATTGTTTCAGGAAAATTGAAGAGTAACCTACCAAAATTTAAAAAATCACGATCTGGAACAAATATCCCGACAACGAAGCCTCAGCCCGCTGCTTTCAGCGTGATCGGCCGCGCTCCTGTCGATACCTCTGCCTTAAAGACCTCACTGGAACATTTAGTCCATCAGCAGCTCCTGGAGAAAGAGTTTGAGCTGCGAGATCTCTCGCTCCTGGACGAAATGGAGGTGGCGGCGGTGCAGGCCAATGCCAGGGCCTACGGTGTCAGTTTGGACCACGGCTTTCGACAAAACGCCAACACGAGCAAATCTGACGTGAAAAACAGCGGCGATTCTGGTGAAAAGATCGTGATTCTCAGAGGCCTTAAAGAAGATGTTTTGGTAGTGTCAGATTTTATCAACAAAGCCATTAAAAAAGCTCTAAGTGAAGATCTACAAGAACGACACGAAGAGAGTCTGGCTCAGACGGTTCAGTGGATGTATTTAGAAGAAGGAGAAGACTGGGAGCTTTTTAGTCCCAAACAAAACTACATCTTGGAAGAAGCAAAGAAAAAACAGAAAGTGTTCGAGAAAATGGAGATAAACAAGAACAAAGTGAAAGTGAATCTTACGGCGTTAGAAGCGACTGAGACAAAAACAGGCAAGAAATACAGAGTGAAGCGCATCGAGACGGACACAGGTAAGTCAAACGCTGTACGCCAACGCCACTGTGCTGTACGCCAACGCTGTACGCCAACGCTGTACGCCAACGCTGTACGCCACCGCTGTACGCCAACGCTGTACGCCACTGTGCTGTACGCCAACGCTGCACGCCAACGCTGTACGCCACTGTGCTGTACGCCAACGCTGCACGCCAACGCTGTACGCCAATGTCTCTGTGCTGAATTTAAAGTGCACTAGTGAACCTTTCTGCCACCTACTTGTCTCCATGGAGATGTCATTGCGTTTGCCTAGAATGACCCTGTTCACCACCTGCAGTTTAATAAATACAGGACAGAAGCGTCGCCATGGAGACAAACAGGTGGCGGACCCCCATCACAAAAGTTACATAGTGCATCTTTAAATGTTTCAATTGTTTTTATTGGAAAAATATCAAACATGATCACAGATGGTCAAAACTTAAAACGTTTTTATATAGCTGCTTAATGCATAAACTCGATTAATCAACAGACACATCGTCCACGACTTAACACAGATTAATCACATGGTCTATTTTGACCAATCACAGGCTTACATTGAGCTGGAGGCTTTACCTGACGGGACGAGCGTTCAGGAGCTGTGCACACGCTTAGACATCAGGATAAACTCCATCAGGCACGTGCACGACGCGAGTCGACGAGCGCGAGTCGAGTCCCTCACGAGCGCGAGTCGAGTCCTCACGAGCGCGAGTCGAGTCCTCACGAGCGCGAGTCGAGTCCTCACGAGCGCGAGTCGAGTCCTCACGAGCGCGAGTCGAGTCCTCACGAGCGCGAGTCGAGTCCTCACGTGCACGAGTCAAGTCCTCACGAGCGCGAGTCGAGTCCTCACGTGCACGATCGCAGGCTGAGAGGTTCATATGAGTAAACTTATGATTTCAGATATTGAGTTTCCTGTGACCTGGAGCCCAATGGCAGGAGAAAAATTTAAGAAGGTGGAACTGGATCCATCCTCAGAAGAGTTTCAAAGCATCGCCAAAGAATTTTACAAAACCGCAAAACACAAAATACACAAGGTAAAGCTAGCAACATTTTAATGGACTGGGTCTGATACAATGATTATATAAATTCAAAAAAATCTTCTGCTCTCCCTCCATGGGTGGTCTCTCTCGCTTTCTCTCTCTCTCATCCTCTTTTTCCACACTCGGGTCCTCTCCCAGAGGCCTGGAGCTTGATGCTTCTTCAGTATCTTTGCTGTTCCTGCTCTTTTCTGGACTGAGATGTCTGATGTTTCTCCTGGGATCTGCTGTAGTCTCTCCTCCAGTTTGGGGGTCACTGCCCCGAGTCCGATGACCACGGGCACCACTGAGGCCTTCACCTTCCAGACCTTCTCCAGCTCTTCTTTGAGCCCCTGGTATTTCTCTCTTTTCTCATGCTCCTTTTTCCTGATGTTCCCATTGCTTGGTTCTGTGATGTTCCACCACAACGGCTTTGCTCTGTTGTTTATCCACCACCATTATGTCCGGTTGGTTCGCCATCACCATTCTGTCAGTCTGTATCTGCCCATTTATCTTGGCAGCGATGATGCCTGACATGAGCTTCCATGTTGGGGAGAGACAGGTTCTTGGCCGATAGTTGGATGGGGCTGTACCCTTTGAGGGATCCTTCTGGATCAGGATCGTGCGCCCCTCGGTCAGCCATTCAGGGTGAGTCCCATCCATTAGCAGCTGGTTCATTTGTGCCAGCTCATGGAGAGCAGTGAGCTTCTTTAGCCAGTAAGCGTGGATCATGTCAGGGTCTGGTCCAGTTTTTCATACCTGAGACTCTTTCCTGGATGTCTGCCACTGTGATGGTGACTGGATTCTGTTCAGGGAGGTTGCTGTGGTCTTCTCTGAGAGCCACCAGCCATTGTGCATCGCTGTTATGTCATGTCTCCTTCTCCCATATTGGAGGCTTGGAGCCTTTGTTTGTTTCCAGTGCTTCAGGTCTGGGCATCTGGCTGTACCTCCGGGGTACTTGTTTTTTCACCTCTCTGGGCCTCTGACAGTTGGCTCACTTCTCTCCGCACTGCCTTGATTTTAGCCTCCAACCGTCGTTTCCATGGTGGGTCTTGTTTCTCATGGCTCCCATGGTTGCTCTTATATCCAAGCATCTCTAGGATCACTGCTGCTGAAGTGTATATCAGCTCATTGTTTCTGTGATGGTTGAGGATCACTCTCAATGCTGCATTCACATCTTCTAGGAGACTTTCAGATGGTACTTCACTTAGTCTCTGCAGGCGGTGTCGGGGTTGCCTTGTGTTCATTCGGGCCATGATCTTATCTTTCAGGTCAGTCGCTGCCTCGCTCAGCGTAATACTTATTGGGGCTTCGTACCCAATCTCCGGATGGGGAGTTGATGTTAACTCCCCTCTGACCTGGCGTCCTGGCTCTTGCCGTAGCATATTTTGTGTTGTACCTCGTCAATCTCAAGTTGTGATGCAGTTGCCGTTTGCGGATGTTGGAACACTGAGCCACTAGTTGCTTAGCCGTGAGCTTGGACTGTGGGTTTCGAAGTATCCATTTTTCCCACATCCTGTTCATGTAACCCCTCTGACTAGGGTCACTGGAGTAGTAGCTCCAACAGAGCCTTGTTCTCGCATCTCGCCCATCTCCGCCTTGTTCCAGTAGCCCACTTATCGTCAAGGTGCTCTGGTTCCCCAACACCTGACGCAGACCTTGTTTGGCCGGGCGACGTCTGAGCCTCTCGTGAGTTTCATTCTCACTCATCATTGTATGAGGTAGGCGGTAGCTTGAAGGGTCTTGCCCAAAGACCCACACTGGTTGTTGGTAATTGCTCATTGTGGCCTTGGGAAGGGGGGGGTGGGGGGGTGTCCTCCATGTGAAAGTCAGAAGACTTACCAGTTGAGCTAACCAACCAGTCATATATATATATGTGTGTATGTATGTAGATTTATATATACACACACACACACACACACACACACACACACACACACACACACACATATATATGTATATATATTCCTTCCAGAGATATGCACCATCACTGACCCACCAAACCGGTCATGCTCAATGTCGTTGCAGGCAGTATGATGTTCTCCGTGGAGCACGTCTGTCGTTGTGTTCAGGTTGAACCTGCTCTCATCGGTGAAGAGCACAGGACGCCAGGGGAGCACTTGCCAATTCTGGTGGTCTATGGCAAATGCCAATTGAGCTCTACGGTGCTGGGGAGTGAGCACAGGGGCCACTACAGGACGTGGGGCCCTCCACCCCAACCAGAAACAGACTCCACCCTCGTGGAGTCTGTTTCTGGTTGTTTGGTCAGAAACATTCACACCAGTGGCTGGAGGTCATTCTGTGGGGCTCCTGGAGTAACTACCTGTCTCTGACTCTAGTCCATGTCTGGTGTGGTAGATCTGAGCCTCTATCGCTCTGGTGCTCAAGGCTCCTGTGCTCCAGGATGAGTGCCTCTGTGCTTCCTTCAGTCCAGCTCTTTCTCAAGCCATTGGTAGGATTTCTTGATATCAGCCACTTCAGTTTTGTTCCGGTGGTACATCCCATGCAGGGGCTTGTCCTTCCATGATGGTTCCTCCAGCTCCTCTTCCTCTGCTCCACTGTCTGAGACACTGATCATCTGTTGGGGCCTTGTCCTGGATGTACTTGTGGATCTTGGATGTTTCATCCTGGACTGTGGCTCTCACACTCACTAGTCCTCGGCCTCCTTCCTTACGGCTCGTACAGTCTCAGGGAGCTGGATTTGGGCTGGTCCCTCCATGCAGGTCAGGAGCTTTCGGGCCTTAACATCTGTGTCTGTATCTCCTCCTTTGGCTTATGATTCCTGTTGTGTATCTGATTACTCTCAGGGCGTAGCTGTTTATTGCCTGGGTCTTGTTCCATTGAGCTGACTCCTTAGGACTTGTCTTACTCGTCTGAGGTATTTGGCCGTTGCTTCTTTCCTTGTTTCCTCTTGTTGCCATTTGCTTGTGGGATACCAAGGTCCTTGTACCTGTCCTCAGTGTCTGCTATTGTCCCTTCTGGGAGTGAGACTCCTTCTGTGTGGACTACCTTCCCTCTCTTTGTCACCATCCACACACAATCTGGCCCTCAACGTTAAAAAGACCAAAGAAATGATTGTGGACTTTCGGAAAACACAAAACCATGCACCACTGTTTATTAAGGGAGAGGTAGTGGGGAGGACGCCCTCCTTTAAATTCTTGGGCCTGACTGTGTCTGAGGATCTGTCCTGGGGTGAAAACATCAAGTCTGCTGTAGGAAAAGCACAGCAGCGGCTCTTCTACCTGAGGAAGCTAAAGAGTCAAACTCCATCAGAGACTCTTGATAAACTTTTACAACTGTGCCATTCTGAGTGTGCTGACGTACGGTCTGCTGGTGTGGTTCTCCAGCTGCACTAGGGCTGAGAAGCAGGCGATCCAAAGGGTGAAGACTGCTGGAAAAATCATTGGGACTGACCTCCCGGAGATCTCCACTGTGCACACCTCCCGCTGCCTGCGCCGGACTCACAACATCATAAGAGACTCACACCCAGCAAACTGCTTGTTCCACCTGTTGCCCTCTGGCCGGAGGTACAGGTCACTCCAGCCAGAACCTCCAGAACCTCAGGCCATCAGACTCCTAAACAAACACTGTCCCCCTCTCTCCCCTCCCAAACACTTAGGACACAATCCTCCATCCTCCACCTCTCACTCAGGCCATAACTGTGATCTGGACTTGCACCGATGCAGCGACACACATCTACACACATCTACACACATCATCTACACACATCTACACACATCTACATCTACACACATCTACACACATCCACACACTGTTACTGTCGCTCCACCTCATGTCTCTCTGTGATGTTCATTTTACTGATTTATTTGCATATTGTGCCTTATGTTTACACTCTACAGATCTGCACTTTACAAGTTTAACTGCACTAATAATATCACTGCCAGAGTGAAGGACAGATGCTCTAATGTCATTTCGTTGTTAATCTGACAATGACAATAAATTATTGAATATATGCATCCGGCTGCACTTCTCAAGCCTGAATGACATTCCAGTGTCTGTGCTGTAGATCCTGGTGGTGTGGATCAGTGAGTCTTGCTGAGACTCAGGTCCCCTGTGTGAAAGTCAGATGACTTACCAGTTGAGCTAAAAACTAAAACAGAACCTACAAACAGGGTAATCTTTTCTGATCTTCTGGCTCCATCGACTTTGGCTCCAGTTCACTTTCTGTGTAAAATCTGTCTCTCTCTGTCTCTGCTGCTGTCAGACTCATTTTGGTCTTAAATGTTTTGTATTAACGCTCTACATGATCCTGGGGTTTTAACAACAGTAGCGCCTCCTTGTGTTTGTTTATAGATTGAGCGCGTGCAGAACCATCACCTGTGGTGCAGCTTCTGTGTGATGAGGAAGAAGATGTTGATAAATAACGGCGCAGCTGAGCTGGGCGAGATGCACCTGTATCACGGCACCTCTGCTGAGTCCTGTACCAGCATTGAGACGGACCGTTTTGACAGAAACTACACGGGAACACACGGTGATTATTTTATTTTCAATATTTGGAAAAAAAAATGTATTTTAATTCATTTATCAAGACATGTTAGCAGCTGACTGGTTCATTGGACTTTGTTTCCTGCTGCAAACGACAACATCTGAAGACATCAGCCAGGAAGTTAAAGGTTGAGCACAAATGGGTCTCAAATGGACAATGACCTGAAACATGCGGCCAAACTGGTGACAAAGAGGCTTAAGGATAACAAAGTTGATGTTTTGGAGTGTCCATCACAAATCCCTGATTTCAAACCTACTGAAAATGTATAAACAGACCTGAAAAGGCCTTTGTGACTGAGACGGAGATTGGTTCCCAACTCGAAGGTCGAAAGATCGAGTCCAGCTCGGACCAAGTTCTGTCGTTGTGTCCTTAGGCAAGACACTTCACCCACATTGCCTAGTATGAAAGTGGTGTGTGTGTGAATGATCGGTGGCAGATTGGCAGCCTCGCTTCATTCAGTCTGCCCCAGGGCAGCTGTGGCTACAATAGTATCTTACCATCACCACGTGTGGAGTGAATGAATAATGACGACAGTGTAGAGCTTTGAGAGGCTCTGACAAACCTGTAAAGAGCAGTACAAGTGTAAGGTATTATTATTATTATTTATGTCATGACGAATGGAGCAAAACTGCAACTATTGTGAGAAGTTTGTGGAAGGAAATCAAAACATTTGACCCAAGTCACACAGTTTAAAGGAAATGGACCAAATACTAATGAAATGTCTGTTAAATTTTGACTTTGAAGAAAGTCACGAAAAATTGTCCTAAATTGACCTAAAACAGGAAAAGTTTAGTCATGTCAGTGAGGAAAAAAAGTGTATTTGTCTTTTTTGTATAATGCATGTAAACTTCTGGTTTCAACTGAAGTGCACATTAGCATGCTAATTGTTGTTTGCTTTTCTGTCTGGTCTCTGTGAAAAGTGCCTATAAACTCATCATGGTGAAGAATTAGGATGCTCGTAATGAATAACGCAAGTGAGAAAAAACTGGACCACTGCAAATCTTTAAAAATGAACATGTTCTGTTTTGCAGGTACAGCCCCGTAAGTGGCACTTCTGATGTTTATTTATTTTGTTTTGTTTTTTTCAGGTGCAGTTCACGGAAAAGGCGTTTACTTCGCCATCAATGCTAGTTACTCTGCAGATAACAGATACTCCAAACCCGATGACGCCGGGCTGAAGCGGATGTATGTTGCCCGAGTCCTGACCGGGCGCTTCACAAAGGGAGACTCCTCCATGAAAGCTCCGCCCCCTCGCGGCAACAACCCTAGCGACCGCTACGACAGCCTGGTGGACAGTCTGCAGAGTCCCAGCATGTTTGTGATCTTCCACGATGATCAGGCCTACCCAGAATACCTCATCACCTTCAGCTGAGGACCACGTGATCAGGGAGGGGGCGGGGCCTGAAGGACATCAGAGCTTCTGCTAATCACATGATCAAAGGCAGAGAGGGAGGGGGCGGGGTCAGACATATGCTGATTAAATTCACTCCATATCATACGTAACTTTTTATTTAAATTACTCTTATTATTGGAACGGTTATTATTACACCGTCAGTTTGCAGACGTCCAAACCTCGTTCACCTTATGCACCTGAGCTTCCTAATTATTCACCACGATGACTTTTCAAGCACTTTTCTCAGACACAAAAGAATAAAGTTTTGCCGTGACTGTAGCTAACTAGCATGTAACACACTCTTCCTGATTGGCCAGCAGCCCCTTAGGTGGCCCCAGTCTTCTTAAATGCAGGAGGTGGCTGAAGGTGGCTCCTTGATTGGCCAAGGCTGGAAATCAGTCGTCCAATGGCGTCAAAGGATCCAACAGCCATGGTTATAGGGAAGGAAAGAAGATCCGTGGACACAGGCAAAAAGTGGACAATTAACAAAAGAACTTGAGGCCTCGAGCCGTAACACTGTTAATCAGATAAAAATAAATGTAAAGAAACGTTCAGAATTCAAATGAATATTTTACTCCAGACTTTCAGATGTTTCTGATCTTTCCTTTAATATTTTCTGCTTTTACATGAAAAATAAACCTGACAAAATGGCGTAATTTGGGAAAACAGCTTTTTTGATTTGTATCTGTTTATTTCATTATTTTTATTTGCTTATTTGCTTCTAAGCCTTGTCTTGATTACAAAAATAAAAAGGCCTTTTCTCTATATTATCATGATGAAGTGCATATTTGAATGATTTTGTAAAGTTCTCAGTGGAAGAAATCCAAACATAATTCAGATGTGATCATGTTTTATTTTATGTTGAAAGAGTCACATTAAAACAATCAGAAGAAAAGCATCATCACTATGTTCTTTGTGTGTTTTGCATCATGGGGGACATTTTGTGTAGAATCAGACTCAAACATTTGGATTAAAACACGTCAGACACAAAATGAGGAGCTTCTCTACAGGTTTGAACAGGACAATGGACCTGCTTCTGGTGCTATTGGCGCTGAAGCACTTTGAGGACAAACGGTGAATGCAAAGACTCAGAAAACAATGGGAAACAGTGGGTAAATCAAGTATCCACTGAACGATGAGGACACGGCGTTGGGGTAAAAGGGTTTTCTGTCGAACCTGGCGCCGGCGTAGACCTCGTCTCCGGGGTACAGCTCCAGCACTGCACTGTTGGATCCAAACGTTGGCATGAATCTAGAAACAGAGACGATCTCCTCTCCATTTCTGAACAGAGCACATCCTCTGAAGACGTGGAGGCTGAAGTAGTACAGTCCATGTGAGGGCGCCGTGAAGACACCTGCAGCACAAGAAGAACAGAAGAACAAAGTACTGACTGTGGTGTTTGGGTCAGCGTTCCAAAGTACTCTCGTAGTTACGGGTTGTAGTGTCAAAGTACTGACCTGTGTACGAGTCAGAGCCGTGTCCAAAGTACTGACCTGTGTACGAGTCAGAGTCGTGTTCAAAGTACTGACCTGTGTACGGGTCAGTCGTGTCCAAAGTACTGACCCGTGTACGGGTCATAACCATCTTTAAAGTATTGGCCTGTGTTCGGGTCGTAGCCTCCTCCCGAGTTCGTCACAACGTCGCTGAATATAAGTCGGCCGGTATAATCTTGTTCTGGGTTTTTAGCGGTAAAAGCCACTGCTCCACCTCCTGTGAGAAAACACTTCACTGTTTAAAAGGCTCGTGTAGTGGTCACTGTCTGGAATGTTCCACAGTCTGGAAACTAAGCTCATTTGTATTTTCTAAATGACCAGTTTTCTATTGATCAACAATACCGTGAAAAACACTCAGTCTTATGGTGCTTTCACCGAGGCGTCAGGGCCGTCCAGTCTACCTGCAAAGACTATGGTGGACGCGCGTCTTGGCCGCCCCGCGTGGGCCGCCCCGCGTTGGCCGCCCCCGCGTGGGCCGCCCCGCGTGGGCCGCTCTGATGCTTGAAAACACGGCGTGAATCTGCCGTTGACATGGCGCGTTTTGAGCGTTCAGGTGTCAGACGCTCTGTTCACGGGTCCAAACTGTCAGACGCTGGAGTTGAAAAAAGCTGAACACAGGGACGACCTGATTTCACAGCTTTAATTAAACTACTCAGTTTTATTACTTTGATTAGAAAATTAGGAAATGCTCCTGTGAGGCAAAACAGACACTTTGACACATCGCCGTGACAGTGAAAAGTGCCGTAGGGTTTTCATCGACTCTGATGAGGACGACGTGAAGAGTCATTTCACCAAATTATTCCACGACACTAATATTTCTGTCATTGTCACATAAACACTGACATGGTTAAAATAAAACAGGGTTTTCACTGATTTTTTAAATTAAAATTTCATTACATTTTGGAGAAGTACATTTTCAGCCCTCGATACAAAGTGAATGTGTTATTCTGTAGGGGGCGCTGCTGTGCCAGTTTTGTTTCTTTTTGTTTAAGATTTTACAAAGTCTGACAGCTCAATTTGAGCGTGAAGATTTGACAAACTAAAAAAACCAGGTGACAGCTGAATCTGAGACCAGGACTAAACCAGGACTGAACCAGGACTAAACCAGGACTAAACCAGGACTAAACCAGGACTAAACCAGGACTAAACCAGGACTGAACCAGGACTGAAAACCAGGACTAAACCAGGACTAAACCAGGACTAAACCAGGACTACACCCAGGACTGAAACCAGGACTGAACCCAGGACTGAACCAGGACTAACCAGGACTGAACCAGGACTAAACCAGGACTAAACCAGGACTGAACCGGGTCTGAACCAGGACTAGACCAGGACTAAACTGGGACTCCAGGACGGGCAGGTGTGCAGATTCATCCACATAAACATATTTAAAGATCTTCATATTCGGGGCAGTATTTTTGTCTCGTTGAGGCTGTGGTGAAACTCGATCTGTTTCACTCTCTTCTATTTTTATCCGAGTCCGTTTGGGGCCAGCGCCGCAGACTCTCAGACTGTAAAGACACTGATGAGATTTAAAAGATTCATGAACAATAACCGCTCACATTAGCACTAAAAACAGTTTAAAATGGAGTTTAGCAGGTCGTATCTGCCTCTGGAATGGGAGGAGAAATGGAGGAGGGAGAAAGAACGTTTAAAAAGAGCGGTGGAAGAAGGAGGAGAAGGTGCAGAGAGAAACAAGCAGGAGCTGAGACAAATAGTGGCCTACAATGATTCCAAGATGGGACTGTCCAGTGCCAGGAGAAACCGAGGAGGCGCCGAGCAAGTCCCCCAAGACCGAGCCTTCGACGAGAAGACTCTGGACTACAGCATCAGGGATTATCCACGTGACATATTTGGGATTTTGGATCATTTCAGAAAAACAGGAATTCTTACCGACTTGAACTTAATTTTGGAAAATGGACAAAATTACCGCGTGCACACGCCTGTTCTCGCCGCTGTCAGCGCGTCTGTGCGTAACAGACTTCCTAAAGAGAAAGGTTTGACTTGTTGGACTTTAAACTTGGGTTCTGAAGTGGATCCTGTTGGACTCGAGGCTGTTCTGGAGTTGGCGTACACTGGTGCAGTCTCGTCTTTGAACGAGGGAAATGTGGAATCTGTTATCGCCGCTGCTAAAGTCATGGAAGTGCACAGGCTGCTGGAGGTTTGTGGTAAAAGAACAAGTGGAGATGGAGATGGCGTCGGGGCAGAGGAGCTGCAGAAGACTCTAGAAGAGCTGCAGCGGCTCAGGAGACGGCAGGAGGGCTGTGACGTCGCTCTGGACGTCGGTGGAGTTTTGTATCACGGTGAGTCCAGAGCTACACCTCACTGAGCTTATGCATTCAGAATATCCTAATTATTCACCTCAATGAGTTTATAAGCACTTTTCACAGCTCTCACAGAGAGTTAGCCATCACAGTAAAGCTAACAACAAGCATGCTAGTGTGCACTTCCTGAGTATGGCGTCGATGCAAACATATTTGGACCTCAAGATCTGCTTAGACAATATGCACTGCCTGGACAAAAAAAAGTAGCCACTAAAAAAGAAGGTCACACACGAATATTTGGTGGTTCTGCCTTTAGCTTTGATTATGGCACAATTTTTCACCAAGATGTTGCCCTGATGATGGTCGAGTCTGACAGTGTTTATTTAGAAGAAGTAGATCTCACGGTGAATCGAGAGCGGGGAGCGAGCCGGGGTCTAGGGGTGAGACGAGGGTGTGGAGACGAAGACGAGGAGATCGATACTGGTGCAGGGAAACGGGGTCAGAGGCGGGAGTCCAGAGCCGGTCCAAGGAGCAGGAGGTGAACACGAAGACAAACAGGGACGTAGAGCAGACGATCTGACCCCGAGTCCCAGGTCCTGGCTCTTCACCACAGGAGCAGCTGCAGTCGCCCCCAGGTGTGCGGGGGAGGAGCCCAGAACTCCGCCCAGCTCCAGGCTCAGACACAGGAGGGAGGGGAAGGACAAAAAACAAGGCAGGACAGACAGGCACATCCCAAAGGTCCTCACTGGGTTGAGGTCTGGACTCTGGTGGCTCCATGTGTTTTTTCCAAGATGGCTGCTGCTGCGACAGGCCGGGTTCAGCTCTGACAATCCATTAAACATCACCCAGAGGAAGTGCCATCCAAGTTTAAACAAAGCATGTGTGAGTCTTTGAACACTTTTTTCTCACATCTGGGGAAAATTTCTTCTGGGAGTCAGTTGATGACATGTATTGGCTGATCACTCAACAAAACAACTCAGACACATAACTTCACCAAATCAGACTGAACAATGGCAAAGGAGATGACAGAGGACATGGAAGTGGAAAAATCACTCAGCTCAGTGACAGAACAGACCTGACTCGTACCTTCAGGCTCGGACATATTTGGTGGTGACTTTTTTTTTTGGTCAGGCAGTGTATCTGTCCTGGGACATCAGGCTCCCCCAGAACCAGGGTCTACAGGGGGCAAAAAGAGGCAAATAAAGGCATTTAGTGGAGTAGCATTGTCTTTGCCCCCTTTTAAACCTCAGGTGGTCTCAGTGAGTTTGGTCTGGACCCGGGTCTGGACAAGGCACTGGGCATGAGTCGACCCCAGGGCAGCTGTGGCTTCGCTGGAAGAGAGTGAAACGCACAAAAACACAAAGTGATTTGAGAATGAAACAGAACTATATGAGACAAATGCTTTAATATTGTTATTATCCTGACGCTATATCTGATTTTCTGAAGTCTTGAGGTGAGTTGTGCCACAGGTGAGTTTACTGTGACGTCGTCCTGTTGTGACTCCTCCCTCCTGCCCCAGTGCACAGACCCATCATGGCCGCCGGCAGTGACTTCTTCCGTGGGATGTTCACCAGTGGAATGAGGGAGTCCAGGCTCGGTTGCATCGCTCTTCCGTTCCTGTTTGCTCCAGAACTCAAGGCTCTCATCGTTTGTTGCTACACCGGACGCCTCCGCCTGAACTGGGACTGCGTCTTTGAACTCGCCTGCACCGCGCTCCAGCTTCAGTTCTCTCCAGCGCTGTCTTTATGTTTCAAATTCATGCACGAACAAATAGACGCTAACTCGTGTTTGGATCTGATCTCTTTTGCTGAGGCGTACGGCATGACCGACCTACTGGACCACGCGAAAGATTTTGTTTTAAGGAATTTCTGGGAAGTATCTGGAACTGTGAAATTCTTAGATCTGTCTGCAGAAAAACTGGCTGATTTTCTAAAATGTGACGGATTGTGCGCGCCGTCAGAGCTAGCCGTGTTTCGCGCGGTGATTTCTTGGATCGAAGCTAGTCCAGACGAGAGACTAAACCAAGCTAGCTTACTCATGTCCAGCGTTCGTTTTCCTTTGATGACTTTTAGGGAGTTTCGTGAAGTCCGAGCGATTAACTTGCGAATGGAGTGTGCACAAAGTAAAGATGCTGAACTGTATCTGGCAGCACTTAAAGAATTTGGCAACCAGGAAACACAGGCTAAAAGCAGAGTCCGGAAGCCCAAAAAGGCCTTGGTCGTGGTGGGAGGAGACCAGCTGAATCCAGACGTGGGGCAGCGGATCGCGAGCAGAGAGCTGTGGTTTGCTAACTGTCTGCGGAGCGGCACAGGGCTGGTGAAAGACATCGACTGGAGGAAACTGGGAGAGATTCCAGATCAGCCCAAGTTCAGACACGGAGTCGCAGCTTTGGGAGAAAAACTCTATGTGATCGGAGGATGTTACTTCTACACCAAAGGAGACATCATGAAGTCGGCCTACAGGTGACTATAGTACAAATATATATAAATACAAATATATATAAATACAAATATATACTTCTACACTAAAGGAGACATCATGAAGTCGGCCTACAGGTGAGTACAAGCAAATACACATATATATAAATACATACAAATACTATTTATACACCTAATGCCTTAAAAACATGAAAAACAGAACTAGATCATTTTAATCAGTTTGGTCCAAAGTGACTCCTCCTTATGCATCTGAACATCCCAATTATTCACCACGATGAGTTTATAAGCACCGGAGTCTTACATCACATTAGACACAGACACAGCATATTTGGAATTCTGAGTATCATAGCAACCAAAGAGCCAATCAGAGCGAGGCTGTTGAAGGTCACGCCCCTTCACACCACTGGTTTAACAGGGAGTGAGCGCTTAGCAACGCTGTCAATCAAACCTGTCGCTAACGCTAACAGGAGCGACCGCGGGGAATGTTCCTTGGTACGACATTAAACTTTCCTAAAATCCAGGTGTTGAAAAGCTGTAACTGTGAGGGTCGCCTCTCCACAGATATGACCTGTAACGCTTCGACAGGGCATCACTTGCTTGTCTCCATGGAAATGTATAAGTTTCATGTCATAGTGTGGAACATTCCAGCTAAAGCAGTGACATCACCTCCAGCAGAAAGTTACATAGTGGAGCTTTAACTTTCTACAGATCCAACGTGACGAGTTTTCAGACGTACCGGCTCCGCTCGTAAACTCTGATGTGATTTTAAAGATATTTTTAGCAACGTGTAAGTAATCAAGTGCTTGTCTTTTAGAATATTGATCAGGTGATGTTCCGTAGTAAAGCTTTACACCTGAAACTTGGATGATGTGGCCCTAAACACACTCTGACCCTGACCTCTCTGTCCCAATGTCACAGATTTGACCCTGAGCAGAACAGCTGGAGGAGACTGGCCGACATGAAGGAGTTTAGAAGTAACTTCTCTTTAATCACAAACGAAGGACGACTGTTTGCGATCGGCGGCGATAAGGAGATCAACACCAACGTGGAGTCAGTGGAGATGTACGACCCGGACACGGACAGCTGGAGGTAAAACGCTTTTATGAACCAAGAAGAGAAAATATACATTAAATCATTTTTCCTGCACATTTATGACGTGTCTGATTAAAATAAAAACAGACTAAAAGGTCTGTGTCCCTCTGATCCAGAGTAAAACACAAAGTTCAGTCTGTCACTGGACAAAAAGCTGCAGGAGTGAAGAGACTCGTCCAAAACGCTTCTTCAGTTCTGGTCAGAAGGGAGTAACTACACTGAAACTGAGGGTCTGAGGATGGAGATGGGGCTGATGTCTGATGAAGAATTTTCTTTCCTAAATAAATATCTTCTTTAACTCTCCTCTCAAACGTTTCTTTTCTCTGGCTGAGATCTGAACCTCACCATCTTCAAAGGTGTAGTTAGGCCTTAAGTTCCTAATATTTCCTAATATTTCTGAACTATGTTTCGTGTGAGTGTCCCTGGATTTGTCGACCTTTCCCCATAATCCTGTCTGTGTGAGTCCTTGGATGTGATTGGACGTTTTCCAGCCAATCATGGGTCCCACCTTCAGCTGCCTCCCCCCATTTAAGAAGATTCAGGACGCCTGCTCGTGGGGACGCCTGCTCGGGGGACGCCTGCTCGGGGGGACGCCTGCTCGGGGGGACGCCTGCTCGGGGGACGCCTGCTTTTGGGGGACGCTTGCTCGGGGGGACGCCTGCTCGGGGGACGCCTGCTCGGGGGGGGACGCCTGCTCGGGGGACGCCTGCTCGGGGGGACGCCTGCTCGGGGGGGGGACGCCTGCTCGGGGGGACACCTGCTCCCCACACGAGCTGAGTCCGAACAGTTAGCGCCTCCTTCAGACAGATATGAGACAGTGTCCAGCACTGTCCAGAATCTGACCAGAACTGAAGAAGAGACTCGGACGAGCAGAGAAACGTCTTCAACACCTTTTTGTCTAGTCGACAGATTTAACTTTGTCTTTTACAACAGCCCATAAAATCTGCAGCTAATTAATGCAACGAATCAATAAAACAATTTAGTCATTAAAAAAAGACTGAACATGGCAGGAGGACGCACATCGAGGCCTCAGCGACAAACGAACAGGATCAGACCTGAAACAAGTAAAAGAATCAACTGTGTTCATCTTTGCAAAAGTGAAATGATTTTCACTTTTCATCTGTGGGACCCTCACGTTTACATTTTAGATTCTGTTACAGGAATGATTAATAAAAAAAAAAAAATAATGCTGTAATGCCATTTTTCCACCAATAATTTTAAATCCTTTTTGTAGTTTCGTCCACCCTCTGGACCAGGCGCTGAGCGGTCATGCTGCCACCGTCTGTAACGGCGCTATTTTCATTTCTGGAGGTTTCAACTGTAAATACGAATGCCTTGTGTCGCTGTTCCTGTACCATCCTGAAGGGGGCTCCACCTACCTGTCTGACATGACCTTTGACCGCGCTCAGCACGCCATGGAGACGCTCCGCGAGCGCCTCTACGTCGCCGGTGGAGTTTGCAACCTGCGAAAATTTTACACGGACCAACTGGTGTGTGAAACGTACTGTCCGAGCAGCGACTCCTGGAGTGTTTTTGTGAATCTGCCCGTCCCGCACGTCGGAGCGCCCTCTGCTGTTTTAGAGGATAAACTGTATGTGTTAGGAGGCTACAGCCAAGAGGACGACAGCGAGTCAGGGCTCGTGCATCGGTTTGACCCCAGGACAAACCGATGGGAGAACGTGGGCAGGCTTCCAGCAGCAGTGAGCGACATCAGGGCCTGTTTAGTCCATCTGCCAAGTCACTTCAGACAATAAAATAAAATGTGTTTTTGTTTGTTTTATTTTTGCATTATTTATATGAAGTCGGTACAATATTAGTTTGTACATGGAGCTAGGGTTCCGATATCGGTGAGTCCTCAGACCAAACCGATCTGATACCACTCTGTATTTTCCAGGATGAGGACTCGTAGATGTGAGCGATGCCGTTGTTTACGGTCTGTGGCTAATGCTAACGCTAACGCCCAGAGCAGGTTAAACACAGACTGTGGAGGCTCTGCAGGCACTTAAACATGCTAATAATGACAGAACAGAGTTTTGTGTTAGCTCTTTGATACCTTCATGTCGTCTCTGGAGCAGACGCTGGACTTAAAATAAGATAACTACGAAGAGTGTAACATGACAACAGCGTTAACATGACAACAGCGCTAACATTGACAACAGCGCTAACATGACAACAGTGCTAACATGACAACAGCGCTAACATGACAACAGCGCTAACACCAGAAATCAGACTGCACTAATATGATAAACAGACAAACACAAGTGACCAAAAAGCCCCGTGGAGTACCATGTGCAAAATACAGAATGTTAAGTTCAAAATGATTTTACTCGAGTAGAAATACTGTGCAAAGAAAGTACTCAAGTAAGAGTAAAAAGTACTTTTGTAAAAGGATAAATGTGACGTAGAGAGAAACAGAAGGTTAGACTCTATTATCCACCGGACAAAAGGTTTTCAGAGTCAGTTCATCGTTTTGTCCAGTTGACAACAGAGGGATTAATGCCATGTCGTGGAACATTTCAGGCAAACCACTAATATCTCCAGGAGTAGCTTAGATTAAAACTAATTCAGGACCAAACCAAGTCTAGACCAGGACTGGACTCAAACCAGGACCAGGATAAGTGTGAGCTCTTTACATCATGAACCTATAGGAGCCAAATACCTGGAACAAGACTCGACCTGAAACACTTCAGGCCAGAACATAAAGAGTCCGTCCTCCCTCAGCAGAGCAGAGAACGAAAGAGAAGGACAGAGAGAACGACAGAGAGAACGACAGAGAGAAGAGAGGACAGAGAGAACGACAGAGAGAACGACAGAGAAGGACAGAGAGAAGGACAGAGAGAAGAGAGGACAGAGAGAACAACAGAGAGAACGACAGAGAAGGACAGAGAAGGACAGAGAGAAGAGAGGACAGAGAGAAGGACAGAGAGGAGAGAGAAGGACAGAGAAGGACAGAGAGAACCACAGAGAGAAGAGAGAGAGAGAACAGAGAAGGACAGAGAAGGACAGAGAGAAGAGAGACAGAGGAGAACGACAGAGAGAGAAGGACAGAGAGAGGACAGAGAAGGACAGAGAGAAGAGAGGACAGAGAGAAGAGAGAAGGACAGAGAGGAGAGAGAAGGACAGAGAGAACCACAGAGAGAAGAGACAGACAGAGAAGGACAGAGAAGGACAGAGAAGAAGACAGAGAAGGACAGAGAGAAGGACAGAGAAGGACAGAGAAGGACAGAGAAGGACAGAGAGAAGGACAGAGAAGGACAGAGAAGGACAGAGAAGGACAGAGAGAAGGACAGAGAAGGACAGAGAAGGACAGAGAAGGACAGAGAAGGACAGAGAGAAGGACAGAGAGAAGGACAGAGAGAAGGACAGAGAGAAGGACAGAGAAGGACAGAGAGAACCACAGACACCATGGACCTGAAGACGGCTGTTCTGCTGTTGGTTTTTGGGCTGGGTTCTGTCCGGGCACAAAGAGGAGACTTCACGATGCCCGACTGGTTTCAGAACAAACTGGACCTGATTCTGAAGCTGGAGGAGCGGATGAAGAACGTGGACACGTGCTGCAAGAACCTGGAACATCTGGAGCTCAGGCTGAACGCCACTTTGTCCGAGCTGACGAGGCAGAAGGACGACATGGACAAACTGAAAGAGGAGAACGAAGGTAACGCAAAGTATGCACGAGGTTCAGAGAGATCCACGATTAGGACCGTTGCCATAGTAATTAACAAACATGACATGACCCTGAGACTTTTGGAGCCTCAAATACAGGAGACCGAAGCACGGCTGACGATGGTCCTCAAAACGGACTTTAAGAAGTTTAAGCTCCATTTACACACAAACCTGACTCTGAACTTTAATCCATGTTCTGATGTTTCCTCCTCAAACACAGACCTGGAGCTGTGTTTGTTTCATTCACATGTTTGAGTCACTTTATTATTAGTCTGTCACATCTACAAACCTCAAAATGCAACGTTCCACCTTGTGATGTCATGAAGTGGTAGTTTTCAAGTGAACAGCTCCTTTTACCTTTAGTTCAGTCGAGATAAGTGGAGCTGAAATGATCCAAATGATTCTTGTTTAGGGTGTGTGGAGTTTAAAAACACAGTGGAGCACTTCCTGTATCACCACATGATGACATCACAAGGTGGAACAGAGTGTTTTGAGTTTGAGAGAAGAACTCAGCCTGAATCTGCAGGTTTGTGAGTTAAACGTGTTTGAGGTGAGACATTTGAGCCTCAGACTCATTTCTTCTGTTGTGAAACTGTCCAAACTTAAACTGTTTTTTCTTTCCACAGACCTGAAGAAGAAGGTTGGACAAGGTATTTTCAAGTTCTTAGTGACACAGGCCGATATTTGAGCTCAAACAATCGGTATCTGCATCGGCCATGAAAAAAAACAACAACATTCTTTAACAGTGATGCTAACTGGAGGCACTGCTCTGTCTGAGGATGTGTTAGTCATTTTTCTGAGCTTCATTTTAACACAATCTGACCATAAAGAGCTGACTTAAACTCCAACAGCTGATCTGTGCTGTTAAACAACTCAAACAACACTGCAGCCACAAGCTAGCATTAGCATTAGCATTAGCATTAGCATTAGCATTAGCACTGCTTAAATCCACAGCCTCATGTCTCGTGCGATGTCCCCAGCCTCCCCACAGGTGGCGTTCTCCGTGTCTCTGGCTGATTCTGGGGAGCTGTACAAAGGCCCGTGTGCAGACAAGACCCTGGTGTTTAAACGAGTCTTCTCCAACATCGGGAACGCCTACGACCCCAACACGGGTGAGCGCCCAAGGACACAACAGCAGAACACGGTGGAGCTGGAGTCAAACCACCAACCTACACCACAAAGCACACATCTTCATGCATAGAAAAAAAAACAAAAAAACTTGTCCAAAATATAAAAGTTTAAATTAAATTAAGCTTTAAATTAAACTATCTGTATGTCCTGATGTTCGTGCTGATGTTCCTCTGAGCTCGTTCTGATGTTCCTCTGAGCTCATGCTGATGTTCCTCTGAGCTCGTTCTGATGTTCTTGTCTGCTCTCATTACAGGAATGTTCACAGCGCCTGTGGGCGGGTGCTGATGTTCCTCTGAGCTCACCTTTAACACGTTCGGCTGACCTACCTCTGAGCTCACACTTCAGCTTGGCGCCATTTTGATCAAGAACAACGACATCCAGGTAGGAAAGAAAGATGGAAGAGAACAAGAGAGAACGGAACGAGATAGAACAGAAGGAGAGACATAACAAAGCGAGAGACAGAACAGGGTCTCTGGTATCGGTTGATATCGGTATCGACAGATCCTGACAGCCGTAGTATCAGAAAAAGCAGGATCAGTGAATCCCTCAGAGGATTGAGTAGATGTTGTGTGTTTTTATGTGTTTGAAGAGGTCACATTTTAAACCTTTGGAAGAAGATCCACGTTTCAGAACATGTAGATCCAGATGTTTCATGAAGAGGATTTACAGGATGTTCAGAGACGCTGAACTGTGTAAATAAATGTGTCTCTGTGAGCTCAGAATCGCTCTCGAGGTTTAATGTGACTTAAAGCCTTTTTCTGCCCTGACACTGAGATCATCCAGAGTCGTGTCTTCTGTGACTCTTCTCAGATTTCGACGTACGAGGGCGTGTCTGCGGACGGCGCCGACAGCAGCAGTAACTCGGTCCTGTTGACTCTGACTCCGGGTGAAACTCTG
>JAIEZT010000107.1:22555402-22567902 GCA_019594935.1 Periophthalmus modestus | reverse complement strand
GGACCTCAGCTCCTCCCACGTGTTCTCCTGAGGGTCGTATCTGAAACATAAACCGTCATGAGGTCAGATTCAGCGGTCAGAGGGTTTAGAGTCACAAATCAGGACGATCACCAGAGAAATTAAATTAAAGTTACATATTGCATCTTTATAAATGTACCTGAAAAATGAGTTTAGCGTATCTCCAGTTCCGTAATACTTCTTCCCACCGAGGAGGTAGAGTTGTCCTTGGATCACAGCAACCTCATGGCTGAAGCGGGCGGGCTGCGGCATCTCCCCCAGCCTCCTCCACTCCATCGCCTTTTTAATCCCCATGTGGTTCCTCAACGAATTCCCAAACCACAAATCTTTACTGATACTTCGCGTTCCCAGATCTTCTGAAATCTGATCACCTCCGCTCAGGACCAGACTCTCCTTGGGTAGATAAATACGACATTTGGTTTGTGTTTCAATTTCATTGGAGCAAAAATCTTCAAAAATGGCTTCATAAAGTTCTTGTAAGCTGTGATTGGACCACATTTTAAGGGCCTGGACCTCCTTAAACTCCTTAAATGTCATCAATGGAAAGTGTATTGTTTTCATAAGTTCTTTGGCTAACTTTAACCTTCGTTTTGGTTTTGCTTGAATCCAGTCCACTACGGCTCTGAAAACAACTAACTCAGATGGTACACACAACGCAAAACTGTTCAGGTACTTGAAAAGAGTCCTCGCAGGGAGGTCCTTAAACTTTGGAGTACGCGCTACCTTCTGAAACTGTCGTAGGATGAAATCTTCAGCATGATCGAGGAGTCTGACGATACCAAAAGCTTCTGCAAAAGACGCCACATCGAGACACGAATGTGGGTTTATTTCTCGTTGGAGGAAACTGAGGCACAGGCCGAGGGCCGGCTGGTTCTGCAGCTGCAGAGCGGTGCTGGTGGTTTCGAAAATGGTGTTCCAGGTGAGAGAGATGGACCCGGTGTAGGAGCAGTGGAGGAGGGCTTCGAGTTCTGGAGCCGAGAGGAACTGGAGGTAAACACTGGACTGAGATGATTCCCTCATACCCGACGTGAACATCGCGCGGAAATAGTCGCTACAGGCCGCTAGCACGACTTTGTGCACTGTAAAAATACATGAAAATGGAGTTAAAACTTTGGTGAGAATTTTTAATCGACCATAAAATGTAATGAGTTTTTCACTATCAGCATGGCCGTGTCAATTGACAGATAACTGAATTGCATCAACATCCCCTGGGAGTGTGAAGCTAACTGGATGCACAACTCTGTCTGAAGCTCTGTTACTCAAATTAGACGTTAATCTGAGCTTTGTTTTAACACAAACTGACCATAAAGGACTGACTTATCTGGACTACAACAGGTGAGCTGATTTGTGCTGTTTAACAAGTTACAAACACGTCACCTTTTTGTGCAAAATCAAACTCCTAAACAGGACCGTGAACGCTCGGATTATAGACATGCATGTAAAACACCCCCCTCCAGTGCAGAGTATTCACCAGTTACTTCTGTTACTAGATCATAGATTTCCTTGTGATATTTTTTCTTTTTTCTCACGTTTGAGCGTGTGTGTCCCTGATTGGCTATTCCACCTGTCAATCACGTCCATCTGAACTCAGGGAGATACAGCGATGCCCAAACTCACATTTCGTAAAGTACTGGAGAAGTGTGTCCAGATGAGCTTTTGGCTTTTGCACAGAAGTAATGAAGAGGATTCATATGACTGGATATTTATGACAACCACATAAACCAAATAAATCATGAAAATGGAGGATGGACCAGTGGAGACGAGATGTTACCTGAAAAATCACCTGAAAAATCAGACGTGTCCCTGTGAATCGAGGACAGCAGTCTGTTGTTTACCACATGGATGGATTATTTGATATCACTATCGGGGGTTGGGTTTCTTCTCATTACCTCCAGGTGATCTTGTGACTGGTGACATCACCTTGAATCTTATTTTAGGTCTTGGCCGTGGCATCAGGCTTTTTATTTATAAATTTCTCCCTAGAGTCCAGTAGCACTTAATGTCTCTAGCAGATATCGTAGAGTATGAAATAACACAGAACAAGTCTGTTACTGTATCTAATCCTCCAAACACAGGAGCCTTATGAGTCCCAGAGCTCAAAACAGTCACATCATCAGTATCGCTCCACCTTATGACATCATCAGGTGGTTTTAAAGTCCATACACCTTCACCGAACCCAATCTAATATTTTCATCATCAAATCTTCAAATTATATACACTATTATGCATCACAACTGAAGCTAACAGCTGTTGTTTTTAGCCTCATTTAAACTGCTTTGAGGGTTTACATACTGAATATTCTTTACCAGACAAATCATATACTATAAAGTCACACTGTGTGACTTTTATCGGGGAGGGGCCGTCACCTGTTTCCTGTTTCAAGTCCTTTGCCTGGAATATTCCGCAGTGTAGCATTAAGTGTGTATATGTCACATTTATTTAACTACAGCTGTTTTTCATTGATAAAATCCATGTGTCCTTGACCTGTAACTCGACCTGGTGACGCTGTCTGCTCGTTGTCATGGAGACAGACCAGTTTTAAGCCACGCTCTGGAATATTCTAGGACAAACCCTTTTCACACCAAGTACCACCAAAGAAAAGATCTGGTTTTACAGATTTAAACCAGGACTACAACAGGACTATTCCAGGTCTAATCTGGGTCTAAACCAGGTCTATAGCAGGACTGTTCAAGGTCTAAACCAGGTCTAAACCAGATCTAATCTAGGACTAAACTAGGTCTAAACCAGGCCTAAAACGGGTTTGAACTAGGTTTAAACCAGGTCTAAAACGGGTCTAATCTAGGACTAAACCAGGTCTAAAACGGGTCTAAACCAGCTCTAAACCAGGTCTAAAATGGGTCTAATCTAGGACTAAACCAGTTCTAAACCAGGTCTAAAACGGGTCTAAACCAGGTCTAAACCAGGTCTAAAATGGGTCTAATCTAGGACTAAACTAGGTCTAAACCAGGTCTATAACAGGACAATTCCAGGTCTAAACCAGGTCTTAAAGTGGACTACATCATTCCCACAGTCCCACCTGAATGATCGTGTGAACCAACAAACACTGTTCTGGGCAAAGCAAGAACATCTCCATGGAGACAAGCAGGTGACGGACCCTCCATCAAAAAAGTTAGAGTCCAGTACAGTTAAAGTGCTTCTTTAAGCTGCTAAACATCAAAGCCCAAACCCCAGAGTCCAAAACTGACCTTGAAACGAAGCGCTGATGACCTCCAGAGTGACATCACAGCCCATCTCGTTCGCCCAGAGCTCTTCCATCTTCTGCAGATTTATTCTCAGTTCAGCTGAAGCAGGGACCATTTTCCCTTTGTTTTTGGACCGTTCTCTCCCACAGATTTCCACGATTCTTGAGGCAGATAAACATTGTGCTGCTGTTTTGATCTCAGTCACATTTGAAGCATTAAGACTTTGGATTGCTCCGGTGTAAGCAAACTCAACCACTGCCTCCAGGGCTTTGAATTCAACTTCTGCATCAACTTCCATCACCTGAGTCTTTCTGTCCCAAAACCAGCTACTCTGTTGATTGAGGCACCTCTTTGCAGCGTAGCTCACCGCCGACAGCACAACGGCGTGAACCTGGACACTTCTTCCATCTGCTGTTTTCAGTTCGAGATCTGTCAGAATGTGAGCGTCTTTGAACTCTCTTAAAGTTTGGAACATCTCGTTTGCGTGATTGTCATGTCTGTACGTTTTGATTTCATCTAAGTCGTAGCAGTCGATGTCTTCCTCGCCCACATTATCATCGTCTTCGTCGGTTGTGGTTGTCTCTTCTTCTGTTGAATGCTCGTCTTTTGGTTTAGGGACTTCCTCAGCTTCTCCTTGTGCTGTTATTTGGGCTCGATCTTCTGTCAAGTCTTCGAATCCACTCACATCTAAATCTTTAGGTTTTTCTGTATTTTGGTTGTACGATTCTCCATAACTTGGTTCCCCATTTTCTGAACCATCTTCTGTCAAATATTCAAATCTATTGTTGTCTAAATGTTTGTCTTCTTCTGGGTCTCGACGGCTGGATTCCACATAAAACCGTTTCCAATTTTCAAAACAAGTTGAGGCTGAGTTCTCAAAGTCTGAATCATCTTTTGGTTTAGTTGCTAGTTCTTCAGCTTCTTGCATCTTGGCCCCGCCTTCCATCAAACTTTTAAATCTATCCACTTGTTCATCGTTCTCTGTGTTTGGACTGTAGACGTCTTCATGATATAGTCCCTCATTTTCTGAAACTCCAGAAGACGATTTTTTACCTGAATCTTGTTCAAATCGTTTGACAGCATTTTGCTTCGTCGTCTTTCTTTTCTCTACTTCAAAATGAGAGTGATCCATATTTTGACTCAGAGCCTCGTCTGCGCCCCCTGTGGCTAAATCAAGGCGTAGCACTTCCAAACTGTCACTAACATCATCAGTGTTGTCATGTTGTTCTTCTGATTGTGGTTCCTGGAATTCATAATCTTCATAACATCCAAATGGATCCGAGTTATAACTTAGACATTCAAACTCGTTCAGTTCAGACCCGTTTTCTCCGTCTAAACCGTCACTTCCGCTGGTGTCCTGGTTTTCCTGGTAATAACGCTCCATATCGTCTTGGGTTGGTCTTTGGGTTTCAAAGCCATTGGACTTTTCCGACATTTTATCTGTGTCCGTCTTCTCATATTCCTCAAAATCCAGCCTTTCTGCTTGTTTTCTATTTCTTTCTAATCTTTTGTCCTGAATCGCTCCATCAGAAGCATCTTCATCCTTCTCCTCATGATTGTGATTTTTTTGGGATATTTGATTCATGTTTGCTTGCTCATATTCCTCAGAGTCTTGTCTTTCTTCTTGTTTTCCTCTGATTCTTCCATTTGTTTCCAGGCTTTCGTCTTGCATCTCTCCATCTGAAGTCTCCTCATCCTCCTCTTCATCCTCGTATTGGTGGATCTGGTCATTTTCCTGCATTTTGTCCCATTGCATCACTCTTTGCATCCAGCTGAGTCTCCGCTGTCTGCCCTCCTCTCGCTCGTTCTTGTGCTCACTCCAGCTCAGATGCCTCCAGGGATGAGCCACAGCCATGGGCAGAAACGCACTTTCAAATATTTGATTTTGTTCAAAAGTGAAACTGAACTTTGAAACGGAGGAGTTCAGTCTGATGTTGTTTTGTTTGCGTAGCCTGCAGCCCTGCTTATGTATCTCATCCTGGGACAGCTGCAGAGTTTAAGCCCTTCTCTCTCGCTCCTCTCCTCCCTCTCTTTACTTCCCTCCCTTGACCTCTCTTTCCCTCAGTCTCCCTCATCTATCTCTCCCTCCTTCTCCCTCTCTCCCCCTCTTCCCCTCAGTCCCTTTCTCTTACTGCCCCTCCTCTCTCATGACCTCTGTTCTTCATTCTCTCACTCTCCCTGCTCTCCTCACCTCTTTCTTTCCCCTTGCCCCCTCTCTCTTTTTCTCAGTCTCTCCCTCCTCTCTTCTACCTAGCCCCTCTCCCTGTGTCCCTCCCCCTCTCTCCTGTCTCTTTTCCTGACCCCCACTTACTCCCTCTGTCCCGCTCCCTCCCTCTTCCTCTCTTCTCATGTGTGGCGCTCATAACCCAGATAGCCGGCCAAACTTGGATTCGTTATCACTGGGTAATGAAAATCCAACACCCGCACCGCCCCAGAGCCGACCAACCACATCGAGACCCAACGATATCAAGACCCAACGATATCAAGACCCAACGATATCAAGACCCAACGATATCAAGATCCAACGATATCAAGACCCAATGATATCAAGACCCAACGATATCAAGACCCAACCACATCAAGACCCAACGATATCAAGACCCAACCACATCAAGACCCAACGATATCAAGACCCAACGATATCAAGACCCAACCACATCAAGACCCAACGATATCAAGACCCAACGATATCAAGACCCAACGATATCAAGACCCAACGATATCAAGACCCAACGATATCAAGACCCAACAATATCAAGACCCAACCACATCGAGACCCAACGATATCAAGACCCAACGATATCAAGACCCAACCACATCGAGACCCAACGATATCAAGACCCAACGATATCAAGACCCAACCACATCGAGACCCAACGATATCAAGACCCAACGATATCAAGACCCAACGATATCAAGACCCAACGATATCAAGACCCAACCACATCACGACACAACCACATTATGACCCAACGACATCATGACCCAACAACATCAAGACCCAATGACATCACGACCCAACGACATCAAGACCCAACGACATCATGACCCAACGATATCACGACCCAACCACATCGAGACCCAACCACATCGAGACCCAACGATATCACGACCCAACCACATCGAGACCCAACAAAATCAAGACCCAACGATATCAAGACCCAACCACATCAAGACCCAACGATATCAAGACCCAACGATATCAAGACCCAACCACATCACGACACAACCACATTATGACCCAACGACATCATGACCCAACGACATCAAGACCCAACGGCATCATGACCCAACAACATCATGACCCAACAACATCATGACCCAACGACATCACAACCCAACGATATCACGACCCAACCACATCACGACCGAACCACATCAAGACCCAACGACATCATGACCCAACGACATCAAGACCCAACGACACCATGACCCAACGACACCATGACCCAACGACACCATGACCCAACGACACCATGACCCAACCACATCACGACCCAACGATATCAAGACCCAACGATATCAAGACCCAACCACATCGAGACCCAACGATATCAAGACCCAACGATATCAAGACCCAACGATATCAAGACCCAACGATATCAAGACCCAACGATATCAAGACCCAACGATATCAAGATCCAACGATATCAAGATCCAACGATATCAAGACCCAACGATATCAAGACCCAACCACATCGAGACCCAACGATATCAAGACCCAACCACATCGAGACCCAACGATATCAAGACCCAACCACATCGAGACCCAACGATATCAAGACCCAACGATATCAAGACCCAACCACATCAAGACCAAACGATATCAAGACCCAACGATATCAAGACCCAACGATATCAAGACCCAACCACATCACGACACAACCACATTATGACCCAACGACATCATGACACAACAACATCAAGACCCAACGACATCACGACCCAACGACATCAAGACCCAACGACATCATGACCCAACGATATCACGACCCAACGATATCAAGACCAAACCACATCGAGACCCAACAATATCAAGACCCAACGATATCAAGACCCAACGACATCATGACCCAACAACATCATGACCCAACAACATCACAACCCAACGATATCACGACCCAACCACATCAAGACCCAACGATATCAAGACCCAACGACATCATGACCCAACGACACCATGACCCAACCACATCAAGACCCAACAACATCATGACCCAACCACATCACGACCCAACGATATCACGACCCAACCACATCAAGACCCAATGACATCATGACCCAACCACATCACGAACCAACGATATCACGACCCAACCACATCAAGACCCAATGACATCATGACCCAACCAGATCACGAACCAACGATATCACGACCCAACCACATCACGACCCAACGATATCACGACCCAACCACATCAAGACCCAATGACATCATGACCCAACCACATCACGAACCAACGATATCAAGACCCAACGATATCAAGACCCAACCACATCACGACACAACCACATTATGACCCAACGACATCATGACCCAACGACATCAAGACCCCACGGCATCATGACCCAACAACATCATGACCCAAACAACATCATGACCCCAACGACATCACAACCCAACGATATCACGACCCAACCACATCACGACCGAACCACATCAAGACCCAACGACATCATGACCCAACGACATCAAGACCCAACGACACCATGACCCAACGACACCATGACCCAACGACACCATGACCCAACCACATCACGACCCAACGATATCAAGACCCAACGATATCAAGACCCAACCACATCGAGACCCAACGATATCAAGATACCCACGACGATATCAAGACCCAACGATATCAAGACCCAACGATATCAAGACCCAACGATATCAAGACCCAACGATATCAAGACCCCCAACGATATCAAGATCCAACGATATCAAGATCCAACGATATCAAGACCCAACGATATCAAGACCCCAACCACATCGAAGACCCAACGATATCAAGACCCAACACACATCGAGACCCAACGATATCAAGACCCAACCACATCGAGACCCAACGATATCAAGACCCAACGATATCAAGACCCAACCACATCAAGACCAAACGATATCAAGACCCAACGATATCAAGACCCAACGATATCAAGACCCACCATCACGACACAACCACATTTATGACCCACGACATCATGACACAACAACATCAAGACCCAACGACATCACGACCCCAACGACATCAAGAGACCCAACGACATCATGACCCAACGATATCACGACCCAACGATATCAAGACCAAAACCACATCGAGACCCAACAATATCAAGACCCAACGATATCAAGACCCAACGACATCATGACCCAACAACATCATGACCCAACAACATCACAACCCAACGATATCACGACCCAACCACATCAAGACCCACATATCAAGACCAACGACATCATGACCCAACGACACCATGACCCAACGACATCAAGACCCAACCACATCACGACCCAACAATCACGACCCAACCACATCAAGACCCAACGACATCATGACCACAACCACATCACCAACCCCACGACCCAACCACGAAGACCCAACCACATCATGACCCCAAACACATCACGAACCAACGATATCACGACCCAACCACATCAAGACCCAACCAAGATCCCATCATGACCCAACCACACGAACCCAACGACATCACGACCCAACCACATCACGACCCAACGATATCACGAACCACATCATATCAATGACATCATGACCCAACCACATCACGACCCAACGATATCACGACCCAACCACATCACGACCCCAACGATATCACGACCCAACCACATCACGACCCAATGACATCACGACCCAACCACATCACGACGACCCAACACATCACGACCCAACCACATCACGACCCAACGATATCACACGACCCAACGATATCACACCCAACACATCACGACCCAACACATCACGACCCAACCACATCAAGACCCAACGATATCACGACCCAACCACATCACGACCCGACGATATCACGACCCAACCACATCATGACTCAACGATATCACGACTCAACTACATCACGACCCAACCACATCACGACTCAACGATATCACGACTCAACTACATCACGACCCAACCACATCACGACCCAACCACATCATGACTCAACGATATCACGACCCAACCACATCACGACCCAACCACATCATGACTCAACGATATCACGACTCAACTACATCACGACCCAGCGGTATCACGACCCAACCACATCACGACCCAACGATATCACGACCCACCCACCACATCACGACCCGACGATATCACGACCCAACCACATCACGACCCAACGATATCACGACCCAACCACATCACGACTCAACGATATCACGACCCAACCACATCACGACCCGACGATATCACGACCCAACCACATCACGACTCAACGATATCACGACCCAACAATATCACGACCCAACCACATCATGACTCAGCGATATCATGACCCAACGATATCACGACCCAACGATATCACGACCCAACCACATCATGACCCAACGATATCAAGACCCAACGATATCAAGACCCAACGATATCAAGACCCAACGATATCAAGACCCAACCACTTCACGAACCAACGATATCACGACCCAACCACATCACGACCCAACGATATCACAACCCAACTACATCATGACCCAACCACATCACGACCCAACGATATCACGACCCAACCACATCACGACTCAACGATATCACGACCCAACCACATCACGACCCGACCACATCACAACCCAACGATATCACGACCCAACCACATCACGACCCGACCACATCACAACCCAACGATATCACGACCCAACCACATCACGACCCGACCACATCACGACTCAACGATATCACGACCCAACCACATCACGACCCAACGATATCACGACCCAACCACATCACGACCCAACCACATCACGACAAGACGATATCACGACCCAACCACATCACGACCCAACCACATCACAACCCAACAATATCACGACCCAACCACATCACGACCCGACCACATCACGACTCAACGATATCACGACCCAACCTTATCACGACCCAACGATATCACGACCCAACCACATCACGACCCAACCACATCACGACTCAACGATATCACGACCCAACCACATCACGACTCAATGATATCACGACCCAACCACATCACGACTCAACGATATCACAACCCAACGATATCACGACCCAACCACATCACGACCCAACGATATCACGACCCAACCACATCACGACCCAACCACATCAAGACCCAACGATATCACGACCCAACCACATCAAGACCCAACGATATCACGACCCAACCACATCACGACCCAACGACATCACGACACAACCACATCACGACCCAACGATATCACGACCCAACCACATCAAGACCCAACGATATCACGAGCCAACCACATCACGACTCAACGATATCACGACCCAATGATATCACGACCCAACCACATCACGACTCAACGATATCACGACCCAACCACATCACACGACTCAACGATATCACGACCCAACCACATCACGACTCAACGATATCACGACCCAACCACATCAAGACCCAACGATATCACGACCCCCAACCACATCAAGACCCAACGATATCACGACCCAACCACATCACGACCCAACCACATCACGACCCAACGATATCACGACCCAACGATCTCACGACCCAACCACATCACGACCCAACGATATCACAACCCAACCACATCACGACTCAACGATATCACGACCCAACCACATCACGACCCAACGATATCACGACCCAACCACATCACGACTCAACGATATCACGACCCAACCACATCACGACCCAACGATATCACGACCCAACCACATCACGACTCAACGATGTCACGACCCAACGATATCACGACCCAACCACATCACGACTCAACGATATCACGACCCAACGATATCACGACCCAACGATCTCACGACCCAACCACATCACGACCCAACGATATCACGACCCAACCACATCACGACTCAAACGATATCACGACCCAACCACATCACGACCCAACGATCTCACGACCCAACCACATCACGACCCAACGATATCACGACCCCAACCACATCACGACTCAACGATATCACGACCCAAACACATCACGACCCAACGATATCACGACCCAACCACATCACGACTCAACGATGTCACGACCCAACGATATCACGACCCAACCACATCACGACCCAACGATATCACGACCCAACCACATCACGACCCGACCACATCACGACCCAACGATGTCACGACCCAACTACATCACGACCCAACCACATCAAGACTCAACCACATCATCTGATTCTGAATTTTGAAGTTTCTGTAAAAACATCTGTGCTTTTTGAAGTTTACTTTCTTTATGATGCAGAACAAATGAGAGGAATGTGTGGAATTTTTTGCAGCATTTTGGTGTCACTAAAAACGAGTCACTGAAATATCTGTAATTATTCAGTCCAGGTCTGATCCAGAACAAAGAAAAATACAATCTGTCACTGGACAAAACACTGTAGGAGTGAAGATGTTCAGCTGCTCATCGACGCCGCTTCTTCAGCTGTGGTCAGATTACTGCTGGACACTGATCAAATGCCTCAAATGGAAAGGTTTGATTTCGACACCACAGTTTAAACGCAGCACCAGTCTGCCCCGGGGCAGCTGTGGCCACACACGAGGTCACCAGGTGATGATTGATGAGATCAAACCTTGGAGACAGATAGAATAACGCTGCACAGAAACATCTATACAAGGCTCCATATAAGAATATATCAACGTCAGAGTCAATAGTGAATGTAAAGAGTCGTCGATGTCCCAGAATAGAGCTTTAAATCATGTGTGTGCAGTGTGACTGTGTTGACCTCATTCTCCTCGTACTGTACAGACTCGTGTGTTAGATGTTTACAGCAGAAGGTCATCGAGGTGGAGGGTTCTATCCCGCACAGACAGACTCCTGACCGCTCTCGACTGCAGTGTTGGCTGGAGTCTGGAGCTGCATTAAATACCTGAGGAGTCGCCAGGGGGATCACGTACCTCCTCCACCGCCAAGAATCTGGGCCAGGGCCAGAGTGGAGGCCAGGGAGGAGTGGAGGTCAAGGCTCCCACAACAACTTAGATTCATTATTCTGACCCTTTTGTTATTCTGACTCTTTTATTTTTCTGACTCTTTTATTTTTCTGACCCGTTTGTTTTCTGACCTGTGGAGTGATTCTGTTTGAA
>JAIEZT010000107.1:22400402-22550402 GCA_019594935.1 Periophthalmus modestus | reverse complement strand
TGTCTCGTCAGTGTCCCGTCAGTGTCCGTCTGTCCCGTCAGTGTCTCGTCTGTGTCCCGTCAGTGTCTCGTCCGTCGTGTCCCGTCATGTCCCGTCAGTGTCTCGTCAGTGTCCCGTCAGTGTCCCCGTCAGTGTCCCGTCAGTGTCCCGTCAGTGTCTCGTCAGTGTCCCGTCAGTGTCTCGTCCGTGTCCCCGTCAGTGTCCCGTCAGTGTCTCGTCCGTGTCCCGACCGTGTCCCGTCAGTGTCTCGACCGTGTCCCGTCAGTGTCCCGTCAGTGTCCCGTCAGTGTCTCGTCCGTGTCCCGTCAGTGTCTCGTCCGTGTCCCGTCCGTGTCTCGTCCGTGTCCCGTCAGTGTCTCGTCTGTGTCCCGTCCGTGTCTCGTCCGTGTCCCGTCAGTGTCTCGTCTGTGTCCCGTCAGTGTCCCGTCAGTGTCTCGTCAGTGTCCCGTCAGTGTCTCGTCCGTGTCCCGTCAGTGTCCGTCAGTGTCTCGTCCGTGTCCCGACCGTGTCCCGTCAGTGTCTCGTCCGTGTCCCGTCAGTGTCCCGTCAGTGTCTCGTCCGTGTCTCGACCGTGTCCCGTCAGTGTCTCGACCGTGTCCCGTCAGTGTCCCGTCAGTGTCCGTGTCTCGTCAGTGTCCCGTCCGTGTCCCGTCCGTATCCCGACCGTGTCCCGTCCGTGTCCCGTCAGTGTCCCGTCAGTGTCTCGTCAGTGTCTCGTCAGTGTCTCGTCAGTGTCTCGTCAGTGTCTCGTCAGTGTCTCGTCCGTGTCTCGTCAGTGTCTCGTCAGTGTCTCGTCCGTGTCCCGTCCGTGTCCCGTCAGTGTCTCGTCAGTGTCTCGTCAGCGTCTCGTCCGTGTCTCGTCAGCGTCTCGTCCGTGTCTCGTCAGTGTCCCATCCGTGTCCCGTCCGTGTCTCGTCAGTGTCTCGTCCGTGTCTCGTCAGTGTCTCGTCCGTGTCTCGTCCGTGTCCCATCCGTGTCCCGTCCGTGTCTCGTCAGTGTCTCGTCCGTGTCTCGTCCGTGTCCCGTCAGTGTCCGTGTCTCGTCAGTGTCCCGACCGTGTCCCGTCCGTGTCCCGTCCGTGTCCCGTCCGTGTCCCGTCAGTGTCTCGTCAGTGTCTCGTCCGTGTCTCGTCAGCGTCCCGTCCGTGTCCCGTCCGTGTCGTCTCTAGAGTTTTATTCTCTCAGACTTCACACTTAAAGCAACAGTCAAATAAACGAGAGACACGTCACACTGCTGCAGAATGGCTTTTTCCACAAACTCAAAAAAACTCTGATTGTCAGATTTCCTTTGGATCTGGACCTGAGTCGAACACGTCGTGTGTGAGGACTCCTCTGATCTGTGAAGAGCTTTAAACTCATCATGGTGAGTCATCAGGATGTTCAGTGAGTGACTCTGGACCAAACTTTAAATGACCTGGTTCAGTTTTTGACACAGTAAAAATCAGGTTCTTAACGTTTCCTCGATGAAAACTCAAAAACACGACTGATATTAAACATTTTTCTCTGAACATTTTGTGATTGACTTTGAGGCTCAAATCTCTTCAAAACTGCAGCTCCACAAACTGAATTGAATTCTGTTTGAAAATAGATTCAACACTTTTCACACGAGCGACAAACAACAGAACATGAAACTTTAACGAGCGGAACCTGCCGCCGGCGCCGCCAACTTCAGCCTGAAATGTTCCACAGTGCAGCATTAAACCTTCATTTACACCTGTTTTTATTCCCAAAAAACTATATGAGTTTAAAACTGACCTCTGACCTCTGACACTAAACTGACCTCTGACTAACGAGCAGGTGACCCCCCAGACTAAGGTTCAGATCAGATCTGTGGAGAGGCGAGCACATTCACTCATAAAAAACCCATAAAATCTATGGATCATAACGACTGAGGGACACAGACAAGTGTGCAGGAGTTTAATGCCCCACACTGGAACATCCCAGGCCCAGCAGCATAACCCCGCCTGCCCCGCCCACCCCGCCCGCCCCGTCTGCCCCGCCTGCCCCGCCTGCCCCGCCTGCCCCGTCTGCCCCGCCTGCCCCGCCTGCCCCGTCCGCCCCGCCCGCCCCGCCTGCCCCGCCTGCCTGCCCCGCCTGCCCCACAGTCCCACAGTCCCATCCTCGGCTCTGTCCCTGTTTAAATAAAGTATAAAAACATCTGTAGAGACCTAAAGTTCACGACATGTTAAAACTAGATGCTATTTACATCACTGACCACAGGAGGCGCTGTCTGACCTCCGGTGCCTTTAAAGTGGAACATGCTCTATTTAAAGTCCCGACAGGAGCCAACAGTTTATGGACTAAACCACAGAGGACGCAGACTCTCGAGTCCTGGACTCATCATGTTCTCACTGGACACAAGTACTCAAGGAAAAGTACTCAAGTATGTGGTGAAAGTACATTTAAAGTAACTTGTAACTGGACATAACATGTGATTTATATTTGAGGATTGATAAATATATTATTTTAAAAAGTCAAACTGTTACATAAACACACTGCACAAACAGAAACGTCTGATAAAAATAAGACCAAATGAATCTGTGTAAAGCTAAAAAGTAAAATCAGAAATACACAACTAAGAAGAACGATTTCTTCAAAAGTACTAGTACTACTAGTACTACTAGTACTACTCCTCCCTCCTCTATGACTTTATAAAGACATAAATTGCATAGATCGAACAGTTTCTTGGTTTATTTTCCATCTGAGAAAGTCTTTACACTGTAAAAAATGAGCCAGGTCGAAATGACTTGAGCTCAGGGACACCACCCCCTCCTCCGACCGCCGCTTCACGTGGTGGAGGGTTTAAGCCTGAATCCTCCTGGGAGCTATGTCGTCGGGGGCTTCATGGCAAACAGGTCCTGGGGACGGGTCAGACTAAGAGACGTTCAAAAGAACCTTATGATGAGGACACAAACAAGGCCAGTTACGTCGCCCGGACCGGCGTTACCGGGGCCCCACCTCGAGCCAGGCCTGGGAGCGTCTAGTGGCCGGGCCTTTCCCCATGGAGCCCGGCCTGGCTCAGCCCAAAGGAGCGACGTGGGGCCGTCCTCCGTTGACTTCGGTGAACGAGAGGGTCACGTCCCTGCTCCTTCGGGTCGGGGACAGGTCTCTCACTGTTGTGTCGTCTACGGGTCAAACAGCAGTGCAGAGTACCCGGCCTTCGGGGAGTCCCTGGGAGAGGTACAATACAGTGCACCTACTGGGGACTCGTTGTTCTCCTGGGGGACTTCAACGCCCATGTGGGCAACACCAGTGACACCTGGAGAGAAGTGATCGGGAAGAACGGCCTCCCTGATCTGAACCCGAGCGGTGTTTTGTTATTGGACGTCTGTGTCACAGTTTGTCCATAACAAACACCATGTTCAAACACAAGGTCCATCAGTGCACGTGGCACCAGGACACTCTAGGTCAGAGATCGATGGTCGACTTTGTTGTTGTGTCATCTGACCTTCGGCCGCACGTCTTGAACTCTCAGGTGAAGAGAGGAGCAGAGCTGTAGAGCACCACCTGGTGGTGAGTTGGATCCGCTGGTGGTGGAGGAAGCTGGACAGACCTGACAGACCCAAGTGTATCGTGAGGGTCTGTTGGGAACGTCTGGCGGAGCCTTCTGTCAGGGAGGTCTTCAACTCACACCTCCGGGGGAGCTTCTCTCTGATCCCGGGGGAGGTTGGGGACATGGACTCTGAGTGGGCCATGTTCTCCACCTCTATTGTCGATGTGGCTGCTCGTAGCTGTGGTCATATGGTCTGCGGTGCTTGTTGCGGTGGCAACCTCCAAACCCAGTGGTGGACACCAGAAGTAAGGGATGCCGTCAGGCTGAAGAAGGAGTCCTATCGAGCCTTGTTGGCTTGTGGGACTCCTGAAGCAGCTGTAGAGTACCAGCGGGCCAAACGTCCCATGGCTCATTTAGTCACTGAGGACAAAACTCGGGGTTGGGAGGAGTTCGCGAAGGCCATGGAGGAGGACTATCGGACGCCGTCAAAGATATTCTGGCAAACCGTCCGGCGCCTCAGGAGGAGGAAGCAGTGCTTCACCAACACTGTTTACAGTGCGGGTGGAGAGCTGCTGACCTCGACTGGGGATATTGTCGGGCGGTGGAGGGAATACTTTGAGGATCTCCTTAATCCCACTGTCACGTCTTCAGAGGAGGAAGCAGAGACTGGGGACCCGGAGGTGGTTAAAGCTCCTTGATGGCTCCTGGAGAAGACATTCTACTGTGTTCCTCATGGTGCCCTTTGGGGGGCGCTGTGGGAGTATGGAATCCACGCTCTTTGCTAAGGGCTGTCCGGCCCCTGTGACTGGAGCAGGAGCTGTGTTCTCTGCAGTAAGTCAGACCCGGTCAGACTCTGCCCTTTGTCACCGGGTCAGGGGCCGGAGGGGGTCCGGGTCAGGGGCCGGAGGGGGGCCGGGTCAGGGGCCACAGGATCTCATCTCTGCAACAGCACCAACTACTTAAAAAAATCTAATTCAAATCCTGAATTCAAGCCTGAATGTGAGTGAATCTGGACAGTGTAAATGTACCTGTCCTGGATCCTCAGTTTAAGTCTATTTTTCCAGCGTGAGTTCGTATAAAGTCTATTTTTCCAGCGTGAGTTCGTATAAAGTCTATTTTTCCAGCGTGAGTTCGTATAAAGTCTATTTTTCCAGCGTGAGTTCGTATAAAGTCTATTTTTACAGGTGTGTGGGAGCGAGCGTCTGCAGGTTTCATAAGAACATCACTCAGCTCTTAAAGGCCCACGCACGATCTAAAATATGGAAATAGATGCAGATTACAGATTCTGAGCCACAGGTTCAGCCTCCTGCTAAATGCAACAAAAGAGGTGATATTTGTAATCGCTATGGCAACAGTCCTAATGTTTCATTATAGTTTGATTTACCTCGAGGTCGTCACCTCTTGAACCGACGCTCTATGTTCTATTGAAACGTGTGAACTCCACTCACACGAGCTGTGACGGGAGCTACAGCCTCATGATCCTACAGTTGTATTGTTTAGATTTGTGCATGTTTAAGATCCTGAAGATTTGTGTTTTCACCTACCCCCTATCCCCGCCCACAGCCCTGTGTTTACTGTCTACACTGGGGTTATTTCTGGGGTTATTTCTGGGATTATTCGACGGCTCTTTTGCACTTTCACAGTGTTTGCAGCTCTAAACCTGATCTCGTTTAAATCTTGAATCTTCACATTCACAGAATGACGTCGTATTCTGATCTAAACAAATAATGAGTCTCACTCAGAACTTGATTTTTAAAGGTCCACAGTGGAACTTTTCTGGTGGGGTTTTCGTGCTTGTCTCAGCAGCATGCTAGCTAGCTCACTGTGTCTCAAAGCTAATGCTACTAATGCTAATAAAAGCATAAAATACTTTTAAAAAATCATTAAAATAAAATGTAAGGACTACCCATTATTTTTATATGTAGAATATTTCAGTTTGTGTCATTCTTTTAATATTTGTTATGCTTCAAAATTAGCATTAGCGTTAGCATTAGCATTAGCTAATTCCTCTGGCGAAGTTTTCATTTTATTTGTGTGTAAAATGTGTCAGTGACGTCCACCTGCAGCTCCCTGTCCACACTCTGACAGTGAGGGGGCGCTGTTGTGCACAGAGCACAAAAGCACAGAGACGGTTGGTTGTCAACCGCATCACCAGAAAAGTTACACAGTGTAACTTTAAAGGGCCAGAATAAACAGCCTCCAAAGACAAAATCGTGAAATATGGAATCAGAAAAAAAAAAAGTTTTCAGTGAGTAGAAAACCATTAAAAATCATAAAAAAAAACATTAAAGAACAGGTCTGCATGAGAACCCTGTGGACACAACTGTTTGTATAAATGTCCCAAATCAACAAAAACGAAATAAAAAACCTAATCTGTTGATGTGGCGCTTGTCCAGGGCAGGAGGTACGACACGATGATGACGGCGGAGAGGGAGAGCGGGAGGAGCAGGAGGAGCAGGAGGAGCAGAGGAGGAGGGAGCGACCGTTTGGACCGCTCCATCGTGTCTGTGAGCACGCTCGGACGGCAGACGATGAGCGGCCGCACCTGCGAGACGCTCTCCTGCAAAACAACCACCCACAGGTTCAGCTTCAGCCCTTTAAGAGCTCGTTTAAATGAAAACTTTAAAACTTTAAGAGCTCGTTTAAATGAAAACTTTAAAACTTTAAGAGCTCGTTTAAATGAAAACTTTAAAACTTTAAGAGCTCGTTTAAATGAAAACTTTAAAACTTTAAGAGCTCGTTTAAATGAAAACTTTACAACTTTAAGAGCTCGATTAAATGAAAAACAGTTTAAAGCCACAGTATGTTACTAATACACAGTTTAAACTCTAAGAACTTGTTTCAATGAAAAAACGTTTTAAAGCCACATGTCACTAATACACAGCAGAAACCAGATGTTTACATGCACTATATAAAAAACACTTTTCTCTGACATGAAATCTGACTAAACTTTTCCTGTTTTAGATCAATTAGGATTCACAAAATTATTTCTTTTTGCTAAATGTCAGATAATTAATGAGGGAAGGAGTTTTTTTGGCATGTTTTTATGACTTTCTTCTAAGTCAGAAGTTTACACCCATTTCATTAGTATTTGTTCCATTTCCTTTAAACTGTGTGACTCGGGTCAAATGTTTTGATTTCCTTCCACAAACTTCTCACAATAGTTGCAGGAGTTTTGTCCGATTCGTCGAGACAGAACTGGTGTAACTGAGCCAAGTTTGTGTCCGTCTCACTCGCACAGGCCTTTTCAGGTCTGTTCAGACATTTACAACAGGACTGAGATCAGGACGTTGTGTTGGACACTTCAAATCATCGATTTTGTTATCTTTAAGCCTCTTTGTTATCGTTAAGCCCCTTTGTTATCGTTAAGCCCCTTTGTTATCCTGAAGACTCTTTGTTATCCTGAAGCCTCTTTGTTATCCTTAAGCCTCTTTGTTATCATTAAGCCCCTTTGTTATCCTGAAGACTCTTTGTTATCCTGAAGCCTCTTTGTTATCCTGAAGCCTCTTTGTTATCCTGAAGACTCTTTGTTATCCTGAAGCCTCTTTGTTATCCTGAAGCCTCTTTGTTATCCTGAAGTCTCTTTGTCACCAGTTTGGCCGTATGCTTCAGGTCATTGTCCATTTGTTCCAGGCTTTAACTTCCTGGCTAATGTCTTGAGATGTTGCTTCAGTTTTTTCCACAGAATGTTCTTTATTCTTGTTTTTTTCTCATCTTTACTATGAGCAAAGGATGTAACAAAGTCAAAAGTAATAAAGTACTGTATTTAAGTACCTGTAGTTTACTTAAGTACATTTTAAAGTGGATACTTGTTACCTGCTCTCTAATGTTGTGAAGTAAACGTATCTGTACTTTCTACTATTTCTGTGTCGGCTGTGGGCGGGGCTTACCTCTAGGATGGGTCGGCTGTGGGCGGGGCTTAGGCGCAGGTTCCAGCGGTGCGTCCGGTTGCTGTGACCTCCGTCGTCTTCGCTCTCGGTCGTGTCCTGACGAGCGACCCTTGGACGCTTCCGGCGCCGAGAGCTGATTCGCTGCAGAGACCCGGGCTCCTGCAGCCTGCACCAATCAGAACACAGCAAGAGTTAAGTGAACTCAGCCGATGGCGCGGTCTGTTTAAAGTTTTATTTAAAGTGCTCAGGACAGTTTAGAGATGTCACTACAACAAGGAAACAACATCACATCATCGTTTACCAAAAGTCTTTTTACTTCCTGGTTGAAACAGATTCACTTTGGCTGATTTCGCTAAGCGCCCGCTCCCTGCTAAACCAGCGGTGTGGGCGGGAAGGGGCGTTACCTTCAACAGCCTCGCTCTGATTGGCTCTTTGGTTGCTATAATACTTGTGGCTGGGATTCCAAATATTTAACTCTGCTCCAAGTCGTCCTACACCTCCTCCAGCCTCGATGAAGCTGTGGTGACGTCACTCAGTCACTTCTTTACACTCTGGGGTCTCTGCAGAACATCCACAGTGTAAATACCTGCTGTCTGTGTCCTCTATATCTGCGTCTGCGTCACTGTCGCCCTGAGGATCGGACAAGCCGCACTCCTCCTGCAGAAACAGACACAAACCCTGAGAATGTGGCTCCTGTATCACACAAACTGACCCCGCACCCCTCCTCAAAAACACACCTGGAGTGGAGTTTTGTTTCATTCACATGTTTGAGTAACTCTTTATTATTAGTCTGTAACATCTCCAAAACTCAAAACGCTCTGTTCAACCTTGTGATGTCATGAAGTGGTAGTTTTCAAGTGAACATCTGCTTTTACCTTTAGTTCAGTCGAGATAAGTGTCTATTCCAGGACTGAAATGATCCAAATGATTCTAGAAATGAAGGTGTGTGGAGTTTAAAAACACAGAGGAGCACTTCCTGTATCACCACATGATGACATCACAAGGTGGAACAGAGTGTTTTCAGTTTGAGAGAAGAACTCAGCCTAAATCTGCAGGTTTGTGAGTTAAATGTGACATTAGTGAGGGACGGGCGATGTATCGGTTCTTGCCCCAGTATCGGTTCTTGTCCCAGTATCGGTTCTTCTCCCAGTATCGGTTCTTCTCCCAGTATCAGTTCTTGTCCCAGTATCGGTTCTTCTCCCAGTATCGGTTCTTGTCCCTGTATCGTATCGGTTCATTTTGGACTAAATCAAACCTATAATATTGTTACTTGTGTTTTACTGAAAGTGTCACTGCGGCTTTAAGAAAAACTCGGATCATTTCATAAAAGTCTGTGTGCTGTGGGTCGTGGTACTGCAGTAGTATTTCAGTAGTAGTACTTCAGTAGTACTTCAGTAGTACTTCAGTAGTACCTCTGTGCCGTATCCCTCTGAGTACCTCGTCTTCATTTTTCTGTTTTTTCCACAGTTTTCACAAAGAAACGTCTCCTGAAAAAAACAAAATATATAAACAACTTTAACCAGAACAAACACAAATATTCAGCTTCAAGAATAAAGTACTAAAGTACTTTTAATAAAGTAATGAAGTACTGGAGTACTAAACTACTGATGTACTAAAGTACTTTTAAACACAGAAATACAAATGTAAAAGTTTTATATGTAAATTCTACTAAAGATAAACTGTTAATCCAAGAGTTAAACCTGCACCTGACACAGTCAAGACCCGGACTAAACCCGGACTAAACCCGGACTAAACCAGGTCTAAACCCGGACTAAACCCAGACTAAACCCGGACTAAAGCAGGTCTAAACCCGGACTAAACCCGGTCTAAACCCGGACTAAACCCGGACTAAACCCGGACTAAACCCGGTCTAAACCAGGTCTAAACCCGGACTAAACCCGGACTAAACCCGGACTAAACCCGGACTAAACCAGGTCTAAACCCGGACTAAACCCGGACTAAAGCAGGTCTAAACCCGGACTAAACCCGGTCTAAACCCGGACTAAACCCGGACTAAACCCGGACTAAACCCGGACTAAACCCGGACTAAACCCGGTCTAAACCCGGTCTAAACCAGGTCTAAACCCGGACTAAACCCGGACTAAACCCGGACTAAACCCGGTCTAAACCCGGACTAAACCCGGTCTAAACCAGGTCTAAACCCGGACTAAACCCGGACTAAACCCGGACTAAACCCGGACTAAACCAGGTCTAAACCAGGTCTAAACCAGGTCTAAACCCGGACTAAACCCGGACTAAACCCGGACTAAACCCGGACTAAACCCGGACTAAACCCGGACTAAACCCGGACTAAACCCGGACTAAAGCAGGTCTAAACCAGGACTAAAGCAGGACTAAACCAGGTCTAAACCAGGACTCTCACAGACCTCTCCGGAGCTGGTCCAGGGCCTGGGTGGTGGTGTGGGGGTCTCTGGATACAGTGTCCAGGGGCTGGGGTCACAGAGACAGGCCCCGTCCAGCCCACAGCCGCCTCCCATCTGGAACACACATTAGAACAGGGAACTTTACCTCAGGGTCAGGGTCTGATTCAGGGTCTGGCTCTATAGAATGGTTCTATAGGCTGGTTCTGTGGTTCTGTGGTTCTGTGGTTCTGTGGTTTGTGTTTCTGTGGTTCTGTGGTTTTGTGGTTCTGTGGTTCTGTGGTTCTTTGGTTCTGTGGTTCTTTGGTTCTTTGGTTCTGTGGTTCTTTGGTTCTCTGGTTTTGTGGTTTTGTGGTTCTGTGGTTCTGTGGTTTTGTGGTTCTTTGGTTCTGTGGTTCTGTGGTTCTGTGGTTCTCTGGTTCTGTGGTTTTGTGGTTGTTTGGTTCTCTGGTTCTGTGATTCTTTTGTTCTGTGGTTCTGTGGTTCTTTGGTTCTGTGGTTCTGTGGTTCTTTTGTTCTCTGGTTCTGTGGTTCTCTGGTTCTGTGGTTCTGTGATTCTTTTGTTCTGTGGTTCTGTGGTTCTTTGGTTCTCTGGTTCTGTGGTTTTGTGGTTGTTTGGTTCTCTGGTTCTGTGATTCTTTTGTTCTGTGGTTCTGTGATTCTCTGGTTCTGTGGTTCTGTGATTCTTTTGTTCTGTGGTTCTGTGATTCTCTGGTTCTGTGGTTCTGTGATTCTTTTGTTCTGTGGTTCTGTGGTTCTGGAGGCTGAGGTGTTTGGACTGTATGACTCACACAGGTGAAGAGTTTATATAAAGGCTCAGGGACAAAGATAAAATATAGAAATGATGGTGATGATTTCAGGGCCTGCAGCAGAGACGACCTGAAACCGGTGTGTTCAGTGTGTGTGTTCAGTCTGTGTTCAGTGTGTGTTCAGTGTGTGTTCAGTCTGTGTTCAGTGTGTGTTCAGTCTGTGTGTTCAGCCTGTGTTCAGTCTGTGTGTTGTCTGACTCAGTCAGTGTTCAGTCTGTGTGTTCATCTGTGGTTCAGTCTGTGTGTTCACTCCGTGTTAACTCTGTGTTCAGTCTGTGTTCAGTGTGTTTCAGCCTGTGTTCAGTCTGTGTTCAGTCAGTGTTCACGACCTGTGTTCAGTCCAGTGTGTGTTCAGCCTGTGTTCAGTCTGTGTTCAGTCTGTGTTCAGTGTGTGTTCAGTCAGTGTTCAGTGTGTGTTCAGTCTGTGTTCAGTCTGTGTTCAGTCTGTGTTCAGTGTGTGTTCAGTCAGTGTTCAGTGTGTGTTCAGTCTGTGTGTTCAGTCAGTGTTCAGTGTGTGTTCAGTCTGTGTGTTCTATCCACAGACTGTATAAAGAAATGAACTGAGTGAGACGTCACAGCTTCAGCTCCAGATGAAGCTCATCGAGGCTGGAGCAGGTGTAGAGACCATGAGTATCATAGCAACAAAGAGCCAATCAGGAGCGAGGCTGTTGGAGGTAACGCCCCTTCACGTTCACACCGTTGGTTTAACAGCCGGGTCACTGAGGCAGCAGTTTCAGCAGAAAGGCCCAGACTTCCCTCTCCACACACGGCCTCCAGCTCTTCTGGGAGGATCCTGAGGTGTTCCCAGGACAGAGACATAGTCCCTCCAGTGTGTCCTGGGTCTTCCCCGGGGCCTCCTCCTGGTGGGACATGCCCAGAACATCTCCCGAGGAGGTATTCAGAATAGAAGCCTGAGCCACCTCAGCTGCTCCTCTTGACATGGAGGAGCAGCGGCTCTACTCCGAGCTCCTCCCATGTGACTGAGCTCCTCACCCTGTCTCTAAGGGAGCGCCAAGCCACCCTGCGGAGGAAACTCATTTTGGCCACTTGTATCTGTGATCTTGTCCTTTCGGTCATGACCCAGACTCATGACCATAGGTGAGGGCAGAACGTAGATTGAGGTAAATCGAGAACTTTGCCTTTCGACTCAGCTCCTTCTTCACCACAAGGGACCGATACAGCGACATCACTGCAGACGCTGCACCGATCCACCTGTCAATCTCACGCTTCCCTCACTCGTGACCAACACCTCGAGATACTTGAACTCCTCCACTAGAGGCAGGGACTCCCTCTAGTGGAGGAGTTCATGGGCCTCTGATTCTCATCCCAGCCACTTTACACTCGGCTGCAAATCGCCCCAGTGCTGCAGGTCCTGGCTTGATGAAGCCATCAAGACAACATCATCTGCAAACAGCAGAGATGAGATCCTGTGGTTCCTGAACCAGACCCCCTCCAGCCCCTGAACCAGACCCCCTCCGGCCCCTGGCTGCGCCTAGAAATTCTGTCCCTCAGGTTCCTCTTCTTATACAGAGGGACCACCACCCTGGTCTGCCAGTCCAGAGGTACTGTCCCCGACCGCCACATGATGTTACAGAGGTGTCTCAGCCAAGACCCACAACATCCAGAGATTTAAGATACTCAGGACGGATCTCGTCCACCCCTGGAGCCTTGCCACCGAGGAGCTTGCCAACCACCTCGGTGACTTCAGCCAGGGTGATGGATGAGTCCACCCTTGACTCCCCAATCTCTGCTTCCTCCTCTGAAGACATGACAATGAAATTGAGGAGATCCTCATAGTATTCTTTCCACTGCCCAACAACATCCCGAGTCAAGGTCAGCAGTTCTCCACCCACACTGTAAACAGTGTTAGTGAAGCACTGCTTCCCCCTCCTGAGGCGTCAGACGGTTTGCCAGAATATCTGAGGCCGTCCGATAGTCCTCCTCCATGACCTCCCCAAACTCCTCCTCTATGGCCTCTCCAAACTCCTCCCAACCCAGAGTTTTTGCCTCTGTGACTACACGGGCTGTGGCACGCTTGGCGTGACAGGACTCGTCAGCTGCTTCAGGAGCCCCACAAGCCAACAGGGCCTTATAGGACTCCTTCTTCAGCCTAACGGCATCCCTTGCTTCCGGCGTCCACCCTCGGGTCAGGGATTGCCACCGCAACAGGCAGCAGAGACCTTGTGACCACAGCTACGAGCAGCTGCATCGACAATACAGGTGGAGAACATGGCCCACTCGGAGTCCATGTCCCAAACCTCCAGTGGGACCTGGGAGAAGCTCTCCCGGAGGTGTGAGTTGAAGACCCCCCTGACACCAGAACAGGGATCCACCAGACGTTCCCAACAGACCCTCACAGTACACCTGGGTTTGCCAGGTCTGTCCTTCCTCCTCCGCCAGCGGATCCAACTCAACACCAGGTGGTGCTCTACAGCTCTGCTCCTCTCTTCACCCAAAGCACGCAGCCGAAGGTCAGATGACACGACAACAAAGTCAATCATCGACCTCCGACCTAGACGTTCACTGATGGACCTTGTGCTTGAACATGGTGTTTCTTATGGACAAACTGTGACTAGCACAGAACAATAATAATAATAATGTTAATACATTTTATTTATATAGCGCTTTTCACGACACTCAAAGACGCTTCACAATACATACAAGAGTAAAATATCACAAAAAATACCAAACCAATAACAGGCCATTCTTCCTGATCAGGTGTGGTCAGGTGTCACTGACATTGCCCATGTGGGTGTTGAAGTCCCCAGGAGAACACTGGAGTCCCCAGTAGATGCACTGTCTAGCACCCCTCCCAAAGACTCCAAAAGGCCGGGTACTCTACACGGCTGTTTGTCCTGTAGGCGACACAACAGTGAGAGACCTGTCCCCGACCCGATGGCGCAGGGACCCGACCCTCTGATTCACAGGGATGAAGTCCAACATGTGGCTGAGCTGCGGGGCAATGAGCCCACACCAGAGAAGTGGAGGGTCCAACCCCTCTCCAGGAGTTGGGTACCAGAGCCCAAGCTGTGCGTGGAGGTGAGCCCGACTATATCTAACCGGTACCTCCCAACCTCCTGCACGAGCTCAGACTCCTCCCCCCAGTGAGGTGACGTTCCACATCACTACAACCAGATGCTGTGTCCGTGGACTCAGTCGCCGAGACACCCGTCCTCGACTGCAGTCCAGTCCTCTACGCCCCCGACCCCTATGAGACCCTCTGCAGGTGATGAGCCCACAGGAACCCACGTCGTCCTTTTGGGCTGAGCCCAGTCGGGCCCCGTAGATATACCGACGTCGTATCAGATATCGACATTAAACGAGATTAAGGGTTCGCCGTAGCGACGCCTCACCTCATAGTCGTTGTCTGACGTGTCTCCGGAGGAAAATAAACCACGTGAGTCCGACTCCCGCCTCAGCATGACCCCTGACCTCTCCATGACCCCCGACCTCTCACGTACTCACACACCTGCAACACACACAAGGGTCAGGTGACGTTAGGCTCCACCCATCACACTGATGACATCACACTGATGACATCACTCATGACATCACTTGTACACTTGTACAAAAGTACATCATTTATACCTAAAAACACATTTTTCTGACACTTTAAACATGATTTCAACAAAATAAGTGTTTTCTCATATTTTTTATCACTTGAATATTAATGTCTGTGACACTAGAGGAGTTTTGCGCCAGTGTACTACACGGTTGCTAGGTAACAGTTTCCTGAGTGTGATGTCATGATTTACAACCAGGAAGTAAATCTGAAACTTCACCCTGCAGCAGTGAAACAGGACTAAACCCGGACTAAACCCGGACTAAACCCGGACTAAACCTGGACTAAACCCGGACTAAACCCGGACTGAACCAGGTCTAAACCCGGACTAAACCCGGACTAAACCCGGACTAAACCCGGACCAAACCAGGTCTAAACCCGGACTAAACCCGGACTAAACTAGGACTACACCAGGACTAAACCCGGACTAAACCCGGACTGAACCGTGACTGAACCGGGACTGAACCAGGACTGAACCAGGACTAAACCAGGACTAAACCCGGACTAAACCCGGACTAAACCGGGGCTGATCCAGGACTGAACCGGGACTAAACCAGGACTGAGTTTGAAATAATTCAAATTTGGTTGAAGTTGTTTCCAGCGGGTTTGAACTCCAGGATAAACGTGTTTTATTTCATTTAATCGTGTTTGTTTTACGCACAGACTCAGTTCAGTGTCGCGTTGAGACAAAACCTTTAAACATCATCACGCACCACGCGCCACGTTACGTAAGACCAGGGCATCCGACGCAACGTAAGACCAGGGCATCCGACGCAACGTAAGACCAGGGCATCCGACGCAACGTAAGACCAGGGCATCCGACGCAACGTAAGACCAGGGCATCCGACGCAACGTAAGACCAGGGCATCCGACGCAACGTGCCACGAAGAGAACATCAGCGTCAAACATCAGCGTCAAACATCAGAGTCAAACATCAGCATCAGTGAAGGATTTATGAGTCAACACAAACACAAACACCAGAAACAGACACACTGTACCTCACACAGACAAACACACAAACATAAACACACACAGACACACACACAGACACACACACACACACACACACACACACACACAGACACACACTGTACCTCAGACACATCCCATCCGCTCGGGCCCAGGGCGCGTGAGGAGTAAATGTGACGTGCGGCGCAGGGACATGACGGAGGTGATGGAGGAGGTGGAGGAGGTGGAGGAGGTGGAGCTGGTGAGGGGGATGTAGGGCATCCGGAGGAGACACGTGAACGAGCGCGACCGGAGACTGCGCGGGCACGAGCACAGATTCGGAGGAAGCGGGAGCGCGCAGCCGGACCAGACACGCGCGTGCACAGATTTCACAATAAAAGAGACAAAAAGACTTCCGCTTAAGAGTGTCAAAATAAAAGAGACACTTCCATTTGAGAGTGTCAAAATAAAAGAGACACTTCCGTTTGAGAGTGTCAAAATAAAAGAGACACTTCCATTTGAGAGTGTCAAAATAAAAGAGACACTTCCATTTGAGAGTGTCAAAATAAAAGTGACACTTCCGTTTGAGAGTGTCAAAATAAAAGTGACACTTCCGTTTGAGAGTGTCAAAATAAAAGAGAGTGACTTCAAAACTGTACTTGAAAAAAACACAAGGTTCATTACGTCACACACAGAACACAAATTTCCACAGTATGGCATTAAAATGATCTAACATATTCAATGCTTTTGTGGGACATTACTCTGAGCTCCATTCACTTCCTGGAGGCTGATCGTAACCATAGTAACCCTGACCTTAACTCACTTTAACCCCTGAACTTTAAACCATGCTGCTCAGAGTAGAGCTGCTGCTCCTCCACGTGGAGAGGAGCACCCGGGGAAGGGTCCCACCGAAGCAGCTGGAGGACATGTCTGGGGTGAGGGAAGTCTGGGAGTCCCTGCTTAGACTGCTGCCCCCACAACCCAGCCCCGGATGAGAGGAAGAACGTGGATGGGTCTTAAACTCAACTCTGCTGAAGCATCCTGAGGGACTGCTGTGTCTGAGAAGAGTCAGAGAGAAAGAGGAGCACGTCCACTCTCCAAACGACCCTGACCAGAGACCAGAGTGTGTGTGAAGACCTGAGGAACGTCCATAAGACTCATGTTCAGATGTTCATGTGTTGAACATGTGGGAAACATTTATCATATTTGAGTCATGTGGCAGTTTGTAGAAAAAAACAAAAGTAAAGTATAAAGATACAGAACTTGAGAGAGATGTCAAAGAGAATCCCTCTGACCTCTGACCTTCTGACCCTCTGACCTTCTGACCCTTTGACCCTTTGACCCTTTGACCCTGATGTCAACACAAAAACAGAGACAGTGACACATTTTAAACATTATTTTAACAAAATAAAAGTCATGTTGTAGCAGTTTACAACATACGTGAATTATGAGATTTCTCCTGTGTGTCACATGATCTACTGCAAAAAACAATCCATAAATAAAATAAAGTCTGTTTTAGTGAAATAAGTCACAGCTCGAAGAGTCAGAGCTCGAAGCAGCGGCGGTTTGAAACAGTTTGAGATGTTCAGACAGATATGGATCTGTTTACTCCAGGCCCAACACAAACACGAGATGCAGCTTTGATACGGACGTGGAGGAAAGGCCCAACCCAGATCGACAAAGCGACAAGACCAGAGCATCTAAACCGAGAAGACCAGAGCGTCTAAACCGAGAAGACCAGAGCGTCTAAACCGACAAGACCAGAGCGTCTAAACCGAGAAGACCAGAGCGTCTAAACCGACAAGACCAGAGCGTCTAAACCGACAAGACCAGAGCGTCTAAACCGAGAAGACCAGAGCGTCTAAACCGAGAAGACCAGAGCGTCTAAACCGAGAAGACCAGAGCGTCTAAACCGACAAGACCAGAGCGTCTAAACCGAGAAGACCACGTCTAAACCGAGAAGACCAGAGCGTCTAAACCGAGAAGACCAGAGCGTCTAAACCGAGAAGACCAGAGTGTCTAAACCGAGAAGACCAGAGCGTCTAAACCGAGAAGACCAGAGCGTCTAAACCCGAGAAGACCAGAGCGTCTAAACCGAGAAGACCAGAGCGCGTCTAAACCGAGAAGACCAGAGCGTCTAAACCGAGAAGACTAGAGCGTCTAAACCGAGAAGACCACGTCTAAACCGAGAAGACCAGAGCGTCTAAACCGAGAAGACCAGAGCGTCTAAACCGAGAAGACCAGAGCGTCTAAACCGAGAAGACCAGAGCGTCTAAACCGAGAAGACTAGAGCGTCTAAAAACCGAGAAGACCAGAGCGTCTAAACCGAGAAGAAGACCAGAGCGTCTAAACCGAGAAGACCAGAGCGTCTAAACCGAGAAGACCAGAGCGTCTAAACCGAGAAGACCAGAGCGTCTAAACCGAGAAGACTAGAGCGTCTAAACCGAGAAGACCAGAGCGTCTAAACCGAGAAGACCAGAGCGTCTAAACCGACAAGACCAGAGCGTCTAAACCGAGAAGACCAGAGCGTCTAAACTGAGAAGACCAGAGCGTCTAAACCGAGAAGACTAGAGCGTCTAAACCGAGAAGAGCAGAGCGTCTAAACCGAGAAGACCAGAGCGTCTAAACCGACAAGACCAGAGCGTCTAAACCGACAAGACCAGAGCGTCTAAACCGAGAAGAGCACAACGTCTAAACTAAGAGCACAACATCTGCTGAGAACTCAAGAGTCAGACCTGAAGAATCTTCAAACCGACTAGTCCACAGCGTCTAAACTGCTCCGAACTCGAGAGTCAGACCTGAAGAAGAACATCTCCACGGCTCGTTTGGACCACGTATCGTTTGGACTCGAGCACAATGACAGGTTTGGAGCAGAGACACCGTTTGGACGTGTGACCTCGACATTTCTGTGGTCACCAAAGAATCAGAGACGAGCTTCCACTGAACATTTCTGAAACGACAGCGACGGAGCAGGAGGCTCTGGGATTCTGAAGTTTTTTATCAAACTCCAAGGATTCAACTTAACCAGTGTATATCGTGGCTCAGTATTCATCGTGAGTACTTTTTACTTTTTCTTTGCAAAAATGGAGAGATTTGTGTATTTTTGATGTAAAACGGTGAGATTTGAGCTGTGGAGGTGAATAAGTCCCTTTTATGGCTCATTATTGGCTCATTCTGCCAATTCAAGTCTTTAATGAAACGATTTAAAATGGTTCAGTGAGATTGTGTTTCGTTATTTAAATCCTGCTGATACAAAACAGTTTCAGTATTATCGTTTATCGCAGTGTTTCTGTGGAGCGACACGTCGAGATTCAAAATGTGAGTTTGAAAGAAGAACAGAAGAAGTGAGACACGCTGAGGGTTTAAGGCAAAAGGCTCAAATTATGAGTTTGACCATGACAAAAAAAAAGGTTCAAAATCTGCAAAAACAAAACAAAAATCTATGAAAATATTCAGAGGTGAATTTTGTGAAGAAAAACTGTCCAAGAATCATTTTGGGTTTGGAAGTTTCCCGTTTTGTGAAGACGAGATTCAGAATCAAAATGAACGACATTTTTAGAACGAAAATATTGAAGAGTGAAGGTGACATTTGAAAACATGACGATGGTTTGAGTGAGAGTTATGTTCCACTGAAAAAAAAGAGCTGATTTTTGGATATTTTTTAAATTTTAAAACTGAATATTTGGTCGTTCTTCCCTCAGTCTGAACGTCTGTGTTTCAGACGATGAAAGAGTCGGACCAAACCAGAGACCCGAGCCTGAGCTGGGACTGGGACCAGACCGTGGACCCCCTCCGTCTCCAGGGACGTCTCCGTCTGGACGCTCTGGACTTCACCGACCTGTGGGACGAAGAGGACAGCGGCGAGGACGAGAGCGGCGCCACGGTGAGAGTCGACAAACACAGACACACATCGTTTTTCTTTTACTTTCTTCACTTTTTTCTTCACTTACGAGACACAGACAGAAAAAAACGACAGATTCAGTCGTTTCTGTTGGACAAACTTCAGCTCAAATCTGTATCAAAATCACATTTGAACCTTTACAAGACTCAAAATCTGTGAGAAATACATTTCTAAACAGATACTTTAATACTTTTATTTCTTCATGTGATACTTTTACTTTTACTTGAGTATTTTTTTGCTCTTGTATCTGTACTTTTACTTAAGTAACAATATAGAGTACTTGCTGTTCCTCTTTAGTCCTGGAGGTGGCGTCTCGAGCTCGTCCTGATGGAGATGTTGTTTCTTTGGAGTATTCCACAGTGCGTCTTCATGTCGACACAAGTCAGATCTGTGGACAGGCGAGCCCAGTCACAGTGAACAGGACTTTTGTTTCAGAGATTTAGTTTGAAGCTCACTAGCGCCTCACAGTGGTCACGACGTGATTGGTCAGCCGATTTGAACAGGTGCTGGTGGAGGCAGGATGACAGCGCCACCTGCAGTCCGACCTGTTCAGGGCCGTGTCCAGATGTGTGTGAAACAAACTGAACCTTTGTCTGAAAAAAGAGTCTTTAAAACGTTTGAAAAAAAACATGTGACTTTAATCATTTCTTGTATTTGCAGGGCGACACCTCCAGGGGGCTCTCCAGACTTCCCTCTCCCCCGCCGCCTCCTCCTCTGCCCCCTCCCCTCCCCGTCCCGTCCGCAGATAAGACAAACACCCTGAGGTTACACTGGAGGGCGCTGCAGAGCCTGCCCGTCCTGCCCAGACTCACGCGGTTTGGGGCGGAGACTATATGGGCGGGGCTAGAGCCGGTGCAGGTGGATGCTAACAGACTGGAGCATCTGTTTGAGAGCAAAGGGGGCGGGGCCATCTTCAGCCTCACCTGTGCACAGAAGGTAAGAGCCACAGGGTGAAGTGGGACGTGTGTCGCCTCCGGGTCCATCAGCTAAAAATGTGTTTGTACTTTATTCTTTTTAGCAACGACACGTCTGACGCTAAACCGCTAACGAGGTTATTAGCATGAATCTACGCACACCTAACATAACTGGGCGTAGTTCAGTTGGTAGATCCACAGGTTGGAGGTGTGATTCCAGCTCCCACAGATGAATACTGTCGTTGTGTCCTTGAGCAAGACACTTAACCCCCAGTGTCTGTGTGCTCTGGTGTGTGTGTGAGCTCTGAGTCTGCCGTGTATAAAATGTGTGCTTACCCGTGTACGTGGCGTCACTCACAGCGAGAGGGTCCCGGGTCCACTCTTGTGTTTTTTCGTTTTCCTCGTCAGACGCCGTCGTGCGTGAGCGTTTTGGGAGTGAAACGTTCAAACATCGTGACCATCGCCCTGAGCAGTCTGCCCCCCCCTCACCTCCTGCCTCCCGCCATCTACAGCATGGACGACAGCGTCCTGGACCGCGAGGACATCCAGGTGAGACACAGCTCAATATGAAGGAATGTTGTTGTGTCATTGGGCAACGCACTTCACCCACTTTACCTCTGTGTGAGTGTGGAGTCAAACAGTGACATAAAAGGTGTTTCTGATACAACACCTGCAGGGGGCGGAGTTTGAAGTGTGGATACCTGCCCCTACTCCCCCTCCCCTTTAGTCCTCCAGACTCCGCCCCTCGCTCTCCCCTTTAGTCCTCTAGACTCCTCCCCTTTACTCCTTCAGACCCCGCCCCTCCCCTTTACTCCTCAGGCCCCTCCCCTTTACTCCTCAGGCCCTTCCCCTTTACTCCTCAGGCTCCTCCCCTTTACTCCTCAGGCTCCTCCCCTTTACTCCTCAGGCTCCTCCCCTTTACTCCTCAGGCTCCTCCCCTTTACTCCTCAGGCTGCTCCCCTTTACTCCTTCAGACCCCTCCCCTCCCCTTTACTCCTCAGGCCTCTCCCCTTTACTCCTCAGGCCCCTCCCCTTTACTCCTTAGGCCCGGGCCCTCCCCTTTACTCCTCAGGCCCCTCCCCTTTAGTCCTCAGGCCCCTCCCCTTTACTCCTTAGGCCCTTCCCCTTTACTCCTTAGGCCCCTCCCCTTTACTCCTCAGGCCCCTCCCCTTTAGTCCTCAGGCCCCTCCCCTTTAGTCCTCAGGCCCTTGCCCTTTACTTCTCAGGCTCCTCCCCTTACTTACTCCTCAGGCCCCTCCCCCCTTTACTCCTCAGGCCCCTCCCCTTTACTCCTTAGGCCCTTCCCCTTTACTCTCCTCAGGCTCCTCCCCTTTACTCCTCAGGCCCCTCCCCTTTACTCCTCAGGCCCCTCCTCTTTCCTCCTCAGGCCCCTCCCCTTTAGTCCTCAGGCCCTTGCCCTTTACTTCTCAGGCTCCTCCCCTTTACTCCTCAGGCCCCTCCCCTTTAGTCCTCAGGCCCTTGCCCTTTACTTCTCAGGCTCCTCCCCTTTACTCCTCAGGCCCCTCCCCTTTCCTCCTCAGGCCCTTCTCCTTTACTCCTCAGGCCCCTCCCCTTTAGTCCTCAGGCTCCTCCCCTTTACTCCTCAGGCCCCTCCCCTTTACTCCTCAGGCTCCTCCCCTTTACTCACACAGGCCCCTCCCCTTTACTCCTTAGGCCCCTCCCCTTACTCCTCAGGGCTCCTCCCCTTTACTCCTCAGGCCCCTCCCCTTTACTCCTCAGGCCCCTCCCCTTTACTCCTCAGGCCCCTCCCCTTTACTCCTCAGGCTCCTCCCCTTTACTCCTCAGGCCCCTCCTTTACTCCTCAGGCCCCTCCCCTTTAGTCCTCAGGCCCCTCCCCTTTACTCCTCAGGCCCCTCCCCTTTCCTCCTCAGGCCCTTCTCCTTTACTCCTCAGGCCCCTCCCCTTTAGTCCTCAGGCCCCTCCTCTTTACTCCTCAGGCCCCTCCCCTTTACTCCTCAGGCCCCTCCCTCTGAGTCATGATGGGGTCACACAGGGTGGTGTTGATACTTGTGTCCAGCGTGTCCAGAGCCTCCTGCCCACGGAGGAGGAGGTGCGTGTGGTCAGAGAGGCCCAGAGCCTGACCCCCCTGAGGCCCCTGGCTCCGGCTGAGCTGTGCCTCCTCACTCTGGGGGAGGTGCCTCACCTCCGCACCAGGCTCCAGCTCTGGGCCTTCGCCCTCGACTACGACTCCCTGGAGAGAGTAAGTTACATTTACTCGAGTACACTTACTGTAGGATCTTTTGAACTGTGGTCGTTTTCAGACAGAGCTTCTACGAAGACGTTTTACACAGTTTTAGTTTCTGTGAAATTATGTGATTTTTGCACCTGCTGCTGTCAGACTCATGTTGGTCTTAAATGTTCGTATTAACCCTCTACATGATCCTGGGGTTTTTATTTCACGTCTGTGTCTGTAAATCAACATATGAACATTAATAACAGACACATCAGGTCCTTCTTTCTCCTGTTAAACCGGTGGTGTGGGCGGGAAGGGGCGTGGCCTTCAACAGCCTCGCTCTGATTGGCTCTTTAGTTGCTATGATACTCGTCTCTGTCACTTCTTCACAGTCTGGGATTTGCACTTGATAAAACATAATTCTATATAATGTTCCAGGTGAAAAGCCCTGACCTCCAAATAAAACACATAAAACACAGAATCATCTGTATAAACATCGACTTTAACGAAATGTTAAAAGTGTTATTCACCTTTCACATTTATATCACATTTATATCACAAAACACACAGATTAAAGTGACACTGTGGAACCTCCGACAGATTCAGCTGTAACAGTTTTATCTGTTCATTTAGCCACTGAAAACAAACAAACAAACATGTAAACCATGTACTTTCTGTAAACAGGAAATCGCGGAGCCTCTTTTCCACCTGAAACTGGCCATGGAGCAGCTCTCGCACAGCGCCACCTTCAGGTGGATCCTGGCCACGGTCTTAGCCATCGGGAACTTCCTCAACGGATGCAAAGTGAGTGAGGAGTTCAAACTGATGTCTATGGCAAAATGTTCAGCAGTTACCATGGTGACACAATGTACGCGTTAGCAAACACTGAGGGCGCTTTGATACGCTTCAGGTCGTCTGAAAACTCAAGAAAAATGTGGTTTAAAGAGCAGGTTATCTGTGATCAGTCCCAGCTCATGGTCCTGATGGTTTGATTTACACAAAAAAGGTGAGACTCACTGAAAAACTGGTGGCTAATGCTAATGCTGATGCTAATGCTAATCCTAGCTTGTGACTGTAGAGTTCTTTGAGAGGGGCGTGTTTAACTGCACAGATCAGATGTAGTTGTACCAGGTGTAGTTCAGATAAGTCGTTTTTTATGGTCAGATTGTGTTACAATAAAACTCAGATTAAAGTCTAACAGAGCTTCAGACAGAATAGTGCCTCTGGTTAGCATCACATCTCCAGGGAATGTTGATGACGTGAGCTGTAAAGTATCAGCCGACTCTCGTCTGGTCCAGGGCCGAGTGTGACACCAAACTGTGATTTTAGTTTATGCACCTTCTGTACCAGCAGATGGCGCCAGTTCACAAACTGGTTCTTAAAGAGAGAAAATACTTTTAAAGTATTTTAATAAGTACTACCACTTCATGACATCACAAGGTGGAACAGAGCAGACAGCTGCAGGTGTGTTTCTGAGGAGGTGTGATGCTTGTTCTTCTGGTGCAGGCTCGAGGCTTTGAGCTCAGTTATTTGGGGAAACTGTCTCAGGTCCGAGACACTCAGTCCCGACGGCCCCTGCTCCACCACGTCTGCTCCCTCCTCATCCACCTCTACCCACAATCCTCGGACTTGTACTCCGACATCACCGCGGCAACCAGAGCCGGAAAGGTCAGGACCCTAACCCTCTGTGTCGGGGATCAATGTTCAGACCTTTGTGACTCTGACACTGTGGAACATTTTACAGGGATTTTATGTCTCTATAACAGTGAGACCAGACAACAAACAAACAACAACACACACCAAACAAAGACACAAACAAAGACACAAACAAACAACAACAACACACACACCAAACAAACACACAAACAAACACACAACAACAAACACACACACAATTTATGTCTCCATCTGTGAACAGAGAGAAACAGTGAGACCAGACAACAAACAAACAACAACACACACCAAACAAACACACACACAACAAACAAACACACAAACAAACAAACACACAACAACAAACAAACAAACACAGAACAACAAATAAACACAACAAACCCAGAACAACAAACACACAAACAAACAAACACAGAACAACAAACAAACACACAACAAACAAACAAACAAACACACAAACAAACCCAGAACAACAAATAAACAAACACAACAAACCCAGAACAACAAACACACAAACAAACACAGAACAACAAACAAACACACAAACACACAAACAAACACACAAATAAACAAAACAAACACACACATACACACACACACATACACACACACACACACACACACACACACACACACACACACACCTGCACAGGACCATTTAAAATATTAAAAAGACACAATACATATATATACTGTTCATATTGTACATCATATTTACAGAATCCAGAGCAGAAACAGATGCTGCTTCAATCTGTTTTATTTAATTCATTGGGAGCCTGGATTTAGATTTTAAACTGTAACATAATTCTGAGATAGATGTTTTAAATTTTTCATCGAGCCCAAACCCAAGATGTTTCCTGGAGGATGGACCATGTCATATTTACAGATTTGTAGCTGCATCACTTAAATGTAAAAAAAAAATCATATAGTTTCATTTGAAAAATGTTTCTCTTCTGCTTTCTCATCCTGCAGTGTGATTACTCACTGGTCCAGTCCAACCTGTGTCAGCTGGAGGCTCAGTGCAAAGCATCATGGGAGCAGCTGAGGATGCTGGACAAGGCGGATGAGAAGAGGAGGAAGGAGGGGAGAGGAGAGAGGAGCCACGAGGAGCAATTCACAGACGGGACACGACGGAGACTTCCCAGGTTCCTCAGAGAGTGTGAGGACAGGCTGGACGTGCTGCGAGCCGTGCACCGCAGGGTCATCAACAGGTGAGGGGTCATCAACAGGTGAGGGTCATCAACAGAAGGATCATCAACAGGCGAGGGGTCATCAACAGGTGAGGGTCATCAACAGGTGAGGGTCATCAACAGGTGAGGGTCATCAACAGGTGAGGGGTCATCAACAGGGTCATCAACAGAAGGTCATCAACAGGTGAGGGGTCATCAACAGGTGAGGGTCATCAACAGGTGAGGGTCATCAACAGGTGAGGGTCATCAACAGAAGGATCATCAACAGGCGAGGGGTCATCAACAGGTGAGGGGTCATCAACAGGTGAGGGTCATCAACAGGTGAGGGTCATCAACAGAAGGATCATCAACAGGCGAGGGGTCATCAACAGGTGAGGGTCATCAACAGGTGAGGGTCATCAACAGGTGAGGGTCATCAACAGAAGGATCATCAACAGGTGAGGGGTCATCAACAGGTGAGGGTCATCAACAGAAGGATCATCAACAGGTGAGGGGTCATCAACAGGTGAGGGTCATCAACAGGTGAGGGGTCATCAACAGGTGAGGGGTCATCAACAGAAGGATCATCAAACAGGTGAGGGGTCATCAACAGGTGAAGGATCATCAACAGGTGAGGGTCATCAACAGGTGAGGGGTCAGGCTCACATGAAATTAAACATGAAATAACAGAAATGACACTTTACACCAGGGTTATCAAAAGTATTGATATTGATAAACTAGTATTGAAACTAGATCTTAATTTTTCCCATTGAGAGACATGAACCTTTCCTCACTTTTATGTAGTTTTCATGAAGTTTTGGTAAGCAAAAATATGGCACTGACAAAAACGGCAGTAAAATATCTGAGCAGATGAAATGATGAAACGGTGGTGTCACTGAGCCCCTCCCTCCTCCGTCTGTCTCCAGGTTTCACTCGTTCCTGTTGTTTTTGGGATACTCTCCATCCCTGATCCGGGACACCAGACCTGAGGATTTCTGCAAAACCATCAGTGACTTCTCATTAGAGTACAGAGCCATGCACCAGACCATCCTCCAGCAGAGAGAGAAGGAGAAGGACGGAGAGAAGGACGGAGAGAAGGACGGAGAGAAGGAGAGACAGAGGGGGAGAGGCGGGAGGGGAGGCACTCCAAAGGCACAGAGGAGGAACGATCTTCTATCAACCACACAGGTAAATCAGCAGTGATGGAACATAACCAAAAAAAGTAGTAAAGTATTGTACTTAAGTAAAGTAAAGATACCTGAAATGTGTACTTGGGACGTCACAGGTGGTGTATATGTCATGTATACACGCTGTACACATGATACACACATGACACACACGAGACACACATGACACACATGATACACACATGACACACTCATGACACACACATGACACACACATGACACACACATGACACACACATGATACACACATGATACACACATGATACACACATGATACACACATGTTACACACATGACACACACATGACACACACATGACACACACATGACACACACATGATACACACATGACACACACATGATACACACATGACACACACATGACACACACATGACACACACATGACACACACATGACACACACATGATACACACATGATACACACATGATACACACATGACACACACATGACACACACATGACACACACATGACACACACATGTTACACACATGACACACTCATGACACACACATGACACACACATGAGACACACATGTTACACACATGATACACACATGACACACACATGACACACATGACACACACATGACACACACATGACACACACATGACACACACATGACACACACATGACACACACATGACACACACATGACACACACATGACACACACATGACACACACATGACACACACATGACACACTCACACATGACACACACACATGACACACACATGTTACACACATGACACACATGACACACACATGACACACACATGACACACACATGAGACACACATGTTACACACATGATACACACATGATACACACATGATACACACATGACACACACATGATACACACATGATACACACATGACACACACATGATACACACATGACACACACATGACACACATGACACACACATGACACACACATGTTACACACATGATACACACATGATACACACACATGATACACACATGATACACACATGACACACACATGATACACACATGACACACACATGACACACACACATGACACACACACATGACACACATGACACACACATGACACACACATGTTACACACATGATACACACACACACACACTCATGACACACACATGACACACACATGTTACACACATGACACACATGACACACACATGAGACACACATGACACACACATGACACACACATGACACACACATGACACACACATGTTACACACATGACACACATGACACACACATGAGACACACATGTTACACACATGATACACACATGACACACACATGATACACACATGATACACACATGATACACACATGATACACACATGCATACACACACATGACACACACATGTTACACACACATGATACACACACATGATACACACACAGATACACACACATGACACACACATGACACACACATGAGACACACATGTTACACACATGATACACACATGATACACACATGACACACACATGATACACACATGATACACACATGACACACACATGATACACACATGACACACACACCATGACACACACATGACACACACATGACACACACATGACACACACATGACACACACACATGACACACACACACACACACACACACATGACACATGATACACACACATGATACACACATGACACACACATGACACACACACACATGACACACACATGACACACACATGATACACACATGACACACATGACACACACATGACACACACACACATGACACACACATGATACACATGATGACACACACATGACACACACATGACCACACACACACACACATGACACACACATGACACACACATGACACACACATGACACACACATGACACACACATGACACACACATGACACACACATGACACACATGACACACACACATGACACACACATGACACACACATGACACACACATGACACACATGACACACACACACACACACACACACATGACACACATGATGACACACACATGACACACACACACATGACACACACATGACACACACACATGACACACACACACATGACACACACATGACACACACACACACATGACACACACATGACACACACACACACATGACACACACACATGACACACACACATGAATGACACACACACATGACACACACATGACACACATGACACACACACACACACGACACACACACACACACATACACACATGACACACACACACACACACATGATACACACACACACACACACACACATGACACACACACACACACATGACACACACACACACACATGACACACACACATGACACACACATGACACACACATGACACACACATGACACACCACATGATACACACATGACACACACATGACACACACATGACACACACATGACACACACATGACACACACATGACACACACATGACACACACATGACACACACACATGACACACACATGACACACACACATGACACACATGACACACACATGACACACACATGACACACACATGACACACACATGACACACACATGACACACACATGATACACACACATGATACACACATGATACACACACATGACACACACACACATGACACACACACATGACACACACATGACACACACACACACACGATACACACATGATACACACACATGACACACACATGACACACACATGACACACACACATGACACACATGACACACATGATACACACACACACATGATACACACATGACACACACATGACACACACATGACACACACATGACACACACATGACACCACACATGACACACACATGACACACACATGACACACACATGACACACACATGACACACATGACACACACATGACACACACACACACACACACATGACACACATGTTGACACACATGACACACACACACATGATACACACATGACACACACATGACACACACATGACACACACATGACACACACACACAACACACACATGACACACACATGATACACACATGACACACACACACACATGACACACACATGACACACACATGACACACACATGACACACACATGACACACACATGACACACACATGACACACACACATGACACACACATGACACACACATGACACACACATGACACACACATGACACACACATGACACACACATGACACACACATGACACACACATGACACACACATGACACACACATGACACACATGACACACATGACACACACATGACACACACATGACACACACATGATACACACATGACACACACATGACACACACATGACACACACATGACACACACACACACACATGACACACACATGACACACACACACACACACATGACACACACACATGACACACACACACACACACACACATGACACACACATGACACACACATGACACACACATGACACACACATGACACACACATGACACACACATGACACACACATGACACACACATGACACACACATGACACACACATGAGACACACATGACACACACACACACACATGACACACACATGACACACACATGACACACACCACATGATACACACACATGACACACACATGACACACACATGACACACACATGACACACACATGACACACACATGACACACACATGACACACACACATGACACACATGACACACACATGACACACACATGACACACACATGACACACACATGATACACACATGACACACACATGACACACATGACACACATGTTACACACATGACACACACATGACACACACATGTTACACACATGACACACACATGACACACACACATGTTACACACACACACACACATGACACACACATGACACACACATGACACACACATGATGACACACATGACACACACATGACACACACACACATGACACACACATGACACACACATGATGACACACATGACACACACATGACACACACATGACACACATGACACACACATGACACACACACACACACACATGTTACACATGACACACACATGACACACACATGACACACACATGACACACACATGACACACACATGACACACACACATGACACACACATGACACACACATGACACACACATGACACACACATGACACACACACATGACACACACATGACACACATGACACACACATGACACACACATGACACACACATGACACACACATGACACACACATGACACACACATGACACACACATGACACACACATGACACACACACAACATGACACACACATGATACACACATGATACACACATGACACACACATGACACACACATGATACACACATGACACACACATGACACACACATGACACACACATGATGACACACATGACACACATGATACACACATGACACACACATGATACACACATGATACACACATGACACACACATGACACACACATGACACACACATGACACACACGACACACACACGACACACACATGACACACACATGACACACACATGACACACACACACACACACGACACACACACACATGACACATGACACACACACACACATGATACACACACATGACACACACACACACACACCACACACACATGACACACACATGACACACACACACATGATATACCACACATGACACACACATGACACACATGATGACACACACATGACACACACATGGACACACACATGACACACACATGACACATGATGACACACACATGACACACACATGACACACATGACCATGACACACACACACATGACACACACATGACACACACATGACACACACATGACACACACATGAGACACACATGATACACACATGACACACACATGACACACACGACACACACACGACACACACGATACACACATGATACACACATGACACACACATGTTACACACACATGACACACATGACACACATGACACACACATGACACACACATGACACACACATGACACACACATGACACACACATGACACACACGACACACACACGACACACACATGATACACAAATGATACACACATGATACACACATGATACACACATGTTACACACATGACACACACATGACACACACATGACACACACGACACACACGACACACACATGATACACAAATGATACACACATGACACACACATGACACACACATGATACACACATGTTACACACATGACACACATATGACACACATGAGACACACATGTTACACACATGACACACACATGACACACACATGTTACACACATGACACACACATGTTACACACACATGTTACACACATGACACACACATGACACACACATGACACACACATGACACACACATGACACACACGTTACACACATGACACACACATGTTACACACATGACACACACATGTTACACACACATGTTACACACATGACACACACATGACACACACATGACACACACATGACACACACATGACACACACATGTTACACACATGACACACATGTTACACACATGACACACACATGACACACACATGTTACACACATGACACACATGACACACACATGACACACACATGATACACACATGACACACACATGACACACACATGACACACACATGACACACACATGTTACACACATGTTACACACATGACACACACATGTTACACACATGACACACACATGTTACACACATGTTACACACATGACACACACATGTTACACACATGACACACACATGTTACACACATGCTGTTGTGTGTTCAGGGCTGTGAGGAGCTCAGACTGGAGGACATCCTACAAACTGCAGAGTCTTTGCACCGACTGGACGTGACGCTGCCTCGGACCAGGCGCCGGAGAAACGACGGACACGGTGAGGAAGTCCGGAACAGGAACTGTGCATTTTATTTATTTAAGACTAACACAAACTGTGCTCACTTTGTAGGGCCAAAATCACGAAAACTCAAGTGGTAAAGAACAAAGACTGTTGTGATCATTACTTTATTACACGAAAATCTTTTTTTTAATTATTATTAATAATGAATCTATCACATATTTGAATATCCCCTTTTTTTTGTTGTAATAAACATGTAACAAACATGTAACAAACATATTTATCTTTGTGCTGTTTGGTTGATTTTCATGATCTTTGAGTCTTGTTTAACATTTGGAGGTTTTACTTTTACACTAGTTTCAAAAAACATGTTTTTTATAATTCAGTCACAAAATGTTTTTTCAAACTTTTGACACAATAAAAACACTTGACTCTGTTTCTCTTTGTCATTTGGATGTAAACCTCAGTGGAATATTCCGTGTTGTTCTTTTCGAGGTTCATGTGTAAATGTGTTTTCAGGAGTCACATGACCACACGTGTTTCGTGACGATCGTGAGTCGTTTCTATGGAAACAGAAAAAGCTCGTCTTTGTTCTTATGATTTTACAGATGTTTCACTTTCATTGAAAATAAATAAATCTGAATGATTCTGACAAAAGTGATTATTTTAAAATATAATTATGCCTTTATATAATTGTACAGCTTCAGGACGTTATGGTCACGTCACAGACAAGTTTATTTACAGATATTAAAACGGTTCTTTTGTCCGAGAATGAGTACATCTGATATTATTTATAAAGCTGCTCATCTGCCCCTCCCCCTTCACCTGCCCCTCCCCCTTCACCTGCCCCTCCCCCTTCACCTGCCCCTCCCCCTCCCCCCTGCCCCTCCCCCCCCTGCACCTGTAAACTATGGCACTAAAGGTGACTTCTCTTCTTCTTCCTTTGCTTCTTAGCTTGTTTTTAATTTGTTTTATATGATCATACATTTCATTATGTCTACACCTCCAGAAGTCCCTCCAGGAGTCCCGTCTCCCCCCTCGTCTGGTGCCGCTGCATAAGCCCCTACTGCAGCCACTGCAGCACAGGTCCCTGCAGCATAAGTCCCTGCAGCACAGGTCTCTGCACCCACCTTCAGAGCAGCTGCGGTGGAGGCACCAAACACCATCTTAGCGACGGCAGCAGCAGCCAAACCTGTAGCCGCTGCTCCGAGTAAAGCCAGCAGCAGGTATCTGAGGGGGACGCCCTTTACTCTCATGTATCTGACGTGTTTCCAGAAATCGTTGGTGTAGCATTGTCCTCCGTTCTGCTCCACATTCGTCTGGATGGTCCTGAGCAGCGCTGTGACCTGCAGCTGGTTGTTCCTGTACGAGTCCTGACTGTTGTTCCAGTGTTTATTATCAAACACGTGACAGCGGCCTCCACATTTGTGCACCAGGGACCTCAGAGCCTCATTATGTTTGACCCAGTCTTTAATCCTCATCCCTTCGTCCAGCTGGTCTCCATGAGTGAAGACCACAGTGGTGTATTTCAGAGCCTCTTCAGAGAAGTACTGGAGTATTTGTTGGACCACGCTCTCTTCCTGTTGTGTGTACCGGTCCACTCTGAGCACGAGCAGAAAGGCGTGAGGTCCCGGGGAGCAGCCTTCCACAGACTGATAAAACATTTCACTGAGATCGGCTTTGTCTGGGTTAGTGTCAAACACACCTGGAGTATCGATCAGACAGATGCTTCTGCCGTCCATCACTTTCCTGTGGGGTTTGTAGACGCTGGTTTCAGAGTTTGGTGAACTTTTCACTCTGAATATTTCTTCTCCAAATATGGTGTTTCCCAGGCTGCTCTTTCCTGATCCCGTTTTCCCGAGCAAAATAATCCTCGTCTCTTCCTCTGAAATCATAGAGAGATTATTCAGTAAATGTGTCATGTCCCGGACCAGGCCAAAGTCTGGACTCATCCAGTGTTTTTTTCTTTATTTTTTCTACTTTCAGCATTTTATACAAACAGAAGACATCAGAGATATGAAGTCAGACATGTGGAGTTATGTCGTACAGAAAAAAGTGAAATAACTATATAAAATATTTTTGCCAAACCAGAAGGAGAAAACTTTGAGAATTTAAATTTAAAATTGTCATTATCCCAGTCTGTCCTGCCTTTTTTGCACTATTTCCCCTCCTTTCTGAATCTGAGTCTGGAGCTGGGCGGAGATTTGGGCTCCTCCCACAAACACCTGCTCCTGATCTGCATCAGCTGCACCTGAGGAGGACAAAGGGACCGTGGACCTGACACTCGGCACCAGATCGTCCACGTATCCACTGTGGTACGACTCTGCTTGGCTCAGTTCATGTTTTTGCTCTTTGTGACTTGTTCTAAGTTGGATATGTTTGCTCCTCGTCAGATCCCGCTCCCTGGTCCCGCTCAGCTCCTCTGTCTCTGGCCATGTCCTCCACGACCGGGATGAACCTCACACCCTCTGACCCAGCTCACCTCGACCGGTACGGCTCACCTTGTCATAGCAAACACCTCGCTCTGAACACCCTGATCCATCTACCTTCATTGGCAATAAACTTTTCCCAGAGTTCTGTCTCTTTGGTCCCTCCTGTCAGTCGTTACGACAGAACAATCTGGCCACAATGGACCAATCGGACTATGGGCCAGATCAAAAGCTACACTGGGAGCTTTGGCGCCACAGAATAATCATTGGACAACACGAACAAACCATCCAGACCCTGCTCGACTGTAACCAGACCCTCAGCTCCCACCGCCATCGTCTCCTGGACCACCACGGCGCCGCAAACTCCGGAACCAAGAGGCTCTGATCCAGCCCCTTATTCAGGTCAGTCCAACCTCTGTCGGGGTTTCCTTTTTCAATGTACCGCCAGCTTTACATCTAACGCAGCTAAAATACGTTACATGTGAGGATTATTATTACAATGGGCAGAGGGTACATTTTCAGACCGTTATAAACCATGTGACTTTTGATGGTTTTGTGGGAGAGTTCAAACTGGTATTTGATCACCCACACTATCAAGCTGACACCTCTCTTCGCCTATTAAGCCTTGTTCAGGGATCCAGGTCCGTGGCAGAGGTGGATTGGACCGACAGCGCACTAAAGGCGGTCTTCGTGAAAGGACTAAGTCAAAGGTTAAAGGATGAACTGGTTTCCCGAGATGACCCACCTGACCTAAAATCTTTGATTTCCCTAGCAAACCAAATCGACAATCGCCTGCAGAGCCACCGCTCTGCCACCATCAGTTAACCATCTCCCAGTGACACCCCACCAGAGGGTGGTGGGGTTGGGTCAAACCCCCGACTGCCGAGGAGCGCCTGCAAATCCAGGCCAGTGAGTGCCTGTATCATGGCAAACAGGAACATTTTTTAGCCACCTGCCCTGCCTTTCAGCAGCTGAGAGCAATTATGACATGGGGGATCAAGAACTGCCGGCAGTCCAGCTCGCCCTGGAAGAGCGTCACTGGTTGGAGGGGACGGAGCATCCTTCTCTGGTTTGGACTGATCACAAAACCTATCGTACATTCAATCTGCCAAACGTCTGAATTCCCATCAAGCCCATTGGTCACTGTTTTTTAGTAGGTTCAACTTTATACTCACCTATCGCTCAGGATCCTGTAACGTCAAGCCAGATGTCACGTTAGTTCTCCCAGGAGGATGCTACCACCTCTCTGGGGCCCATCATATCCCCTACCTGTGTGGTCGCAGCTGTCCACTGGGAGATTGAGGACTTAGGCCGGAGGCCCAATGCACCCACCCTGATCCAGGTAATAGCCCACCAGGTTCTCTCTTTGTTCCAGATCCTGCCTGCTCCAAGATACCACAGCTCTCGGTTCACCTGCCATCCACGGGACAACCACACCACTCCTCCTCTTGAGATGTCACTTCTGGTGGCCCACCGTGGACAAAGACACCAGGGCCTATGTCTCAGCGTGCCAGGGGTAAAGCCTCCCACTTGCCACCTTTTGGTCTGCTCCAACCGCTCCCAGTCCCAAAACAACCGTGGTCCCATGTGGCACTCCTTCTGCGAGGGTCTGGGCGCATCTGTGAGTCTCACTTCTGGTTTTTACCCCCAGACCTCTAGTCGTCCCCTGGACGTGGAGACGGTGCTACGCTGTGTGGTATCTTCTAAGCCCTCTGCCTGGAGCACATTCCTGCCGCGGATCGAGCACTTTACAACTCCCTGGTGAGTTCCGCTACCGACTTATCCCCGTTCCAAGCCTCCGTAGGGTACAAGCCCCCACTCTTCCCGTCAGAGGAGAAGGACCTGGTGGTATCTTCCGTGCAACATCACTTCCAACGCTGCTGTAGGGTCTGGGGAAGGACCAGAGGAGCTCTTCTCCAACCTGGGGCCAGGACGAAGGTAGCTGCAAACTGGCACCACACCACCACTCCAAATATCTCTCGTCCAGAAATATCCCTTTCAAAACTGACTCAAAACGGACTCTGCTGCTGTTGGCTTTACTGTGAAAAACAAAACACTGCCCTGGTCTCTTGTGAAAAGCCCTAATACACAAAAAACAACCAAAAACACTTCTACTTTTACTACTGTTTTTTTGTTTTTAAGACAATAAAATCAGAATCAGCTCCTTTAAAATACGACATCATCAAAATCATAAAAGTGAAGAACACAAACTAAAAACGAGATAAAAGTCACAGGCAGAGATATGTTTCTGCATCAGATGAACCACTTCCTGTTCCTGTTGTGACCTGCACTTTGAGCAGAACACTCCTGAACGCTCCTGAACACTCCTGAACGCTCCTGAACGCTCCTGAACGCCCCTGAACACTCCTGAACACTCCTGAACACTCCTGAACACTCCTGAACGCCCCTGAACACTCCTGAACGCTCCTGAACACAGGACCAAACAGAAATGTTGTACTCACGCGCCATGGCACACTCTGGGGTCTGGAGTCTCGTTCGTCTGGAGTCTCGTTCGTCTGGAGTCTCGTTCGTCTGGAGTCTCGTTCGTCTGGAGTCTCGTTCGTCTGGAGTCTCGTTCGTCTGGAGTCTCGTTCGTCTGGAGTCTCGTTCCCCTCGAGTCTCGTTCGTCTGGTCTGTGGAGCTGTTGAGTTTTTACTTTCAGTTCTGTGACGGGGGCGTGGCCTTGTGTCACATGTTTTCTGGTAAACCCCTTGAGTTCTCTGCAGAGCAAATAACTTTGTTTTGTTTTAAGGTGGAACTGAACTTTTTGCTCCTAAACCTTGTGTGTTATGAAAGTGTCAAACAGCTAAATCTGCTCTAAAAATCTCTCAACAATAAACAGCTTTAAAAGATTAAGTGTTTGTCAGACTTTCAGTGAACTGTCAATGAAAAATCAAGTTGAACCAGTTTGGTTTTGTGACGGCGGAGAGCTGAGACTCTGAGACACTGAGACTCTGAGACTCTGAGACTCTGTGGGACGTTGCCAAACCAGATGCATCATTCAAATAAAGAAAATCTGTTGTTTGTAACTGTGCTGCACTGAGCTACTTCCACTGACGATGAGATAAGAGCGGCTCCTGCTCACAGACGACTCTGGGACGAGGTAAAGTCACACTATGTAAAAAAGAGGCAGCAAAAGGCTGGTTCTGAGTTAGGAAACGTCTGCTTCCTTTGTCCGGAGTGAAACACGGAGCTGGAGCTGCTCTGCCTTTAGGGCGGAGCCTCCACATTTCAGGAAATAACATAATGGCTCCATTACCCAACACGCTGCACTAAACAAAGCTACAGGTCACATCTATGGAGAGGCCACCCCACAGTAAAATGTTACTTATTCCAGGTTTTATTTTTAGCTCTATAAATGAATTTAATGCCAGTCTGTGGAACATTCCAGGCAAAGCTGTATCATCTCCATGGAGACGAGCGGGAGGCGTCTCCACATCATGGAAGAAAGAAACAAATCCAGATGTTTATTTTTTTCTTTTTTTCTTTGTGTAGATGAAGTTATGTTTCTGTACATTCCACAACATGAAGACGTGACTTTGTTTTTCTTTATTTCAGACACAAATGTGATTTTATTCAGAAGATAAAATTACACAATATTTTAGAGGAAGATCAAACTTTAGTTATGCACAAGAGTAAGTGTTTATGTAGGCCTGCAGAGTGTAGGCCTGCAGAGTGTAGGCCTGCAGAGTGTAGGTCTGCAGAGTGTAGGTCTGCAGAGTAGACCTGCAGAGTGTAGGCCTGCAGAGTGTAGTCCTGCAGAGTGTAGGTCTACAGACTGTAGGCCTGCAGAGTAGACCTGCAGAGTGTAGGTCTGCAGAGTGTAGACCTGCAGAGTGTAGGCCTGCAGAGTGTAGGTCTACAGACTGTAGGCCTGCAGAGTAGACCTGCAGAGTGTAGGTCTACAGACTGTAGGCCTGCAGAGTAGACCTGCAGAGTGTAGATCTGCAGAGTGTAGGTCTGCAGAGTGTAGACCTGCAGAGTGTAGACCTGCAGAGTGTAGGCCTGCAGAGTGTAGGCCTGCGAGTTATTTACACAGATGGATTTAAAGAGTTCATAAACTAAAAACCAAAAATCCAGCTGAAGAAAGATTTTTGTTTGATTTGAATTTGTATTTTCTGCAGGTTCTCGTTGGTGTAGCATCGCCCTCCGTTCTGCTCCACATTCCTCTGGATGGTCCTGAGCAGTGCTATGACCTGCAGCTGGTTGTTCCTGTACGAGTCCTGACTGTTGTTCCAGTATTTATTATCAAACACGTAACAGCGGCCTCCACAATTCTGCACCAGGGACTTCAGAGCCTCATTATGTTTGACCCAGTCTTTAATCCTCATCCCTTCGTCCAGCTGGTCTCCATGGGTGAAGACCACAGTGGTGTATTTCAGAGCCTCTTCAGAGAAATGTTTCAGTATGTTCTCCACCACTTCCTGTTCCTGTCGTGTGAACCTCTCGACTCTGAGCACGAGCAGAAAGGCGTGAGGTCCCGGGGCACACAGCTCCACACACCTCAGGATCTCTGGACTCAGCTCAGAGTCATCCAGGTCAAACACACCTGGAGTGTCGATCAGGCAGATGTTTGTCCCCTGGACTCTTCTGGTGATGGACTGGCAGGTCATTGATGAAGAACATGAATGATTCACCCTGAACAGCTCCTGTCCCAGTATCATATTGGCCAGGCTGCTTCTCCCTGATCCACTTCTGCCCAGTAAAACGATCCTCAAAGTTTCAGCTTCTGAAAAGCAAAAGAAAGACAAACTTTTTATTTTTTTAAAAGTGAACCAGGTCCACCACATGACTACACCCCAGACCTCCACCGGGACCACACCCCCGACCTCCACCGGGACCACACCCCAGACCTCCACCGGGACCACACCCCAGACCTCCACCGGGACCACACCCCCGACCTCCACCGGGACCACACCCCAGACCTGACGTGGGTCAGCCCCACATTTGTCCACGTCTAAATAAATAAATCATTATCTCATGTTTTGTAGTAGATGTGAAGGACGTAACGGTTGAGTTACACTTCTGATCTATATCCATTTGTATTTACTTTGTATTTATTCTCCGAGTGACTCTCCGAGTGACTCTCCGAGTGACTCTCCGAGTGACTCTCCGAGTGACTCTCTGAGTGACTCTCTGAGTGACTCTCTGAGTTTCTCTCTGAGTTACTCTCTGAGTGACTCTCTGAGTGACTCTCTGAGTGACTCTCTGAGTGACTCTCTGAGTTACTCTCTGAGTGACTCTCCGAGTGACTCTCCGAGTGACTCTCTGAGTGACTCTCTGAGTGACTCTCTGAGTGACTCTCTGAGTGACTCTCTGAGTTACTCTCTGAGTGACTCTCACTGGGCAGTACCTTGGACCTGTCACGCGGGTTGATGCACAGACACATGTGAGTAGCTGAACCACAGATTGAGAAACACAGAGGTGTAAATACCTGCACAGACGTGGCTCTCTTCTTCAGTTGGTGCTGTGTTTTCAAACAAAGCTTCTGCAGATCGTTCTTCACCAAGTAAAGCTCCCAGCCAGACTTTTGCTGCTAATTTCAACATGAAGTGGATCCTCTTCATGTTGTTTATCACAAACTCCAGGAACATGTTGGTGTAATGTTTCCAGTTCTTCTGCTCCACATTCGTCTGTGACCTGCAGCTGGTTGTTCCTGTTCAAGTCGTGACTGTTGTTCCAGTATTTACAGTCAAACACGTGACAGCGGCCTCCACATTTCTGCACCAGGGACCTCAGGGCCTCATTCTGTTCGACCCACTCTTTAATGTTCTCCCCTTTTCTGAGCTCGTCTCCATGGGTGAAGACCACAATGGTGTAGTTCAGAGCCTCTTCAGAGAAATGTTTCAGTATGTTCTTCACCACTTCCTGTTCCTGTCGTGTGAACCTCTCGACTCTGAGCACGAGCAGAAAGGCGTGAGGTCCCGGGGCACACTCCTTGATGCACTTCAGGATCTCCGGACTCAGCTCAGAGTTGTCCAGGTCCGTGTCAAACAGACCTGGAGTGTCGATCAGACGGAAGAGTCGTCCGTTTATGCTTTTGGTTTCAGCGTGACATTTTTTCGTCTCAGAATTGGGAGAATCGCTCTCTTTAAACTTTCCTTCCTCTCCAAAAATGACGTTTGCCAAGCTGCTTTTTCCTGCTCCTGTTTTGCCCAGTAACACAATCCTCATTGGTTCATTTTCTAAAAAGGTAAAACATAAATTCTGCCATTAATTTAATTCAGTTTAAGTTTATTTTTTACATCACATTTAAAACATCTTGAGCTGAACCAAAGAGCTTCACATGAAAGTCAAACAGAAAACAGACATACGGACACACAAGACACAGGAAAAGAGCAAGAAAACACCAGTGTCCTGTGTGCTGTTAAATACCAGGGAGGAGAGGCGGGGCTAGTGTTAAATACTGAATAAATACATACATATAAATACAATACAATACATAAATCATCTGCACATGCCAACTGACTGTGGTAAAAGTATAAATAATATAAACAGAAGTGCAGTACTCACGCTCCATGTTTCCCTCTGAGTCTGGAGTCGTTCCTCTCTGGAGTCGTTCTCTCTGGAGTCGTTCCTCTCTGAAGTCGTTCCCTTTGCGCTTTAAGTTTTATCACGAGGGGCGTGTGTCACGTGTCATCATGTCACGTGACATATTTAGGCCTTTTATTCTTATTTAAATAATTAATTAGTATTTTAATTTTAAAAAGTAATCAATAAATAAATGTTGCTCACAAAACTGGTCCGTGTAAATAAAGAGATTTTTTTTTTCCGTTTCTTTCTTTCTTTTTTTTTTTTTTTTTTTACTGACATAACGTTTGTCCAATCAGTGAGCAGCGTGCGCTCCGTCACTGTCCAATCAGAGCGCGAGCCCGGGCGGTGGGCGTGTCCTTCTTCCTGCGTGAGGCGCCATTTTGTGTGTCTGCGTCTCCTCTGCCTCACGCGGATCTGTGCTCCTCATTCTCCCCAAACTCCGCTGAAATTAGCTCGTTTTTACTCTCTTTGCTCCCGGTGAGTATTTTTCAACGAGGTTTTGCCGTAGTTTTTCCTTTCCCGTGGCTTTGAGGGGTTTTTGAGCGGGTTTTTGGGCGTTTTGTTGGCGTTTGGAGCGGTTTGTGGCCTGTTCTCGGGCTGCGCTGCTGCGGTTGGTTCATTTTGGAGCTGCTCGTGTTTTAGACACATTTTCTTTTTCTTTTTCATTTTTTGCTTTAGATCCTGAGTTTCCAGTCGGTTCTGTTCGCGTTACGAGCTGCTGTGGTTGATTTTAAGACCAACATTAAACATTATATACTATATTTGTGCTTTTTCAGGTTTAGATGCAGATTTTTGTTCATTTTCCAGTGAAAGTGTGAAGAGCGTTTAGGCCCATTAAAAACATTAAAACATTTAAAACATTCGCTTTAAATGAATAAAATATGAATTTAACCCTTCACTGGACCCACAGAGCCCCACATGAACGAAAAGTAGTGCACGAAATCAGGGATTTACAACTATTCAGATCAGGACTCTCCAAAACAGTCGTGCGTTTGACCCAAGACTCCAAAAACAGTCGTGCGTTTGACCCAAGACTCCAAAAACAGTCGTGCGTTTGACCCAACACTCCAAAAACAGTCGTGTGTTTGACCCAAAACTCCAAAAACAGTTGTGCGTTTGACCCAAAACTCCAAAAACAGTCGAGTTTGACCCAAGACTCCAAAAACAGTCGTGCGTTTGACCCAAGACTCCAAAAACAGTCGAGTTTGACCCAAGACTCCAAAAACAGTCGTGCGTTTGACCCAAGACTCCAAAAACAGTCGTGCGTTTGACCCACCAAAAACAGTCCCCAAACTCCAAAAACAGTCGTGCGTTTGACCCAAGACTCCAAAAACAGTCGTGCGTTTGACCCAAGACTCCAAAAACAGTCGTGCGTTTGACCCAAGACTCCAAAAACAGTCGTGCGTTTGACCCAAGACTCCAAAAACAGTCGTGTGTTTTGACCCAAAACTCCAAAAACAGTTGTGCGTTTGACCCAAGACTCCAAAAACAGTCGAGTTTGACCCAAGACTCCAAAAACAGTCGTGCGTTTGACCCAAGACTCCAAAAACAGTCGTGCGTTTGACCCAAGACTCCAAAAACAGTCGTGCGTTTGACCCAAGACTCCAAAAAAAACGTCGTGCCCAAAACTTGACCGTGCAAGACTCAAAAAAAAACAGTCGTGCGTTTGACCCAAGACTCCAAAAACAGTCGTGCGTTTGACCCAAGACTCCAAAAACAGTCGCGTTTGACCCAAAACTCCAAAAAACAGTTGTGCGTTTGACCCAAAGACTCCAAAAACAGTCGTTGTTTTGACCCAAGAAAAAACAGTCCCCAAAACTCCAAAAACAGTTGTGCGTTTGACCCAAAACCCAAAAAACTCCAAAAACAGTTGTGCGTTTGACCCAAGACTCCAAAAACAGTCGTGCGTTTGACCCAAGACTCCTCCAAAACCAAAAACAGTCGAGAGCTGACCCCCAAAAAAAAAAATTCGTGTTTTGTCCAAAACAAAAGCTTCCAAAAACTCGTGGGTTTGACCCAAGACCAAAAAAATAACAGTTGTGCGTTTGACCCATCGATCCAAATAAGACAAGACTCCAAAAAAAAAAACATGTGCGTTTGTAGCCAAAAAAAAAAAACAGTCAAAAACTTTGACCCAAGCGTGTTCCCAAGACTCCAAAAACATCGTTGCGTGTTGAAACCAAACTCCAAAAAACCAGTTGTGACCCAAGCCCCCAAAACTCCAAAAACAGTTGTGCGTTTGACCCAAAACTCCAAAAACAGTTGTGCGTTTGACCCAAGACTCCAAAAACCGTCGAGTTTGACCCAAGCCTCCAAAAAGTCGTGCATTTGACCTGGACCCCTCAAAACAGTCACACATTTGACCCATGACCCTAAATGTGAAACACATTTGCAGCCGGTGACAGTTTTAGGGGTGAATCGTGTGAAGTTTAATGAGACGGTGGTTTGTGCTTAAATCTTGTGAACTGTGTGAAGTTGTAGTGTCAGAGTTTTTTTAATTATATCTTAAACAAAAATCGAATTGTTTCCACTGGACTTTGTCTTTACCTCGTCACGTCCTTCATAATTTGATCTTTTTGAATCGTTTGTACTTAAACAGTTCTCAGTGACTCTCTACGCCTCTTTATTTCTGTATTTTTTATTTTCTTGCAGACTATAACTGTTGGTCTTTGTTCTAATTTTGATATTTTTGTTTTTCTTTTTAGTTTTTGAAGCCACTTTTTTGAGCATCGACAAATCGTAAGTTGATCTCTCGCCTTTTTTTCAAACTTTTAACTTTTGGAAAACCATTTCACCCTGTTCTTTTCAGAAGTGGATGTAGCTCATGTGTTTTTGCTCAAATATTAATGTCTGAAGCACAAATCATGTTTCCCTGACTGTAGCGCCCTCTTCTGGATGTTTTTTGAGTCATTTTTAAAGCGGCTGCATGGAATCGTGGGTAATGATTCTTGTGGTGGATCTGATTTTTGAAGCATGATTTTTATTTGATTTTTTTTTTCCTCCTGAATCAAGTAAAAAGTACTGCACAACCACACGAGTACACACCAACACTACATGAGGTTATATATTTAAAGTTCTGTAGAAAGTACTTTTCTTTGACCTCGGCCCTGAACACGGTCAAAACACAAGATACATGTAAAAAAATAAAACGGATCAATCCAAACTATGCTCCGTGTTTGAAGTAACTGAGTCCCTGTGCTCTACTGCAGGTACTTTCACTTTGTGGCATTCAGAGTACACTTACTTTACTAAATTAAAGAGAATACTTGGAGGTACTTTGTGTAATTTTGGCTTTAAACTGCTCAGTGTTAGTGAGAAGTCACAAAACGGCTTCATTTATTCATAAACAGCAACAAACATCAAGCTTTTAATGTTTATAATGTTTGTTTTTACACTATAACTACATGAACTGTGTAAAAGTATTCAGAGTATTCAGAGTACTCAGAATACAGCTCTGATATGTCACGTTTTACTGCAGTACTCTGTGACTAAAGACATGTCAGAGTTTTCTCCCTGACTCTTTGATAAAGTGCTTTTTATTTAAAGTGGGATGTTCTTCTTCACTGAGGCTCTTCTTTGGCTCAGGTTAATGCTGCCTCCTAGTGGTTTGGGAAAGAACTGCTCTATGAAGGTTTTACATTAAAATCATTGTTATTTATCTGGTTGATCTCAGTGAGGAGCAATAAATCCAGCTTTATACTCACAAATATATCAACAAAAGTCTTAAAGAATTTGGAAAACTCCCTTTATCAGCTCTGAGTTTATTTCTACAGGAGACGCAGTGAGAGCAGTTTAAAATACAACAAACACGTGTCCATATAAAACAAACAGGAGTCCAAATAAAACATAAGTGTATTTAAGTGTATCTAAGTGGATGAATGTACCATGAGGTTTGAGCTGGAGAAGTTTAAATGATGAACTTCTGTGACTCAGACACAAACTCACTCCTGAAGTTTTTTTTATTTCTTGCAGTTCATATATTTTATAATTCTGTTTGTTTTGGTTCCAGTTTTATCGGTTTTCATCCATTTACTTGATAAAACAAACTGTTCTCGTGACACATGGAGAAATGCCGTTTGTGTCTTTTATTGGACCAGAGAATTACACGTTTTTTCTGTTTCTGTTCAGGCCTTTTCTCTTTTTCCTGTATTTTGTGAATCTTTTCTTGTGTTTTTCTTCCAGCCTGCGGCGGTTTGTCCTGGTCCCGGAGCATCGAGTCATCGTCAGAACAGAACATGGAGTGAGGAAAAAATCTTTCACTGAATTCACTGGTTTAGCCGCTAATGCTAATGCTAATACAGACGAGTTTCATATTTAGAGCGAAGAGCCAATCAGGAGCGAGGCTTTTCATCGAGCCCATAAACCGTTAACGAGGCTGAAGTTCTGTTTCATTCACATGTTTGGTTTTGTCGTTTTCAGGAGATCCAAGTCCTCATCCAGCCTCATGTCTGGCAACGTGACGAACAAGAACGACCCTCACTCTCTGAACTCGCGCGTCTTCATCGGAAACCTCAACACGCTGCTCGTCACCAAGGCCGACGTGGAGGCCATCTTCGCCAAGTACGGGAAGATCGTGGGCTGCTCCGTGCACAAGGGCTACGCGTTCGTGCAGTACGTGAGCGAGCGGAACGCCAGGGCGGCCGTGGCGGGCGAGGACGGCAGGGTCATCGTCGGACAGGTGCTCGGTGAGACCACGGAGACGACGGGGGTTACTACGGCGATTAAATATCACGCAAATATCGACATCGCGATATTAGTATCACACAGACGTCACAGCTGCGGCTCCACATGAAGCTCGTCGAGGCTAATCTGAAATCTGACCTCGAGTGTCATAGCAACCAAAGAGCCAATCGGGAGCCGGGCTGTTGAAAGTACGCCCCTTAGCAACGCTGTCAATCAAACCTGTTGCTAACGACGTCGGGGACAGAAGGACCTGATGTGTCTGTTATTAATGTTCATATGTTGATTTACAGACACAGACGTGAAATAAAAAGGATCATGTAGAGGGTTAATACGAACATTTAAAAAGTGCGCTCATGACCACTTCCTGTTTGGAACGCGGCGGCAGGTTAGCGATGTGTTTATATACACAGTCCATGGCGTCGTTTCGTCCTGTTGTTAAAGTAAAATGGAACAAAAGACTTTTATTCAGTATTTTCCTTGTGGAGCTGGACTTGGTTTTGTCTTGTAAATGTTCATTTTTTGTTTCCATTTAAAGTAACTTATTGTATATAAAAAGAACATTAAAATATGAGGGTAAAATCATGACCTTAGTCGGGGTCGGGGGTCGGGGGTCAGGGGTCAGGGGTCAGGTCGTTTCAGTGACGTTCTTTCTTGTGTTGCAGACATAAACTTGGCCGGAGAGCCCAAACCGCACAGATCAAAGACGGCCAAGCGCTCGGCCTCAGACATGTACAGGTCAGTCTACACGACGCTGCAGCAGGCGCCTCCTCCTGGTTTAAAGCGGGATCACATCCTAATCAACCTGTGACATTTTCTGTTTGAATTTTTGTTTGGACTGAACGGGTCACGTGTTTCTCTGATCATTCAAACTAAGTGCTGAGTTTTAGATCAGAGCAGAGGGATCCTCACTGATAAAGTTGATAAAGCTCCACACCTCTGATCATCTGTTTGTTCTGTTGCAGCTCCTCCTCGCTCGATCTGGACTATGACTTTCAGAGAGATTATTACGATCGGTGAGTCGCCCTTTACCCCGAGTCAGAACCAAAGTCAGACACTGATCCATCCTTAAACTAGTATCAAAACCTAGAAATACAAACTACAGCAGGTTTTAAAAAGTCCCACTGACAGAAATGAACCTGTGGAAATATATAAATGTAATATTGTTTAATTCTCATAATGGTGTAAGACGTTTTCCTCACAGCAGCGACACATATCACCTCAGTCTGAGGTTTACAGTCTGATCAGCGCTCGACCGAACCCTGATTCAGTCACACTGTCTCTGCTTTAAATGTCTCATCTCCAGAAGAAGTCCCACTTCTCCAGTTACAGAAACACTGGTGTAAACTCGTCCTCTTCAGACTCTGAGACTGTGACCCTGGTCCAGTCTGACCCTGTGTGACCTTTAACCCGACTGTAAATATCTACAGAACGACCCCTGAACCTCTGCATCTTCAGGCAACAGAAACCGACAAACCTCAGTCTGTTTAGAATAAAGTCAATGTATAAAACACACGGACCAGAGTTCACCCCGGACCACGAAAACCTACAGGACTAAACCGGGGACTAAACCGGGGACTAAACCGGGGACTAAACCGGGGACTAAACCGGGGACTAAACCGGGGACTAAACCGGGGACTAAACCGGGGACTAAACCGGGGACTAAACCGGGGACTAAACCGGGGGGCTAAACAAGGGACTAAACCGGGACTAAACCGGGACTAAACAGGACCATGTTCCACTATGAATCTTCTGCTCTCTGAGGATCACACAGATGTGAGACTCATGGGAGCAGAACAACGTTCATTTACTGTGGAACGCCACCATATACTGTCTGAGTGTTTTTATGTTTTTACAGTCGTGTCTCTGAGTGTTTTTATGTTTTTACGGTCGTGGTATCGGGATCAGTATCGTTACTTCTTCTTGGTTCTTGTGTTTCAGCATGTACACGTACCCGTCCCGTCTGCCCGTGCCCTCCTTACCCCTCTCTCGTCCCGTGGTGCCGTCCAAACGCCCCAGAGTCAGTGTGAGCGGAGGCAGCACCCGAAGGAACCGCAACAGCTTCTCCTCGTCCACCAGGGGGAGCCCTCGAACATCACGAACAAGTACACACACTTTACACGAACCACAGAGGCATAATGTGAGGCGTGTTTGACACTGACGCTCCTCCTCTTCCTCAGTGAGAGCAGACGACCTGCAGACGGTGAAACGAGAGCTCACACAGATCAAGCACAAAGTCGACTTCCTGCTGGAGAGTTTAGAGAGAATGGAAAACAGCGGGAAATCAGGTCAGAGCAGTACGCAGACTACAGAGTGCACACTACAGAGTGCGCGCTACAGAGTGCACACTACAGAGTGCGCGCTACAGAGTGCGCGCTACAGAGTGCGCGCTACAGAGTGCGCGCTACAGAGTGCGCGCTACAGAGTGCGCGCTACAGAGTGCGCGCTACAGAGTGCACGCTACAGAGTGCACGCTACAGAGGACACGGACTACAGAGTGCGCACTCTGTAGTATGCAGAGTACAGAGTACATACACTACAGAGTACATACACTACAGAGTACATACACTACAGAGTACATACACTACAGAGTGCACACTACAGAGTGCACACTACAGAGTGCGCACTCTGTAGTATGCAGAGTACAGGGTACATACACTACAGGGTACATACACTACAGAGTACATACACTACAGGGTACATACACTACAGGGTACATACACTACAGGGTACATACACTACAGGGTACATACACTACAGGGTACATACACTACAGAGTACACGGACTACAGAGTAGCGGTACTCTGCTCCTGCTCTAATAAAATGTGGTTCCCTCAGACACTCGGAGTCCGATGGCGGAGCCCGGGGAGGTGTCTCCAGGTTCTTCTTACAAACAGGACGAAGATCTGAACCAGGATCAGAACCATGAGCTGCACTCAGAGGAGGAGGGGCCTGAGGTCAGTCACATGCTCCAGACCGGCCAATCACAGACCTGCAATAGTGTAGACTCTGCAGACATGTCCTGAAGTGTCTCTGTGTGTCAGATGCCCTCCCCGTGTGTCAGATGCCCTCCCTGTGTGTCAGATGCCCTCCCCGTGTGTCAGATGCCCTCCCCGTGTGTCAGATGCCCTCCCCGTGTGTCAGATGCCCTTCCTGTGTGTCAGATGCCCTCTCTGTGTGTCAGGTGCCCTCTCTGTGTGTCAGATGCCCTCCCTGTGTGTCAGATGCCCTCTGTGTGTCAGGTGCCCTCTCTCTCTCTGTGTCTGTCGGTTTTATTCTGTGTGAAACAGTGTTTTTGTTTGGATTGTGCTCATTCTTGTCTCTCTGACATGTTTTTTACATTTTAAACCCCTCAGACCTGATGTTCTACTCGTTAAATCGTGATTGTTTGGATCGGACGGTGCGTTTACATGTTTTATTGTTGTTTTCGATCTGCAGCTGAAGGCCGATGAGGAGGAGGAGGAGGACGCAGAGCGAGAGGAAGGGGAGGACGACGGGGACAGCGCCAATGGAGACTGAGCAGAAAAACGCACAGGACAATGTTTATGGTGCACCACAAATCTTCAGATCGGAAAAGACGACGCCATTTTGAAATCTTTCCTATTTTACCTCAATAACTTCTGCATTTCTTTGATTCAAATCGTGTTGTGAGTTTAAACTGGAGAAATCGAACGGACGCTAAAGGGAACTGCTGCCGTGTTGCATCCTGACCAGCGGGGGGCAGTGTGACGTTGAAGCTGCTCTCGACTCATTTCACAGATCTAACCTGAGCATGGATCATCTCACGTAGAAAGTTGGAAATGCACAAACTGAACGCTTCAATAGGATTTTTGTTTGAAATGATAGTTTTTATTTCCCGTCAGTGCAGATGTTTATGTGTCTTTGTCGAGTTTGTATCTTCGCACTGGTTCAAATAATAAACACGTTTATAAGTTATAAAAGTGGAGCTTTTTGAGCTGAAACCTCACCACAGAACGTGAAGTTTTATTATGTGAACGAGCCCAAAATGTGACACAACGTCTGTGACACAGCTTCAAGGATCTAACTTTAAATGTGTCTGTCTCCATGGAAACAAGCAGGGGGCGCCACAGGGACAAGGTACAGGTCAGATCTGTGGAAAGGCCTCACTCACAGTAAGAGAGGAGGAGACGGAGGAGGAGACGGAGGAGGAGGAGACAGAGGAGGAGGAGACAGGAGGAGGAGACAGGAGGAGGAGATGGAGGAGGAGACAGGAGGAGGAGACAGGAGGAGGAGGAGACGGAGGAGGAGGAGACGGAGGAGGAGGAGACGGAGGAGGAGGAGACGGAGGAGGAGGAGACGGAGGAGGAGGAGACAGAGGAGGAGGAGACAGAGGAGGAGGAGGAGGAGACAGAGGAGGAGGAGACAGAGGAGGAGGAGACAGGAGGAGGAGACAGGAGGAGGAGACAGGAGGAGGAGACGGAGGAGGAGGAGACGGAGGAGGAGGAGACAGAACAAAGGTGCGTAGCTTAGGTTCTTACAGATTCTATGGAACGAGTCGAGTGATATTTTGTCTGGAATGTTCCACAGTGGCATTAGTCGTCTGTATTTATTTCAGGTGTTTAATTTGTGAAGGTGAAAAAACATGAGCGTGTGGAGCACTTTGACCTTTGACCTCAAACGTGAACGTGTGGAGCACTTTGACCTTTGAACTCAAACATGAACGTGTGGAGCACTTTGACCTTTGACCTCAAACATGAACGTGTGGAGCACTTTGACCTTTGACCTCAAACATGAGCGTGTGGAGCACTTTGACCTTTGACCTCAAACATGAACGTGTGGAGCACTTTGACCTTTGAACTCAGAGGCTTCAGTGTCTGTTTAAAATGATGAAAAAAAACGAGCTCGTGTGAAGTGTTTTATGTGTCAGATGAACAGCACAGGATTATGGGTAAGGAGGAGGAGGAGGAGGAGGAGGAGGAGGAGGAGGAGGGACAGAAGGGACAGACAGACTGGGGGACAGATGGAGCGAGAGAAAGGCCTTGAATGTTCCACGTTGTGGCTTTAAACTCATGTTTTTTTCAGGGTTTTTCACTTTTATTGCTGCTCCTGTGGCTCGCCTCTCCACAGACCTGAGCTGTGACTTGTCCTGGTGGTTCTTGGTTTTCTCCACAGAACGAGAATGTTTAATGCTTTACTCTGGAACATTCAGGCAAAGCGTTTGCATCACCATAGAGACGTGTCTGTGTCGAGTCAGATAAAAGTTCCACAGGCTCCTCATTAATATTCATGATCCACACAAACTGGGTCAGCGCCTCCTCGTCTCTGATTGGTCGATGGTCTCGTCTCTGATTGGTCGATCGTCGCTCGCTCTCGTCCTATAGATGTGTGTGTGTGGGTGGAGTTTTAGCACAACGTGGGGACTGAAATCTGCACACACACACGCACACACACGTGCGTCATGGGGACCTGCCTCTTCACGTCACAAAAGTCTGACAACAACGGGGGTTAAAGGTTAAAGGTCAGATCAGGGTCACATGGTTTGGTTAAAGTGTGAACAGTCTGAACTATAAACACGACTGTGATAAAAGTCCTGTTTTTTTTTTTTCTAGTTTTGACATTTTGCAGAAGTTCGTGATGTCACTTCCTGTTGGACACAGATGTGACGCTGAGGTACGTCCATAACTGTTGCCTAGCAACCGTAATGTAAACAACCGTAATGTGAACAATCCATCCGTGTTCTTCCTCTCATCCGGGGCCGGGTCGCGGGGGCGTCAGTCTAAGCAGGGACTCCCAGACTTCCCTCACCCCAGACACCTCCTCCAGCTCTGTATCTGTGATCTTCTCCTCTCGGTCGTTACCCAGAGTCATGACCACAGGTGAGGGTAAGAACGTCCACTGAGGTAAATCCAGAGCTTTGCCTTTCGACTCGGCTCCTTTTTCACTTCAACAGACGATACAGCGACATCACTGCGGTGGTGAGTTGGATCCGGTGGCAGAGCAGGAAGCTGGACCGACCTGACAGACCCAAGTGTATCGTGAGGGTCTGTGTCTGGTGGAGCCCTGTGTCAGGGGGTCTTCAACTCGCTCCTCCAGGAGAACTTCTCCCTGATCCGGGGGAGGCTGGGGACATGGACTCTGAGTGGGCCATGTTCTCCACTTCTATTGTCGATGCGGCTGCTCGTAGCTGTGGTCGTAAGGTCTGGTGCTTGTTGCGGCGGCAATCCCCGAACCCGGTGGTGGACACCGGAAGTAAGGGATGCCGTCAGAGGGGGTCTGGTTCAGGGGCCGGAGGGGGTCTGGTTCAGGGGCCGGAGGGGGTCTGGTTCAGGGGGGGTTCAGGGGCGGAGGGGGTCTGTTTCGGGAACCACTGGATTCGAGAACCACAGGATCATCTCTGCTGTTTGCAGATGATGTTTGTCCTGATGCTTCTTGCACCTGCTGCACTGGGTTTGCAGCCGAGTGTGAAGTGTCTGGATGAGAATCGGCTCTTCTAAATCTGAGGCCATGGTTCTCGACCCGAAAAAGGTGGCGCCCTCTGCAGGTGGAGAGTCTCTACCTCAGGTGGAGGAGTTAAAGTATCTCGGGGTCTTGTAATGTAAAGAACCGTAATATAACGGGGCCTAAACGTGTCTGAACCACACAGTGATTCTGAGCGAGAGGTTTCAGTGTTGGTCCCGTGTTGGTTCCGTGTTGGTCCCGTGTTTGTTCCGTGTTGGTCCCGTGTTGGTCCCGTGTTGGTTCCGTGTTGGTTCCGTGTTGGTTCCGTGTTGGTCCCGTGTTGGTTCCGTGTTGGTTCCGTGTTGGTTCCGTGTTGGTTCCGTGTTGGTTCCGTGTTGGTTCCGTGTTGGTTCTGTGTGTATGTATAAAGTTTGTGTATATGTAACTGTTATTTTTAAACACAGTCGGATAATTCACCAAATGAGGATTAGGAGACTGAAAGAGGAAGTGTTGTGTAACAGAGAGAGAGAGAGAGGGAGGAGAGGAAGAGGGGCTGACGTCAAAGCAGTTTTAAAGTAGGTCAGGGTGTGATGTCATCAGGCTAAGCACCGCCCACCCCCCCCCAGAGCAACACGCCCCCCCCCCCCCCCCACACACACACTGCAGAGAGAGAGAGAGATCGATTATACATTCTCTCTCTCTCCTCTCTCTCTCTCCCTCTTCTCTCTCCCTCTTCTCTCTCTCTCTCTCTCCCTCTCTTCTCTCTCCTCTCTCTCTCTCTCTCCCTCTCTCTCCTCTCTCTCCCTCTCCTCTCTCCTCTCTCTCTCTCTCTCTCTCTCTCTCTCTCTCTCTCTCTCTCTCTCTCTCTCTCTCTCTCTCTCTCTTCTCTCTCTCTCTCTCTCTCCCTCTCTTCTCTCTCCTCTCTCTCTCCCTCTTCTCTCTCTCTCCTCGCGCTCTCTCTCCCTCTTCTCTCTCCCTCTCTCCCTCTCCATCTCTCTCTCCTTCTCTCTCTCCTCTCTCTCTCATTCTTTCTCCCTCCGTCTTTCTTTCTTTCTCTCTTTTTTGCCCGTGATAAAGACTTGACTTTTTGTCTGTTTAAAGGTTCATTATGTAACTTTTCTTTCGGAGGGGTGATGGGTCAGCTCCGTGGAGCGGCGACACCACTCACATGTCTCAGAGCCACAGCGTCTCCATGGAGACAAGCCCCTGACACACCCTCCACCAAGAAAGTTACATAGTGTCTTCTGTGGATCATGTTTTTCTCGATACAGAATATTTAAATGTCCCATGATGCACTGCTCTGTCCTGTGTCACAGACCTGGAGTTTTGTGTCATTCGCATGTTTAAGAGATCCTGTGGTTTCTCTCAAACTGAAAACACTCTGTTCCACCTTGTGATGTCATCGTGTGATACAGGAAGTGCTCCTCTGTGTTTTTAAACTCAGTGTTGATGATGATGGGCAGATGATTTTTTTTTTCTTCCAGGAACAGCAGCGTGAACTTTAACACCGTGAGGTCACATGACAAACTCTGAAAATGTCATTCTGCACAGCGCTGTCCACAGACGCATGGCTAATGTGCTAGCATGCTAATGTGCTAACACGCTAACGCCTTTGTTCAGCTCATCCCACAAACAGAGGCTGGAAACACACAGAGTCTTTATGCGACAGGGCGACGCCAGAGCATTTGTGCTGCTAACGGATTAGCTTCAGCGCGTTAGCTTCAGCGCGTTAGCTTCAGCGCGTTAGCTTCAGCGCGTTAGCTTCAGCGCGTTAGCTTCAGCGTGTTAGCTTCAGCGCGTTAGCTTCAGTGTAAACAGACACTCCAGGTCCATAGTGGCGAGTCGTGTCTCGTTGAAGTCGCTTCAGGACAAACTGATGCAGTTTGTGTCTGATGTGGTTTTATGAGACGAGCTGCAGCGACTGGAAGATTTTACAGTGTGAATAAACCTCGTTTTTATTCTATTGCATTTTATTTCCTACAGATCGAGGGGGGCAGGAGGTGGTCTACGGGGGGCAGGAGGTGGGTACGGGGGGGGGGCAGGAGGTGGTCTACGGGGGCAGGAGGTGGTCTACGGGGGCAGGAGGTGGTCTACGGGGGCAGGAGGTGGTCTAGGGGGGCAGGAGGTGGTCTACGGGGGCAGGAGGTGGTCTACGGGGGCAGGAGGTCTACGGGGGCAGGAGGTGGTCTACGGGGGCAGGAGGTGGTCTAGATTCAGGAGGTGGTCAGATTCATGGTCAGAATCCAGATCTGAAACATTTCCAGACTGACTGTCTGGTTCTCGGCGTCGGCTTTGTGCCTTTGTTCAGGTTTTGGCAGCGAAACAAAACAAAGTGAAGTCGATATCAGTGAAACAAGAAACACGAGGGCGGCTGAGGACAAGCACAAAGACGACACAACAAGACGCTAACGCGTGAGGCTAACGCGCGAGGCTAACGCGCGAGGCTAACGCGCGAGGCTAACGCGCGAGGCTAACGCGCGAGGCTAACGCGCGAGGCTAACGCGCGAGGCTAACGCGCGAGGCTAACGCGCGAGGCTAACGCGCGAGGCTAACGCAAACAAATGTGGAAGAATCCGTCGCCCACAGCTCGGAAGAACTGACAGAACACATTTAAAAACTCATTTTAATGTAAGAAAACTTGGGTTAATTTGATAAATCCCGTCTGAGAGGGGCCCCCCCGATGCCCCCCCGAGGCCCCCCGAGGCCCCCTGAGTCCGGGGCTTTAGTGGAGCCTGACTGTAGAGACTCGGGGCTTTGTCCTGGACAGAAATGTGAAAAATGTTCTGAGTCAGAGACATGGAGACAAAGTGTCTGTGTGTGTGTGTGTGTGTGTGTGTGTGTGTGTATATATATATATATATATATATATACACACACACACACACACACACACATGCAGAGAGATATTATCTGGTTTAGTCCTGGTCTAGTCCTGGTTTGGTCACAATTTAGACCCGGTTTAGTCCTGGTTTAGACCCGGTTTGGTCCCGGTTTGGTCCTGGTCTGGTCCCGGTCTGGTCCTGGTTTAGTCCTGGTTTAGACCCAGTTTGGTCCTGGTTTAGTCCTGGTTTAGACCCGGTCTGGTCCTGGTCTGGTCCTGGTTTAGACCCGGTTTGGTCCCGGTTTGGTCCTGGTTTAGTCCTGGTTTAGACCCGGTCTGGTCCTGGTCTGGTCCTGGTTTAGACCCGGTCTGGTCCTGGTCTGGTCCTGGTTTAGACCCGGTTTGGTCCCCGGTCCTGGTTTAGACCCGGTCTGGTCCTGGTCTGGTTTAGACCCGGGTCCTGGTCTGGTCCTGGTTTAGACCCGGTCTGGTGGTCCCTGGTTTAGACCTGGTTTAGACCCGGTCTGGTCCTGGTCTGGTCCTGGTTTAGACCCGGTCTGGTCCTGGTCTGGTCCTGGTTTGGTCCTGGTTTGTCCCGGTCCCTGGTTTAGACCCGGTCTGGTCCTGGTCTGGTCCTGGTTTAGACCCGGTTTGGTCCTGGTTTGGTCCTGGTTTAGACCCGGTTCCTGGTCCCCCGGTTTGGTCCCGGTTTGGTCCTGGTCTGGTCCCTGGTTTAGACCCGGTCTGTTGGTTGGTCCTGGTTTAGACCCGGTTTGGTCCCGGTTTGGTCCTGGTTTAGTCCCGGTTTAGACCCGGTTTGGTCCTGGTCTGGTCCTGGTTTAGACCCGGTCTGGTCCTGGTCTGGTCCAGGTTTAGACCCGGTTTGGTCCTGGTTTAGACCCGGTTTGGTCCCGGTTTGGTCCTGGTCTGGTCCTGGTTTAGACCCGGTCTGGTCCTGGTTTAGACCCGGTCTGGTCCCGGTCTGGTCCTGGTTTAGACCCGGTCTGGTCCTGGTCTGGTCCTGGTCTGGTCCCGGTGGTGGTCCTGGTTTGGTCCCGGTTTGTCCTGGTCTGGTCCTGGTCTGGTCCAGGTTTAGACCCGGTTTGGTCCTGGTTCCTGGTTTGACCCCGGTTTGGTCCCGGTTTGGTCCTTTGGTCTGGTCCTGGTTTAGACCCGGTCTGGTCCTGGTTTAGACCCGGGTCTGGTCCTGGTCTGGTCCTGGTTTAGACCCCGGTCTGGTCTGGTCCTGGTTTAGACCCGGTCTGGTCCTGGTTTAGACCCGGTCTGGTCCTGGTCTGGTCCTGGTTTAGACCCGGTCTGGTCCCGGTTTTTAGACCCGGTCTGGTCCTGGTTTAGACCCGGTCTGGTCCCTGGTTTAGACCCGGTCTGGTCCTGGTTGGTTTAGACCCGGTCTGGTCCTGGTCTGGTCCTGGTTTAGACCCGGTCTGGTCCTGGTCTGGTCCTGGTTTAGACCCGGTCTGGTCCTGGTCTGGTCCTGGTTTAGACCCGGTTTGGTCCCGGTTTGGTCCTGGTTTAGACCCGGTTTGGTCCCGGTTTGGTCCTGGTTTAGTCCTGGTTTGGACCCGGTCTGGTCCTGGTCTGGTCCTGGTTTAGACCCGGTCTGGTCCTGGTCTGGTCCTGGTTTAGACCCGGTCTGGTCCTGGTCTGGTCCTGGTTTAGACCCGGTTTGGTCCTGGTTTAGTCCTGGTTTAGACCCGGTCTGGTCCTGGTCTGGTCCTGGTTTAGACCCGGTCTGGTCCCGGTTTGGTCCTGGTTTAGTCCCGGTTTAGACCCGGTTTGGTCCTGGTCTGGTCCTGGTTTAGACCCGGTCTGGTCCTGGTCTGGTCCAGGTTTAGACCCGGTTTGGTCCTGGTTTAGACCCGGTTTGGTCCCGGTTTGGTCCTGGTCTGGTCCTGGTTTAGACCCGGTCTGGTCCTGGTTTAGACCCGGTCTGGTCCTGGTCTGGTCCTGGTTTAGACCCGGTCTGGTCCTGGTCTGGTCCTGGTCTGGTCCTGGTCTGGTCCAGGTTTAGACCCGGTCTGGTCCTGGTCTGGTCCAGGTTTAGACCCGGTTTGGTCCTGGTTTAGACCCGGTTTGGTCCCGGTTTGGTCCTGGTCTGGTCCTGGTTTAGACCCGGTCTGGTCCTGGTTTAGACCCGGTCTGGTCTGGGTCCCGGGTCCTGGTTTAGACCCGGTCTGGTCTGGTCCTGGTTTAGACCCGGTCTGGTCCTGGTTTAGACCCGGTCTGGTCCTGGTCTGGTCCTGGTTTAGACCCGGTCTGGTCCCGGTTTAGACCCGGTCTGGTCCTGGTTTAGACCCGGTCTGGTCCTGGTCTGGTCCTGGTTTAGACCCGGTCTGGTCCTGGTCTGGTCCTGGTTTAGACCCGGTCTGGTCCTGGTCTGGTCCTGGTTTAGACCCGGTCTGGTCCTGGTCTGGTCCTGGTTGCGTCACAGTTAAACCTCTTAATCCCAGGCCCTGCACATCTGCTCTGCTTTAAGTCCGAGATGCTGCAGCTGTCTCCATGACGACTGTACATCCTCAGCCTCTTTGTGCAACGTAAACAACAGCACAAATCTGTTTGACTGTCGCCGCGGTGACGGGTCAGAGGTCAGAGGTCAGAGGTCAGGGGTCAGGGGTCAGGGGCCCGAGGGGCTCCTGTGAGGGAGAGACTCATGGACACAGTGAATCTGACCCGTAAAATGCTCCAAAAATACATTAAAGAGGAAGTACTCTGCAAAATACATTTAACACTGTTCCTCCTCAAACGTCTGAGGTTATAGAGTCGTCCATGTCTGAGGAATCTAGAGATTTCTCCTGGGCCTTATTCAAACCCTCCTTATGGTTAGCAGTATGAGCCTGTACGAGGCTCCACCCACAAACCTACTTCATGATGATCTTGATCTTCTTCTGCTGTTTCTTCTCCCGTCTGGACTCTGGTCTGAAAAACACTGATGCTTTGATCCTGAAGCATCTCGAGCTGCAAAATGAAATGTCACAAAAGAGAAACACAAACTGAGAGAAAGTGGAGATCTGTCACTCAGGAGAGGGGCGACCCGGGGGCGGAGCCAAGGGGCAGAAACAGGGGTGAAGCCGGGGGCAGGTCCGGGGGCAGGAGGCAGGTCCGGGGCAGGAGACAGGTCCGGGGGCAGGAGGCAGGTCCGGGGGCAGGTCCGGGGCAGGTCCGGGGGCAGGTCCGGGGCAGGTCCGGGGCAGGAGACAGGTCCGGGGCAGGAGACAGGTCCGGGGCAGGTCCGGGGCAGGTCCGGGGGCAGGTCCGGGGCAGGTCCGGGCAGGAGACAGGTCCCGGGGCAGGAGACAGGTCCGGGGCAGGTCCGGGGCAGGTCCGGGGGCAGGTCCGGGGCAGGGTCCGGGGGCAGGAGACAGGTCCGGGGCAGGTCCGGGGCAGGTCCGGGGGGGCAGGTCTGGGGCAGGTCCGGGGCAGGTCCGGGGGCAGGTCCGGGGGCAGGTCCGGGGGCAGGTCCGGGGGGTCAGGTCCGGGGGCAGGTCCGGGGGCTGGGGCAGGTCCGGGGGCAGGTCTGGGGCAGGTCCGGGGGCAGGTCCGGGGCAGGTCCGGGGGCAGGAAACAGGTCCGGGGGCTATTCTGAGTATCACAGGGGGCACACGGGGCAAACACAATACATTTACATTAGGTGCCATCATTTTTCCAAACCTAAATTAGGACAAACTATGATAAATGAGGCTGCAGCGCCCCCCTGTGGCCGACCCCTGACCCGGGCCTGGGAGGGCATCAGGTTTGGAGAAGAGTTTCAGATGACATCAGATCATCATCGATACGATACCACCGAGTTAGAAACTAGGGACTCACCAGAGCAGTATCGATACTCACCAGAGCAGTATCGATACTCACCAGAGCAGTATCGATACTCACCAGAGCAGTATCGATACTCACCAGAGCAGACGTTTCACTGCTGATCCAGACACTTCTGTGTCACAAGTGTCTGGATCAGCAGTGAAACGTCGTCACTGGATCAGACCTGGACGACTGAGGGTTTACACAGATAAATAAATAGATAAATAAATAAACACATTTTGTTTTATTCTGTTTTTCCAGCTCACTGTGGGCTTCAGAGGGTCACGTGATGTTCTTGTGACATTCAGCTGATTTACATAAATAAATAGATAAACAAATAGATAAGTGACACGTGCAGAGACAGTTGTGTCACAGAATCACACAATCATGACCCTGGAGACACTTTTACACTTTTACATCTTTCAAACTGAATAAAATCCCAGAATCCATCTGTGCGTCTGTGCAGGTCACGTGCTTTACGCACAGACCTTGGGAGCCGCGCTGCCTCTGAATGACCCCTGGAGGTCACAGACAAACAGGCCCGAGTCTGGAGCTCTGCGGGGCCCCGGGGGATGCGCGAGGGTCCCGGGACTCCCCCCTGTGCGCCTCCCCCCCGCGCGTCTCCCGCGTCTCCCCCGCGTCTCCCGCCTCCCTCCGCGCGCTCCTCCTCTGACCCCGCAGGTGCGCTTGTGTCCCTGCTCCTGAGGGCCCCCAGAGGCGCACACTCTCCGCTCTGGCCCCTCTCCACAGGCTCAGCGCTGGACTGTACCACCGCGCGCGGAGGAGGGGGAGCCGCGGAGACGCTGCTCTGGGTTTTACGCACAAACTGCGCACGCAGCCTCAGACTGCGCGTCCTGAGTGAACAGAGCAGCGTCTCATCTGAGGCTTTTAGGAAAATCATCCAGAATAAAACAGGTTTTTCACTTTGAACTTGATCAAATCTCAGACTCTTTGGCGACCCCCACAGTGCGCGCGTCTGCAGCCCGTGATTGACCGCTCCATATTTTCACTCCTGCTGGAGAAAGGAGAAAAAACAAGAGTGAAGGAGAAAGAAGCAGAGAGAGGAGCGTTTATCAGAGAGGAGGAGAAAGAAGCAGAGAGAGGAGCGTTTGTCCGGAGGAGGCGGAGGAGCTGAACACGCGGGGACAGTTTGGAGACGCGCAGGACTCGGTGCTTTTCCCTCAGAGGTGAGTGTTTTACGCAGCGGGTTCATGTCACATCTGGGACAAACCTCGGGCCGCTGCGGGGCTGTTTGTGTTTCTGTTTTTATCCCAGTTATTGAGAAATGAGCCGTTTATTCCAGCCGAACGGGCTTCTGGGTAAAACTGTAATTTGAGAAACTCCGCAGGATTTGAATTTAAAACGTGGCCTCGAGTCTCAAAGACTGACGTGCACGTGTGTGACTCCCAACGGCTCTTTGTTCCCCTCTGTCCCCCGTCCTCTGTCCCCTGTCCTCTGTCCTCTCTTCTGTCCCCTGTCCTCTCTCCTCTCCTCTCTCCTCTGTCCTCTCTCCTCTGTCCTCTGTCCATGACTCTGTCCTCTCTTCTGTCCCCTGTCCTCTCTCCTCTGTCCTCTGTCCCCTGTCCTCTCTCCTCTGTCCTCTGTCCTCTCTCCTCTGTCCTCTCTCCTCTGTCCTCTCCTCTGTCCTCTGTCCTCTGTCCTCTGTCCTCTCTCCTCTGTCTTCTGTCCTCTCTCCTCTGTCCTCTCTGTCTCTGTCCTCTGTCCTCTCTCCTCTGTCCTCTCTCTCTCCTCTGTCCTCTCTCCTCTGTCCTCTGTCCCTCTCTCCTCTGTCCTCTCTCCTCTGTCCTCTCCTCTGTCCTCTGTCCTCTGTCCTCTGTCCTCTCTCCTCTGTCCTCTCTCCTCTGTTCTCTGTCCTCTCCTCTGTCCTCTCTTCTCTGTCTTCTGTCCATGACTCTGTCCTCTCTTCTGTCCCCTGTCCTCTCTCCTCTGTCCTCTGTCCCCTGTCCTCTCTCCTCTGTCCTCTGTCCTCTCTCCTCTGTCCTCTGTCCTCTGTCCTCTCTCCTCTGTCCTCTCTCCTCTGTCCTCTCTCCTCTCTCCTCTGTCCTCTCTCCTCTGTCCTCTGTCTTCTGTCCTCTCTCCTCTGTCTTCTGTCCTCTCTCCTCTGTCCTCTCCTCTGTCCTCTGTCCTCTCTCCTCTCTCCTCTGTCTTCTGTCCTCTCTCCTCTGTCCTCTCCTCTGTCCTCTGTCCTCTCTCCTCTGTCCTCTCTCCTCTGTCCTCTCTCCTCTGTCCTCTGTCCTCTGTCCTCTCTCCTCTGTCCTCTCTCCTCTGTTCTCTGTCCTCTCCTCTGTCCTCTGTCCTCTCTCCTCTGTCCTCTCTCCTCTGTCCTCTCTCCTCTGTCCTCTCTCCTCTGTCCTCTCTCCTCTGTCCTCTGTCCTCTGTCCTCTCTCCTCTGTCCTCTCTCCTCTGTTCTCTGTCCTCTCCTCTGTCCTCTCCTCTGTCCTCTGTCCTCTCTCCTCTGTCTTCTGTCCTCTCTCCTCTGTCCTCTCCTCTGTCCTCTGTCCTCTCTCCTCTGTCCTCTGTCCTCTGTCCTCTCTCCTCTGTCCTCTCTCCTCTGTTCTCTGTCCTCTCCTCTGTCCTCTCCTCTGTCCTCTGTCCTCTCTCCTCTGTCTTCTGTCCTCTCTCCTCTGTCTTCTGTCCTCTCTCCTCTGTCCTCTCCTCTGTCCTCTCCTCTGTCCTCTCTCCTCTGTCCTCTGTCCTCTGTCCTCTCTCCTCTGTCTTCTGTCCATGACTCTGTCCTCTCTCCTCTGTCCTCTGTCTTCTGTCCTCTCTCCTCTGTCCTCTCCTCTGTCCTCTGTCCTCTCTCCTCTGTCCTCTCCTCTGTCCTCTGTCCTCTCTCCTCTGTCCTCTGTCCATGACTCTGTCCTCTCCTCGTCCTCGTGTCTCAGATGTGTCTATAGAGACAGAATATAGGTCAGTATTGACACGAGCGTGAACTTGAAACACGTTTGCCCCACCCCCAAGTACATAGTACTATCATAGTACTGACGTAGTACTGACGTAGTACTGTCACAGTACTGACATAGTACTGTCAGAGTACTACAGTAAAATGTGTTTTGTAACGTGTCTGGTACATGGGCCAGTCAGAGTACTGCGTTCTGAATACGTAGAATACTTTTACTCCGAGTTCATTCTGGTCCAGTGTAAAAACGTGACACATAATTACAAACATTTTTATTTAAGCAGAGATGAAAATGACGTGACGCACAGCGAGAGCCGTGTTTGTATTTTCTCACTTAAACTGTGCAGATTTCATAATAATGAAGTACTTCATGTTTTCCTCTCGTGTTTTCACTTTTTCCCTGTGCGGCTCAGCTCAGAGCTGCGCTGTGTTTCACGATATAAACTTCAAGGTAATACCACTGTTGAGTTTGAAGTTATCAAGAGGCTGAGGGGGTTATAAAGAGGCTGAGGGGGGTTATAAAGAGGCTGAGGGGGGTTATAAAGAGGCTGAGGGGGTTATAAAGAGGCTGAGGGGGTTATAAAGAGGCTCAGGGGGTTATAAAGATGCTGAAGGAGTTTTTAAGGAGCTGCAGGTCTGTTTGGATCTCAGAGTCAAAAGGAGGCGTGTCCTGCGTGTGCGCTCTCTGGCTCTGCAATGGTTTGGCTCTAAACACAACAGAACACACCAAAGTGATGAAGAGGTGCAGGGGCCAGAGCGATGTGCAGGGGCCCAGAGCGATGTGCAGGGCCAGAGAGGTGTGGAGAGGGTGAGATGGTTTGGACTGTGGTTCTGGATAAAACTCGTGGGCCGAGGAGCTCAGACGTTTGGCTTGTGTTTTTGCAGAAACATAAAGCTGTATATCTACTCAGAGGTACAGCTCTGTAGCCACAGCTGCCCTGGGACAGACCAATCTGACAAAAACAGTGGCCTCTACAAAGGCCCCTGACTACATCCATGCTTTGCCAAAGTATGTGAAGTGTCTTGCCCAAGGACACAGTGATAATGTGCACTTTCTGTAGCTGGGATCAAACTGACGACCTCCCGGTTTCTCGTGGTATTTGCTGAAACATGTGGAAGTGTTTGAGTCTCAGTTGCTGCTGTGAGATTTGGGGAAGCCAGGTCTACTTCAGAGCAAAGGTCTGAACAAAAGTCTTTTCTTAATAATCAGCAGCTGAGTTTTTCTAAGAATCTCATGTCTTTATTTCACATGTTTGTTCTGAGGATTTATAAAACCTGAGGATGTTCTGTGTCTGCAGAACGTCAGAGTTTGACACTTGTGACGTTTGTTGTTCCAGGTTCAGTTTAACTGAAACGACCTCATCCAAGATCAGTGTGTGCACGCCCTCGTGCACGCCCCTCTCCCTCGTGCACGCCCCTCTCCCACGTGCACGCCCCTCTCCCACGTGCACGCCCCTCTCCCTCGTGCACGCCCCTCCTCTCCCTCTCACGCCCCCCCTCCCCACGTGCACGCCCTCTCCCACGCGTGCACGCCCCTCTCCCACGTGCACGCCCCTCTCTCCCCGTGCTCCTCTCTCCCTCGTGCACAGTGCACGCCCCTCTCCCACGTGCACGCACGCCCTCTCCCACGTGCACGCCCCTCTCCCTCGTGCACGCCCCTCTCCCTCGTGCACGCCCCTCTCCCACGTGCACGCCCCTCTCCCTCGTGCACGCCCCTCTCCCACGTGCACGACCTTCTCCCCCTCGTGCACACTCCCTCGTGCACGCCCCTCGTGCTACTCGTGGTCTCCTCTCTCCCTCGTGCACGCCCCTCTCCCTCGTGCACGCCCCTCTCCCTCATGCACACTCCCTCGTGCACTCTCCCTCGTGCACACTCCCCCTCGTGCACACTCCCCCCCTCGTGCCTCGTGCACACTCCCCTCGTGCACACTCCCTCGTGCACACACTCCCCCTCGTGCACACTCAGTCCCTCGTGCTGCACACTCCCTCGTGCACACTCTCCCTCGTGCACACACTCCCTCGTGCACACTCCCTCGTGCACACTCTCCCTCGTGCACACTCTCCCTCGTGCACTCTCCCTCGTGCACACTCTCCCTCGTGCACTCTCTTGGTCTCTCTCTCTCTGCAGACCCGTGTTGTAGATGACACTCTCCACACTTCAGAGTTCGTCTTTTTAAGTCCACATTGTTCCAGGATTCTAAGCCACAGAAATCGCACAAAAGGAACAAAACGCCACGTGCACACACACACACACGTGCACACACACACACGTGCACACACACACATGCACACACACACACACACACACGTGCACACACACACACGTGCACACACACACACGTGCACACACACGTGCACACACACACACGTGCACACACGTGCACACACACACACGTGCACACACACACGTGCACACACACGTGCACACACACACACGTGCACACACACACACACACGTGCACACACGTGCACACACACACACACACGTGCACACACACACGTGCACACACGTGCACACACACACACTAGGGCACACTGACATGATACTGGTATCGGATATCGACACTGATCCTGTTCAGTTTGATCAGATGGAGAAATAACAGTTGCATAACACGATTGGATCTGTGTCATAAGTGAGACTTTGGGAGGAGAGGTTCTTGTGTTCTGACGTTCTTGTTGTCTTCTAGCGTTCTTGTTCTGCGTTCTTGTGTTCTAGCGTTGTTGTGTTCTGGTGTTATTGTGAGGTTGATGGTCTGTTCTGTAGATTTATTTGTGAAAATCGTCGGGAGAAAAGAGTTTTACATTTTTCATATTTAAATTTGGACAAAAATGTGGAGCTGGAAGAAAAAGGATCTAAATCTTTGGATTGAATTTTGATTCAATTCATGTAAAAGATGAACCTGAACCTTCAGTTCAGTCGAGACTGAAATGATGCAGATGATTCTAGTGAAGGTGGAGTTTAAAAACACAGTGGAGCACTTCCTGTGTCACCACATGATGACATCACAAGGTGAAACAGAGTGTTTTCAGTTTGAGAGAAGAACTCAGCCTCAGGTTTGTGTTAAACAGAGTTTGTGTCGTTTTTGTTCTTTTTACGGCTCAAAGTTTGAGCAAAATTGATTCAAATTCCACATTTGAATTTGAAAAAATAAAACCACCAAAATCCTCAAACTGAACGTTCTGCTCCTCAAACACAAACCCTGGATTTAGACTCGACAAACATGTTCTGGAGTCTCTGTGTCAGAGTGAGTCAGTTTCATTCTTTTCATTTCTCCTGGTTTAAAATGTGAATTTGAACAGATGAATTATTAAACATGTTAAATCTCAGATCTAATCAGTCTCCAGGTTTGTCCAGATGGTTGAGCTGGACTTTTCTCCTTTTATCTGGACCTTTAAGCTGCAGCTGGAGGTTCGAGTGGAGCCTCCGTCTGATCTGTCTCACGTTTAAAGTCTCGTGTTTAAAGGTTTTTTCTCAACAAACATGAGCCTGACTCTGTGGAGGGTGAAATATCGTTTATCGAGATAAAACAATACAACAAAATCATTTGTGGGACATTTTATTTAATCGTAAAAATCAAGACAAAGATAATGTCGTTTATATCTCCAGAACTTCTCCTGATGATCAGACCTGAGCCTCATGGACCTGATCATGTTCAAATCATCATCACTCACCCAGATCAGCTCACACTGTCTGTGGGCCGGGCCGGGCTGTGGGCCGGGCTGTGGGCCGTGGGCCGGGCTGTGGGCCACAGTGGACTGTTCATCAGACACTGAAGGTTCGTGGACACAGTGATGATGGAGACAAACTGTCAGAAACTTTAACATTATCATGATGTTTCATTAATCGCCGTTATTCTGACTCTGATCGTGACTCCACATCCCCGTACGGCTCCACATCCCCGTACGGCTCCACATGTCTGTACGGCTCCAGAGCTCCGTACGGCTCCACATCCCCGTACGGCTCCACATCCCCGTACGGCTCCACATCCCCGTACGGCTCCACATCCCCGTACGGCTCCACATCCCCGTACGGCTCCACATCCCCGTACGGCTCCACATCCCCGTACGGCTCCACATCCCCGTACGGCTCCACATCTCCGTACGGCTCCAGGAGGAGGAGCCACGTGGCTCTTGTTGTTGCAGAGACGATGTTTGACCTGGTTTGGAGCAGACTTTAGTGCTGCTTAACTGAGCAATGAACAGCCAGGCCTGACGCTGTTTGTTCTACTGTAAAACAAACAAATGCACTTTCTATAGGAGCTGTGTTTACTCTAGCGCCCCCCACTGGAGGAGTGTAAAAGTACAGGTTTATTCCATCTGTGGTTCAGATGAACTTATCCCACAGTCTGAGAATCTGTCATTATCTCTGTACCACCACACAAGTAGATCCGGCAACACCTAATCACTGCTCTGTATCACTACACTGGAGCATCGCCATAGCAACGAGTAAACACACAGAGTGTCACAGGGACGAGCTTCAACGGAAAACGTGAGGAGCTCATTCTGTTCATTCTCACTATAGTAAAGTCGTATTTGATTTGAACAAGTTTAGAATAAATCTCAGAGTCCAGTGTTTTCCAGCCTGACGCCCGGAGCCGCTCCTCTGAGCCGCTCCTCTGAGCCGCTCCTCTGAGCCGCTCCTCTGAGCCGCTCCTCCTGGAGCCGCTCTGCTCCTGTGGCTCGGAGCCGCTCTGCTCCTCCCGGAGCCGCTCCTCTCGGAGCCGCTCTGCTCCTGTGGCTCCTGTGGCTCCTGTGGCTCCGGTCGTGTTGTTTTGGAGGATTAAACTCTGTTCCATCTGTTGTTGCTCCATCTGCTCAGGCTCGTGTTTGTGTTCGGGACTTTTCCAGTTCATATAAAACTGTTAGACGTGTGTAACTTTCCCTCGTTTCCATGGAGACGCTATTACCTTAACTTTAATGCCATACGGTGAAACATTTCCAGGGGAAGTGCATTTACTTCATTACGGGTGTTGCTCATTAAATATGTCACTAAACGTGGGCTCGCCTCTCCACAGAGCTGACCTGTCACTTGTCTTCATGGAGATGGACAGATTTAATGCCACACTGTGAAATCTTCTTTGGAGACATCACCCTTAAACATCTCAGGTTACAGCTCAGATCTGTGGAGAGGCGACTCGCAGTAATAATGTCAGTTTTTCAAGGTGTTTTTGAACTTTAAAACTCCTGAGGTCAAACTGGTCTCGTGTCTGATGTTTGAATGTTCCACAGTCTGGCATTAACGCCGCCTCGTGATTGGTCGAGACTCTGAGGTTTCAGAGTTTGGGGCGGGGCCGTTACCCCTGAGTCTGACCTCGTGACGCTCCAGCCTCGTCACATCCTCGTGTCGTCGAAAAACTGTTGCACGATTTTACGAAACGCCACAAAATACACTTGATTTAAAGCCGCACTATGTAACTTTTCTCCATGGAGATTTTTATTTTCTGCCGCTGTTCTTCTCGTCGCTCTTTTCTGTGTAATGACATTTTTGTGATAATGTTGGATTTAACAGAGAATCGGCCTCGTTTACACCAGCCACTAAATATTTCTCACTGTGTTTAAAAAGCTACGGTTCTGATCGTGATTGTGCTGCTAAAGTTTCTAAACCACTGCACATTTCCGTGTGTTTTGTTTCAGTCGTATCTTTTCACCTTTCGACTGGGCTAATATTAGCATTTAGCCGTGCGGTGTTTGCTAATCCATCAGCGCTGCTCTGGGAGCTGCTCAAACTCTGACCTTGAAACGGTAAAAGTTTCACTGATCCAAATGTTTCAGCCGTAAAGGGACAGTCCCGTGTTTGAGCCGCGGCGTCTGCGTCTCACTGCAAAGACTTTTATTATGCAAAAATCAGGAAGTGCGCAGTTAGTTGTTAGGTTTATGGTGGCGGCCGTAGTCGTGGTTGGCTGCTCTCGTGGCTGACTCGCTGGCTCCCCCTAGACATTGGATGTGATACTGCAGGACCATAGTCGTAGCTAACCTGCTAACATCGTGTTCCAAACAGGAAGTGATCATGTCGCACTTCCTGCTCCATCGACTCTGGCTCCAGTTCACTTTCTATTGAAAAACTGTCTCTCTCTGTCCCTGCTGCTTCAGACTCATGTTGGTCTTAAATGTTTTAACCCTCGACATGATCCTGGGGTTTTTATTTCACGTCTGTGTCTGTAAATCTGAACTTTAATAACAGACACATGAGCCTCTCGGCTGTTGATCTGTTGAGACGTTAGTTTGATCTTTTCTATTCTCGTTGTGTTTTACTGTAGTTGAAATGTTGTGAATGTATAAAGTCAGTGAGGAATAACTTTGAACCACCACAAACTGTTTAAAATGAAGCAGTTCTGTGTTTCACTTTTTTAAATCAGTAAAAATGAGACACAGAGACGTGGCGGCCGCTCGAGTCGAGTCGAGTCGAGTCGAGTCGAGTCGTTCCTCTGACATTCCAGAGTCTCCACAGCCTCAGGTTTAAAAATAGTTTGTGTTGAAGAAGCGACAAATATTTTTTATGTCTCAACCAAAGACTATAATTAGACCAACACAAACACAAGAGACGAGTGTGAGGACACGAGTGTGAGGACACGAGTGTGAGGACACGAGTGTGAGGACACGAGTGTGAGGACACGAGACGAGTGTGAGGACACGAGACGAGTGTGAGGACACGAGTGTGAGGACACGAGTGTGAGGACACGAGTGTGAGGACACGAGACGAGTGTGAGGACACGAGTGTGAGGACACGAGTGTGAGGACACGAGTGTGAGGACACGAGACGAGTGTGAGGACACGAGTGTGAGGACACGAGACGAGTGTGAGGACACGAGACGAGTGTGAGGACACGAGACGAGTGTGAGGACACGAGTGTGAGGACACGAGTGTGAGGACACGAGACGAGTGTGAGGACACGAGACGAGTGTGAGGACGAATGTGAGGACATGAGCGGGAGGACACAAGACGAGTGTGAGGACACGAGACGAGTGTGAGGACACGAGACGAGTGTGAGGACATGAGTGTGAGGACACGAGACGAGTGTGCAGACACGAGACGAGTGTGAGGACACGAGTGTGCGGACATGAGACGAGTGTGAGGACATGAGACGAGTGTGAGGACGAATGTGAGGACATGAGCGGGAGGACACGAGACGAGTGTGAGGACACGAGACGAGTGTGAGGACATGAGTGTGAGGACACGAGACGAGTGTGAGGACATGAGTGTGAGGACACGAGACGAGTGTGAGGACGAGTGTGCGGACATGAGACGAGTGTGAGGACACGAGACGAGTGTGAGGACACGAGACGAGTGTGAGGACACGAGACGAGTGTGAGGACACGAGACGAGTGTGAGGACACGAGACGAGTGTGAGGACGAGTGTGAGGACATGAGACGAGTGTGAGGACACGAGACGAGTGTGAGGACACGAGATGAATGTGAGGACGAGTGTGAGGACATGAGACGAGTGTGAGGACACGAGACGAGTGTGAGGACACGAGACGAGTGTGTGGAGGACGAATGTGAGGACATGAGCGGGAGGACACGAGACGAGTGTGAGGACACGAGACGAGTGTGAGGACACGAGACGAGTGTGAGGACATGAGTGTGAGGACACGAGACGAGTGTGAGGACATGAGACGAGTGTGAGGACATGAGACGAGTGTGAGGACACGAGACGAGTGTGAGGACACGAGATGAATGTGAGGACGAGTGTGAGGACATGAGACGAGTGTGAGGACACGAGACGAGTGTGAGGACACGAGACGAGTGTGAGGACGAATGTGAGGACATGAGCGGGAGGACACGAGACGAGTGTGAGGACACGAGACGAGTGTGAGGACACGAGACGAGTGTGAGGACACGAGACGAGTGTGAGGACATGAGTGTGAGGACACGAGACGAGTGTGAGGACACGAGACGAATGTGAGGACGAGTGTGAGGACATGAGACGAGTGTGAGGACACGAGACGAGTGTGAGGACACGAGACGAATGTGAGGACGAGTGTGAGGAAGGTGAGACGAGTGTGAGGACACGAGACGAGTGTGAGGACACGAGACGAGTGTGAGGACGAGTGTGAGGACATGAGACGAGTGTGAGGACACGAGACGAGTGTGAGGACACGAGACGAGTGTGAGGACACGAGACGAGTGTGAGGACACGAGACGAGTGTGAGGACACGAGACGAGTGTGAGGAGTACTCAGAGTACATACTGAGTACACGTGTTCAGTTACTTCCATCAGTGTCACTGTCATATTTGGATTGTGTTTTTTCTGCTCAGGGCGGGACGTTAAACTTAGTTTATTTTATTTGGCCAACACAGCCTCCTGACTCAGGTTTGATTCTTCAGGAGGTCTGATATTTAAAGGTTTGACTTTTGCTGCTTGTCTCCATGGAGATGTTTTCATTTTGCCTGCATGGAATGTTCCTCAGTGCGGCATTGAACTGAGTTTTTTTTATTGCTCAAAACGTCTTAGAAAAGCATGAGGTCACCACTCCACAGATCTAACCTGTAACTGGTCGTGATTGCACCATCTTCAGCTTGTCTCCATGGAGTTTGAGATGTGCCTAATGCCACACTGTGGAACATTCCAGGAAAAGCCTGAACATCACCATGGAGACGAGCGGGTGGCGGACCCCGGAGGCTGTTCTCTCTGATCACAGATTTTCCAGTCGTATTTGTGTTTTTCTTCAGAGTTGTGTCACGTTCTTTCTCGTTCCGTCGTCTTGAGTCTCTTCTGTTCTTTAGCGTAGCCTTTAGCGTAGCCTTTAGCGTAGCCTCTTTGGGATTAGCTTGTCCGCGCTCCAGCTGGACCCTGCCCGTCCGAGTTCACAGACTGTGACTAACACTGGCTAATGCTACGCTAACAGCTGCTAGCACACATCCAGTCTGCTCTGTAAACGGTGGATTTGTTTTTCCTGTTTTCTAGCCACAGAAACAAAGAGCGTGAGGCCAGATGAAGCGCTAACACCTCGTGGACGGTGTTTTCACAGCTCTGAGTAAACACAGAGGCGACGGAGGCAGATGGAGACAGAGACGATGCTTAAAACAGTCAAATATTTGTTTTTTCTTTCTTGGTTCTGCCTCTTCTCCTTGTTACTGATTTCAGTCAGATGTTTCCTCAGAAAAGTGATAAAACCTCATCAGGATGACGTCCAAAAATCTGTCAGGATGTTTCAGTATCAAAGTTTGGTTCATGACTGAGTGAAGAGACAGAACGCATTTATCCACTATTATTGAACAAAACTTATTGCAAAATGTACTTTTTTGAGTGTGTAGCCATTAGGGATGTGACAGTATTAAAATTTAGACTCACGATTATTGTCACCAAAATAATTGCAATTAACGATATTATAGCGATAATTATTAACTTGTTAAAGTTCAGCCCAGGCCGACTTTACAAATCTACAGCAATGTACATAAACTTCTGCGTCACCCACACAAACACCTACACGTCAAACAAAAGTTACAGCGCTCGTCTTTCTGAATATGCAAAACATTTTCACCCGAATCACCACAGAGCGACAGGAGGAGGTGGAGGTCGTGTGTCACTGGAGCCTCAGAGAATCAGTGATACAGATACTGAAAGTTTACGCCCCACTCTCCCCCTCGTAGAATCGACCAATCACATCACACACGTTTAGTGACGTTTTCCTCTTACAGCCAATGAGCAGCAGAACACGACGATGTGTCACATGCCACGGTTTTATCTAAACAGACGGAGCAGGACGAGTAAACGACGCCGAGCGGATCCAGAAATCTGTGTGTAATTCATGTGCATTTTACTCACTGTTGTTTCACTTCTAAACATGAGGAAACAGACAAAACAAAGGAAGAACAAAGATGGACGACACTGTGGATGTTTAAGTGAAACTAGAGGCGTCTCTGGAGCGTTTGGTGTCAGAGTGAAGACGGCTGTGGACTCAGGAGGAGCTGATGTTTGGATGGATGTTGTTCTCGATGGTGAGACGGGTTTATTCTGATATTGACATGATTGTATAAAATGTCGTGTGTCTGTAAAATACTGTTTAACTAGAGCCTCACACGACACAATCTACATCAATAGTTTCACATGTTACTTGGAGATTTTCGGCTCCAGTTTGTCAGACGATGCAGGATGTTTGTCTCGTAAATGCTCGTGTCAGTTGTTTTGCTCACAGACACCAGAAGTAACATCTAAACATTGCACTGAAACTGCAAACCTGAGGCAGTCTGGTGCCGTAAAGACGAAAGAATCGTGCGCGATGATCATGATTATTAAAAAATTCTGCGAACGATTAATTCCGGACTTTTTTTTATCACGATTAACGATATTATCGCATATCGTCCCATCCATGTTACGCTCTGTCCCCGTGTCACTGACCTGGAGTTGTGTTTTTGGGTCATTCAGACTCTTCTTCTCTGAAAAGTCAGAGATGGCCATTTGCATTTTACCCGGATTGTTGTGTCATAGGTAAAAATCAGAAGTAAAGACGTGAAACTGGATTATTTGGATGTATTTCGTAACTATTTAATTAAACTTTTGACGACAGATCGATGTGTTTTTTTTCGTGGTCGATGACGACTGTTTAGAATCCAGAGCCGCAGATGAACCGTGAGATCTGGTATTTTTGGGACAATTTAGATAATTTTTCCTCAAATAGTTTTATGTATTTGGAGCAGATTCATGTGTCAAGTACACGTAGTGCACATTGTACATATTTTACTTATTTAAGCTCAGAAAGGAAGAAGAAAAAATCTGTGTGATTAAAAGTTACTACAAACTGGTCACGTTCAGAGACATTTTCTCTTCTGAATTATTAAAGACTGAACTGACCTGAACTGCACTGACCACAGACCCAGGAGAGGTCATCAGGAGAAGTTTGTCCTGGACTTTCTGGAGATAAATGGCATCATCTTTGTGGGACGATTAAATAAAATGTCCCACAAACGATTATAGTTCTACCTTTTTATCACGATGAACCATATTTTTGTCTATGTCCATCTCTGATCTCAACTTTTGACACGTCTCTTATTGGGCAGCGCTGGTGTCCTCGATTGCCCCGCCCACCCCGACCCGACCATGACCACCCCAAACACCCCGACCGCCCTGAGCACCCCGACCACACCCCACTATTTTGGGAGTTGTGACATTTAGTGGAGACATTTCGTCCCGTTTACTCGTCGCGTCTCTGATTTCGCTGTGATCAGAGGAACCACGTTTGTGAATGAACGACATCGAGCCACAGCCGCCTCGACTCGACCGTCACGGACAAACCTCTGCCACGTCGCTCCGGGAGAAGAACGCTGCGTTTAAAACATCCAAACGTGTAGCTGGAGACGAGTGCTTCTAATTTGGTGGGGTTGGTTATTTTGGGCTGAAGCGTCACGAGTGTGAGGCGTCTGTAACCTGAGCTCGATGTATTTTTACCTCCTGAACAGTTGAGTTTGTTTCCTCTGGAGCTGCTCCGTGTTTAGGAAAGAAAATATCTGTGAAAATAAACGTGACGGACGAACAGAGCAGGACGAAAAACTAAAAGAACATTTTCATCAGTACATTCTCAAAGTATCGTCCATGTCTGTGTCTGTAACTGCAGCCGAAATCAAACCTGCAAAACCAACGTCTGAGTTATTTAGGGCTCGCCTCTCCACAGATCTGACCCGCCACAGCCTGGTTGGGTTTTAGTTTTTTACAGGTACAGTTTTAGCTTGTTATTTAAGTTACTCCTATGACACTGCATGTTTTAAAAGGTATTGATACTTTGGAGCTGATCATGAACATTCCCTGTTGGTGTGATGCTAACTGGAGGCACTGCTCTGTCTGAGGCTTTTTTCTGAGTTTTATTTTAACACAATCTGAACATAACAAGCTGATTTATCTGAACTACAACAGGTGATTTGTGCTGTTAAACAAGTCCCTCTTGAATACCATTACAGCCACAAGCTAGCATTAGCATTAGCATTAGCATTAGCATTAGCATTAGCCAACAGTTTTTCAGTGAGTCTCACCTTTTTGTGTAAAATCAAACTCTGAACAGGACCATGAGCTCGGACCGACCTCAGGCTCCTGAACACGAGCTCTTTAAATCACTTTTGTGTTTTTGTTGTGAGTTTTCAGACGATCTTGTGTTTTTGTCGGTGTTTGTTAATGTGTGCATTTTATCACCATGGTGACTGCTGAAAATTCCACCATAGACATACATGTAGAACACGCCCAGTGTGATGTCACTGCAAAGTGTCAATTTTGTTAGCAATAAAAACGTCTGTAATTGAATAAATGCGAGTTTAATGCCACACTGAGGAACATTCCAGACAAAGCTCTAATGTCTCTATGGAAACAAGCTGGTGTCGGACCCTCCACACAAAAGTTACACAGTGCAGCTTTAAATGAGTCTCTCTGCTTCCCTGTGATTGGTCGGATCCACGTGTCGCTGCCTCGCTCTGACCAGCAGGAGGCGACACAAACACTCGAGTCTGAGGCGTTTTTCTGTAACACTGAATAAATCATGATCCGTCTGTGAACCATCTGCACCGAGTAAAACACATTTACAACATGTGACATAAAGCCCCAGTGCGGAACTTTTCACCCAAAAATACTCTGGAAAAACACTGTGCTTCATTTAAAAAAGAAAACCCTGCGTCCTTATCGTGAGCCGCTCGCCTCCCCACAGACCTGACTGTTGTCTGACCCTTGTCTCCATGGAGAATGTTCCAAAGTGTGGCTTTAACACGGAGGGGCCTTTATAACGGCAGGAGGAGCCGTAGAGGAGGAGCTGTAGAGGAGGAGCCGTAGAGGAGGAGCAGTAGAGGAGGAGCAGTAGAGGAGGAGCCGTAGAGGAGGAGCCGTTGAGGAGGAGGTGTAGAGGAGGAGGTGTAGAGGAGGAGGTGTAGAGGAAAATGTTAATGCCTGTGTGAGAAAACTGACTTTGTTCTGCTAAACCCGTCATTCATTCTAACTGGAGGCACGCTGCGTCTGACAGTGGAACATGTACTGTACATTCTAACTGGAGGTACGCTGCGTCTGACAGTGGAACATGTACTGTACATTCTAACTGGAGGTACGCTGCGTCTGACAGTGGAACATGTACTGTACATTCTAACTGGAGGTACGCTGCGTCTGACAGTGGAACATGTACTGTACATTCTAACTGGAGGCACGCTGCGTCTGACAGTGGAACATGTACTGTACATTCTGGAGGCTCTGGCACACATCTCCTAGCAACACACCACAATGGAAGAAAGAGCGAGGGACACGGCAGATAAATATGGAACAGGAGGGAGGAGAGGAGCGAGAGGCTGTTTCACTCTGAGTCTTTGTAAAAACAGATGTGACGTTTAGAATGTTTCAGACGGTTCACGTGTTTCTGCAGATACTAAACTGTCTAAATTCATCTAAATCACTTCTTTAAGTGAGACTTTTTATCTGGTTGTAGTTTGATTCACCAGGAGACACTTCGTTCTTTATAAAGGATCAGATTGGTATTGGATCGATATCGGGTATCGCAAACATAAAAAAATAAAAATAAAAATCATCCCCACTTTTCTTCTGTTTATATAAATGGACGTAGCTAACCTGTTAGCGTTAGCAACAGGTTTGATTGACAGCGTTGCTAAGCGCTCGCCCCCTGTTAAACCAGCGGTGTGGGCGGGAAGGGGCGTGACCTTTAGCATCCTGGCTCCTGATTGGCTCTTTGGTCATGACACTCGTCTCTAAACCTGCTCCACCTCGATGATCTGAGTCTCTGTCTCGTCTTTAAACTCTTTGCTCTGATCCGGTCGTTGTTTTATTTGTAAATGTTTCTGTGTCGGTCGTCAGTGTTTCTCCGACGATTCAGTCCTGGGGTCAAAGGGTCAAAGGGTCAAAGGGTCAAAGGGTCAAAACAGTAAAAATAACAATAATATAATAATATAAAGACAGAAAGATGGAAGCAGTGTTAATACAACAGTGTTAATACAACAGTGTTAATACAACAGTGTTAATACAACAGTGTTAATACTGTGGAACAATCCAGGGTCGTCCAGTAGAAAAGTCCCGTAGTGTCTCTTTAAAGCCTCAGCGTTGGCCTGGTGCCAGACGTCCTGCAGGGGGCGAGATAGAGCCGGTGTGGCCTGATAAGACTGAGACCGTTAATCTGTTACAAATACTGTGAAAACGCCCCAGAGTACTGCAGAATACTCTGTAGTACTACATAATACTCTGTAGTACTACATAATACTCTGTAGTACTGCATAATACTCTGTAGTACTGCATAATATTCTGTAGTACTGCATAATACTCTGTAGTACTACATAATACTCTGTAGTACTGCATAATACTCTGTAGTACTACATAATACTCTGTAGTACTGCATAATACTCTGTAGTACTACATAATACTCTGTAGTACTGCATAATTCTCTGTAGTACTGCATAATACTCTGCACTACTACATAATACTGTAGTACTACATAATACTGTAGTACTACACGGCTCTGACACTCGGCTCTTGTGGAGTTTGTCGTAAATGTGAATAATCAGAATCGGGCCAAAAGTATCGGCTCCGGAATCGAAAGAATCAGCCACGAAGAAACACACCGGCCGATCTGTCCTTTACCACAACCTCAGCGTTTCCTCTCTCCTCACTCCTCTCCTCACTCCTCTCCTCACTCCTCTCCTCACTCCTCTCCTCTTCTCCTCACTCCTCACTCTCTCCTCTCTCTCCTCCTCTCCTCACTCCTCCTCCTCACTCCTCTCCTCACTCTCTCCTCACTCCTCTCCTCACTCCTCTCCTCACTCCTCTCCTCACTTCTCCTCTCTCTCACTCCTCTCCTCACTCCTCTCCTCACTCCTCTCCTCACTCTCCTCTCTCCTCACTCCTCTCCTCACTCCTCTCCTCACTCCTCTCCTCACTCCTCTCCTCACTCCTCCTCCTCACTCCTCTCCCTCACTCCTCTCCTCACTCCTCTCCTCACTCCTCTCCTCACTCCTCTCCTCACTCCTCTCCTCACTCCTCTCCTCCTCTCCTCTCCTCTCCTCCTCTCCTCACTCCTCTCCTCACTCTCTCCTCACTCCTCTCTCCTCCTCCCTCACTCCTCTCCTCACTCCTCTCTCCTCACTCCTCTCCTCACTCCTCCCCTCACTCCTCTCTCCTCACTCCTCTCTCTCACTCCTCTCCTCACTCCTCTCCTCACTCCTCTCTCCTCACTCCTCTCTCCTCCTCTCTCCTCACTCCTCTCCTCACTCCTCTCCTCACTCCTCTCCTCTCTCCTCCCTCCTCACTCCTCTCCTCACTCTCTCTCCTCTCCTCCTCTCTCCTCTCCTCACTCCTCTCCTCTCCTCTCCTCACTCCTCTCCTCTCCTCACTCCTCTCCTCACTCCTCTCCTCACTCCTCTCCTCCTCCTCTCTCTCCTCACTCCTCCTCTCCTCTCCTCCTCTCACTCCTCTCCTCACTCCTCTCCTCACTCCTCTCCTCACTCTCTCTCTCACTCCTCTCTCCTCACTCCTCTCCTCACTCCTCTCTCTCACTCCTCTCCTCACTCCTCTCCCTCACTCCTCTCTCTCTCTCCTCCTCTCACTCCTCTCTCCTCACTCCTCTCCTCACTCCTCTCCTCACTCCTCCTCCTCACTCCTCTCCTCACTCTCTCCTCTCCCTCTCCTCCTCTCTCCTCACTCCTCTCCTCACTCCTCTCCTCACTCCTCCCCTCACTCCTCTCTCCTCACTCCTCTCCTCACTCCTCTCCTCACTCCTCTCCTCACTCCTCTCCTCCTCTCCTCTCTCCTCACTCCTCTCCTCTCTCCTCTCTCCTCTCCTCTCCTCACTCCTCTCCTCTCTCTCACTCTCTCTCCTCTCTCCCTCTCCTCACTCTCCTCTCCTCACTCTCTCCTCACTCCTCTCCTCACTCCCTCCTCTCCTCTCCTCCTCTCCTCTCTCCTCACTCCTCTCCTCTTCTCCTCACTCCTCTCCTCACTCCTCTCCTCTTCTCCTCACTCCTCTCCTCACTCCTCTCCTCACTCCTCTCCTCACTCCTCTCCTCACTCCTCTCCTCACTCCTCTCCTCACTCTTCTCCTGTTCTGTGTTTTCCTCGTTTCACTCGTTTGAATTTGTGAACCTGCAGAATCATTAATTCAAAGTTTGACTCGATACAAAATGTCAAATTCTTGGCTCCGTCGTGACTGAGCCTGAACCTGCTTTAAAAAACAGAAGGAGAGAAAGAGAGAAAGAGAGAAAGAGAGAAAGAGAGAGGGAAATACAGAGAGGAGGAGAGAGGGGGAGGAAACCTCTTCATTATAAAACGGAGGGAGAGGAAATGTTTTCATTCTGAACCAGGAGAGACTGAACCTGCAGCTCGTTTATTTTAAACTCGTGACACGAGACATTTGAACAGACGAGTATCGAGAATCAGACACGGATCGATACTGAGACAGTATCGAATCTAGAGCCTCATGTTTCACAGGTATCGATACTGAAAAAGATCTGGACTAAACCAGAACTAAACCAGGACTAAACCAGGACTAAACCAGGACTAAACCAGGTCTAAACCAGGACTAAACCAGGACTAAACCAGGACTGAACCAGGACTGAACCAGGACTGAACCAGGACTGAACCAGGACTAAACCAGGACTGAATCAGGACCAGGATGGCGGGGTCGGGGGGCGGGGTGGGGGGGTTGTTCGGTCTGATTGACGAGCAGAACATTCCAGAACATTCCTCCAGGTTTCACTCGGTTTCATTTGGCTCTTTGTGAGAAACTGTAGCTCTTCTTGAATAAAGGTCGTCCTGGTTTGTGACGCTAACGCTATGCTAACACTATGCTAACGCTATGCTAACACTGATTAAACCTGGAGGCGGGGCTTTGGGGTTACAGCACATGGACACCAGGGGGCGACGTGTGCAGGTGTTTATGCTCTGAACAGGTTTCGCTGAAACTCGACTCTTTTATATCGTCACTTTCAAATAATTTAAAAACATAAAGTTGGATGAAAACGTTACTTCTGCTTCCTCAGGTTTAACTGACGCTCTGTTATTTATTAAAAAAGAGAAAATAAAACTAAAAATAATACAAATTTAAAAAGGTGCTTTTTTTTGGCATAAATGGTAGTTTTGGCATGAGCGCCCCCTGCAGGTGGATCTTGTGAGTGCACACAAGTTTACACACATTTACACAAGTTTACACACATTTACACAAGTTTACACACATTTACACACATTTACACAAGTTTACACACATTTACACAAGTTTACACACATTTACACAAGTTTAGACAAGTTTACACACATTTACACAAGTTTACACACATTTACACACGTTTACACAAGTTTACACACATTTACACTTCTTACTCCGACAGTTCAAATGTATTAGTATTGCATTATTATTCACGTCCACATGGGGGCGGTAGCTTCTTCTGTCGTTTAGACGCATTAAAGCTGCAGTCAGAGCCAACAGCCTGAACACCACCTCCACCACTTCCACAACCTCCACCACCACCACTTCCACCACCTTCACCACGAAGAGTCCAGACCACAGACCGTTTATATAAACGGACGTAGCTAACCTGCTAGCGCTGCGTTCCAAACAGGAAGTGATCATGTCGCACTTCCTGCTCCATCGACTCTGGCTCCAGTTCACTTTCTGTGTAAAATCTGTGTCTCCTCTTTAAACAGTCTTGCTCAAGGGCACATAAACAGTAAACACTAGTTGAATCTAACCCCGGGCGTCTCCTCGTGGCCTGTAAATGTTGCGTCCTCATTTCCTGTTTTGTCTGGACCAGACTCTCGTCCTGCGGCGTTTAGCTCCAAAACACAGGAACGACTCACGATGGAAACACGATGTGGGACCGATTAAAACGTGACACCACCAGGAAACGGCGTGGACGTGGAGGCCGATCAGGCAGAAAAATCCCATTGATCTCAGAGGTTAATCCTGCACTGGGGCGAGTGGACGATCGATGGTATTGATCCAGCCGCCAGGGCCACGACCGGCCAATCAGATCCCTTTATTTCAGTCACACGGGGGACACGGGCGAGGTCATTGGTTTAGTTTTTCACTCTGATTCTGCAGACATCCTCCATGTTTTTCAGACCCGTGGTGTTCGTCTCGTTTCCTCGTGAGCGTTAGCATTAGCATTCGTCTGTACATGGACAGAGCTCGTGTGTCCTGATTGGCTCATCCACCTGTCAATCACACATCTGAAGTCGGAGATTCACCAGTGACTCACGTTTATGACGTTTAACAGACGTGTGTGTTCGCACAGGTAAAAGTCTGCAGGTGTTGAGGGACATAACGGTCTCATGTTCTGTTAGCATGTAGCATGTAGCATGTTCCTCACTGTAAAGAGCTGCATTACATCACACTTTCATTACAAAGTGACAAAGTGCACAGTTTGATGAAAGTGCCGTGTGCCCCAGCGCGTCTGTGGAGTGAGAGTCTGGTCCAGGTCTGTAAGTCGTGGTGTCGCCCCCCTGTGGCCACTGTTCAAACGTCGTCTCCCTGAGACTTTTATTTACTCCAGCTTCTGCTCGGCGCTAATTGCTAATTAACTTTGTGGAGGTCCCGGAGCGTGGAGGAGGACAGAGCGGCGCGGCTCAGAGGGGCCCAGGGGACACGGGTTATTCTGAGTCAAAGTGAATGAAGATGATGATGTCGTGTTTTTGTCTCTGTCTCAAACAGGAAGTGACGTCATGGCGACCGAGATGCAGGAAGTTGCCATCACAGAGGACAAGCCTTTGCTCACGGGTCAGGCCGACAGCACCAAGGTCAGAGGTCATCACAGCACTCACTAAACAGAGTACTTGAGTACATTTACTCACTTACATCACTGAGTACTTTTCAGAGTACTTTTCAGAGTATTTACTTTTACTTTTACTTGAGTAATATTTTAATTGAAATGAGTTGAGTAAAAATTTTGGTTAAATCAGATGTTACTTGAGTCGTAGTGTGCACGTGAGGACAGGAGCGTGCACGTGAGGACAGGAGAGTGCACGTGAGGACAGGAGCGTGCACGTGAGGACAGGAGCGTGCACGTGAGGACAGGAGCGTGCACGTGAGGACAGGAGTGTGCACGTGTTAACTGGGCCGTGCACGTGAGGACAGGAGCGTGCACGTGTGAACAGTAGAGTGCATGTGAGGACAGGAGCGTGCACGTGAGGACAGGAGAGTGCACGTGAGGACAGGAGCGTGCACGTGAGGACAGGAGCGTGCACGTGAGGACAGGAGTGTGCACGTGTTAACTGGGCCGTGCACGTGAGGACAGGAGCGTGCACGTGTGAACAGTAGAGTGCATGTGAGGACAGGAGTGTGCACGTGTTTAACTGGGCCGTGCACGTGAGGACAGGAGCGTGCACGTGTGAAACAGTAGAGTGCATGTGAGGACAGGAGTGTGCACGTGTTAACTGGACCGTGCACGTGAGGACAGGAGCGTGCACGTGAAAACAGGAGCGTGCACGTGTGAACAGGAGAGTGAGGACAGGAGCGTGCATGTGAGGACAGGAGCGTGCACGTGAAAACGGGAGCGTGCACGTGTGGGACAGGAGCGTACACGTGAAAACAGGAGCGTGCACGTGAGGACAGGAACGTGCACGTGTGAGGACAGGAGCGTGCACGTGTGAACAGGAGAGTGCATGTGTGTGGACAGGAACGTGCACGTGAGGACAGGAGAGTGAGGACAGGAGAGTGCACGTGAGGACAGGAGAGTGAGGACAGGAGAGTGCACGTGAGGACAGGAGAGTGCACGTGAGGACAGGAGAGTGAGGACAGGAGCGTGCACGTGAGGACAGGAGCGTGCACGTGTGGACAGGAGCGTGCACGTGAGGACAGGAGCGTGCACGTGAGGACAGGAGCGTGCACGTGTGGACAGGAGCGTGCACGTGTGGACAGGAGCGTGCATGTGAGGACAGGAGCGTGCATGTGAGGACAGGACCGTGCACGTGTTAACTGGACCGTGCACGTGTTAACTGGACCGTGCACGTGTTAACTGGACCGTGCACGTGTTAACTGGACCGTGCACGTGAGGACAGGAGCGTGCACCTGTGGACAAGAGAGTGAGGACAGGAGCGTGCACATGAGGACAGGAGAGTGCACGTGTGGACAGGAGAGTGCACGTGTGGACAGGAGCGTGCACGTGAGGACAGGAGCGTGCATGTGAGGACTCTGTCCTCTGCCTCATGTCACAGAGCTGCTCCACACTGCCTCCTGGTGGAAACTGTGACAACAGCAAAAACAAACTGGGCTGATCCTGAAGTTGAACAAACTCAGACCAGACTGAAAACAACTGAAATGTAACGAAATTATACTTTTACTGTTTATTAGAATAAAGAGGAAATCATTCAAAACATGACTTCACCTCCTCTTTCCTCATCCCTTTCTCTCTCGTTTCTCCTTCTCTTTTTGCTTTACCTCCTCCTCTCTCTCTTCCTCCTTCTCTCTCTCCTCTCTCTTCTCTTCCGCTCCCCTCCTCTCTTTTCTCTCTTTTTAATCGTCGTTCTCTTTTTCAAACGTGGGTTTTAATCACAGACCAGAGCTCACATTACAAAGAACGTGGGTTTTTCTTCTGTTCAGGTTCTCCACCCTCCACCGTGTTGGAAACTGACTTTCATGTTTGATTGTGAGCTTGTGATGTACAAAGACTTGTGAATGTTCTTCTGTTCATGTTCTCCACCTCCACCTCCACCTCCACCCCTCCCTCTCCTTGTGATGTTTGATTGTGATGTTTGTGATGTTTGATTGTGATGTTTGTGATGTTTGATTGTGATGTTTGTGATGTTTCATTGTGATGTTTGATTGTGATGCTTGTGATGTTTGATTGTGATGTTTGTGATGTTTCATTGTGATGTTTGATTGTGATGTTTGTGATGTTTGATTGTGATGTTTGTGATGTTTGATTGTGATGTTTGTGATGTTTCATTGTGATGTTTGATTGTGATGTTTGTGATGTTTGATTGTGATTTTTGATTGTGATGTTTGATTGTGATATTTGTGATGTTTGATTGTGATGCTTGTGATGTTTGATTGTGATGTTTGTGATGTTTCATTGTGATGTTTGATTGTGATGTTTGATTGTGATTGTGATGTTTGATTGTGGTGTTTGATTGTGATGTTTGTGATGTTTGATTGTGATTGTGATGTTTGATTGCGATGTTTGTGATGTTTGATTGTGATGTTTGTGATGTTTGATTGTGATGTTTGTGATGTTTGATTGTGGTGTTTGTGATGTTTGATTGTGGTGTTTGATTGTGATGTTTGTGATGTTTGATTGTGATGTTTGTGATGTTTGATTGTGATTTTTGATTGTGATGTTTGATTGTGATTGTGATGTTTGATTGCGATGTTTGTGATGTTTGTGATGTTTGATTGTGATGTTTGATTGTGGTGTTTGTGATGTTTGATTGTGATGTTTGATTGTGATGATTGTGATGTTTGATTGTGGTGTTTCATTGTGATGTTTGTGTTGTTTGATTGTGATGTTTGTGATGTTTGATTGTGATGTTTGTGATGTTTGATTGTGATGTTTGATTGTGGTGTTTGTGATGTTTGATTGTGATGTTTGATTGTGATGATTGTGATGTTTGATTGTGGTGTTTCATTGTGATGTTTGTGTTGTTTGATTGTGATGTTTGTGATATTTGATTGTGATGTTTGTGATGTTTGATTGTGATGTTTGTTTGTGATGTTTGTGGTGTTTGATTGTGATGTTTGTGATGTTTGTGGTGTTTGATTGTGATGTTTGTGATGTTTGATTGTGATGTTTGTGATGTTTGATTGTGATGTTTGATTGTGATGTTTGTGATGTTTGTGATGTTTGATTGTGATGTTTGATTGTGATGTTTGTGGTGTTTGATTGTGATGTTTGTGGTGTTTGATTGTGATGTTTGTGGTGTTTGATTGTGATGTTTGTGGTGTTTGATTGTGATGTTTGTGGTGTTTGATTGTGATGTTTGTGATGTTTGTGGTGTTTGATTGTGATGTTTGTGATGTTTGTGATGTTTGATTGTGATGTTTGATTGTGATTGTGATGTTTAATTGTGATGTTTGTGGTGTTTGATTGTGATGTTTGTGGTGCTGTGTTTCAGGACGCTGAGTTGGCCGCCAGGATCCTGTTGGACCAAGGACAGGTAAACAGCACAAATGTTTCACTCTGAATGATTTTTTATATTTGGTCAGTTCTACATAAATTCTGCCTGAATCTAACGAGTCGTTAAAGGAGGTGTTGTTCGAAGTTCACTTTTGGAGTTTTCAAACGCTCCTAAAACTGAACTAACCATGTGTCGTTCTTCAGGAGCACAACATCGAGACTCCTCATGGAGTTCTTCATGTGACGGTTCAAGGAGCTCGAAGCTCTCGACGTCCAGCCATCCTGACCTGCCACGACGTGGGACTGGACAGTGAGTACAGGACAACTGGACTAGAACCGGTTTAGACCTGGTTTAGTCCTGGTTTGGACCTGGTTTAGACCTGGTTTAGACCTGGTTTAGACCTGGTTTAGACCTGGTTTAGACCTGGTTTAGTCCTGGTTTAGACCTGGTTTGGACCTGGTTTAGTCCTGGATTAGACCTGGTTTAGTCCTGGTTTAGACCTGGTTTAGTCCTGCTTTAGTCCTGGTTTAGTCCTGCTTTAGACCTGGTTTAGTCCTGGTTTAGTCCTGGTTTAGACCTGGTTTAGACCTGGTTTAGTCCTGGTTTAGACCTGGTTTAGACCTGGTTTAGTCCTGCTTTAGTCCTGGTTTAGTCCTGCTTTAGACCTGGTTTAGACCTGGTTTAGTCCTGGTTTAGACCTGGTTTAGTCCTGGTTTAGTCCTGGTTTAGACCTGGTTTAGACCTGGTTTAGTCCTGGTTTAGACCTGGTTTAGACCTGGTTTAGACCTGGTTTAGACCTGGTTTAGACCTGGTTTAGTCCTGGTTTAGACCTGCTTTAGACCTGGTTTAGACCTGGTTTAGACCTGGTTTAGACCTGGTTTAGACCTGGTTTAGACCTGGTTTAGTCCTGGTTTAGACCTGGTTTAGACCTGGTTTAGACCTGGTTTAGTCCCAGTTTAGACCTGGTTTAGACCTGCTTTAGTCCTGGTTTAGTCCTGGTTTAGACCTGGTTTAGACCTGGTTTAGACCTGGTTTAGACCTGGTTTAGACCTGGTTTAGTCCTGCTTTAGTCCTGCTTTAGTCCTGCTTTAGACCTGGTTTAGACCTGGTTTAGTCCTGGTTTAGACCTGCTTTAGACCTGGTTTAGACCTGGTTTAGACCTGCTTTAGTCCTGGTTTAGTCCTGGTTTAGACCTGGTTTAGACCTGGTTTAGTCCTGCTTTAGTCCTGGTTTAGTCCTGGTTTAGACCTGCTTTAGACCTGGTTTAGACCTGGTTTAGACCTGCTTTAGTCCTGGTTTAGTCCTGGTTTAGACCTGGTTTAGACCTGGTTTAGTCCTGCTTTAGTCCTGGTTTGGTCCTGGTTTGGTCCAGGTTTAGTTGTGGTGGTTGTCATGACTCTCAGACCCAGCCCAGCAGAACTTACAGGTCAGATCTGTGGAGAGGTGACCCTGGACACAATGATCATGCTCCTGTGTTTGAGCCGTAAAAGCTGAACTTGTTTTGAAACTGAAGAAAATGCAAAATGAAAAGTTCCAGACTGAGGAACAATCCAGGCACATGAACATCTCCATGAGACCAGCTGGTGTCTCCACGAGAAAAGTTACACAGTGCATCTTTAACAGTGACTTTGACTTTTTATTCACTAAACGTTTTAAAGTGTCGTCTTGTGTTTTCCAGGTAAAAGCTGCTTCTCGACGCTCTTCCAGTTCGAGGAGATGCAGGAGATCGTGAAGAGCTTTACTCTGATCCACATCGACGTCCCGGGGCAGGAGGAGGGCGCCACCGTCTTCCCCGTCAGGTACAGACTCCGCCCTCTCAACGTCCCGTAATAACCTGGTGTTGTGCGGTTTAAATCCCCGTGTGTCCTCTGCCCCGGGACGTTCATATCCTGAGCTCCGCGACGTTAATATCCCTCTGTTTGTTTAACCTTAAAGTCACTGTCTGCTCTAAATCCTCTAAAGAGAACAGGCTTTAAAGAAACACTGTGGAACATTCCTCCACCTGCTCGTCTCCATGGAGATGTTACTGCTTTGTCAAGAATGTTTCATTTATGGCATTAGACTGAACCTCTTTGGCTCATTTTTATTGCTAAATGTAAAGATTAAAAAAATGCCTTTCCACAGATCTGACCTGTAACGTGGCCTAGTGTGACTTTTACCTTTAATGCCACACTGCGGAACATTCCAGCCCCCCAAAGTGTTTATGGTCGTCCTGCTGCACACTCAGGGCCCCCCAGAGTCCCCTGTCCCCTCGTCCACCTCCCCTGTCCCCTGTCCCCTGTCCCCTCGTCCACTCCCCCCCGTCCCCCGTCCACCCGTCCCCTGTCCCCTCCCCCCGTCCCCTCGTCCCCTCCCCCACCTCCCACTCCCCCCGTCCCCTCGTCCACTCCCCCGTCCCCTCGTCCCACTCCCCCGTCCCCTCGTCCATCGTTTCCACTCCCCGTCCCCTCCCCCTGCTCCACTCCCCCGTCCCTCGTCCACTCCCCCCGTCCCTCGTTCCACTCGTCCCCCGTCCCCTCGTCCTCTCCCCCGTCCCCTCGTCCACTCCCCCGTCCCCTCGTCCACTCCCCCGTCCCCTCGTCCACTCCCCCGTCCCCTCGTCCTCTCCCCCGTCCCCTCGTCCACTCCCCCGTCCCCTCGTCCACTCCCCCGTCCCCTCGTCCCTCTCCCCCCCCTCGTCCACTCCCCCCCCGTCCCCTCGTCCTCTTCCCTGTCCCCCCCCGTCCTCTCCCCGTCCCCCCCCGTCCACTCCCCCGTCCCCCTCGTCCCCTCCCCCCGTCCCCTCGCCTCCTCTCCCCCTGTCCCCTCGCGTCCACTCCCCTGTCCCCTCGTCCACTCCCCCGTCCCCTCGTCCTCTCCCCCGTCCCCTCGTCCACTCCCCCGTCCCCTCGTCCACTCCCCTGTCCCCTCGTCCTCTCCCCTTTTTTGTTTTAGTCCATGCGGTTGTCCCTTATGATATCACGGTTCACCTTTCGTGGTCTCACTGTTTCATGGATTTTTTTTTTTTTTTTTGTGTGTGTTCTGCGTCCTGATTGGCTGAGGGACTGTAGACCATTGTGTTCTGCGTCCTGATTGGCTGAGGGACTGTAGACCATGTGTTCTGCGTCCTGATTGGCTGAGGGACTGTAGACCATTGTGTTCTGCGTCCTGATTGGCTGAGGGACTGTAGACCATTGTGTTCTGCGTCCTGATTGGCTGAGGGACTGTAGACCATCGTGTTCTGCGTCCTGATTGGCTGAGGGACTGTAGACCATCGTGTTTTCTGCGTCCTGATTGGCTGAGGGACTGTAGACCATTGTGTTCTGCGTCCTGATTGGCTGAGGGACTGTAGACCATTGTGTTCTGCGTCCTGATTGGCTGAGGGACTGTAGACCATTGTGTTCTGCGTCCTGATTGGCTGAGGGACTGTAGACCATTGTCCATCAGTCTCCTCCGTGTCTCCTGTACAGTACAGAATGTGTCAGACAAATTTACATAAATGTTGGATCAGTGTGACTCTGAAGTGCTGTATGTTTGCAAGTGCAACCAGTGTAAACCTGATTCTTTTGTGTTTTGTGTTTTGTGTTTTGTGTTTTGTGTCTGCAGTTACCAGTATCCCTCCATGGAGACTGTGGCAGAGATGATCCCTCCAGTCCTGCAGTTTTTCAAGTGAGTTTGAAACATTTATTCAGACGTTTAACTCAGTTTAGCCTCGAAAATAAGAACAAACCCCGAAACCAAAGTGAATTATGTCTCAGAACGACTGAAAAATACGATTAAAGCTCCTGAATCACATAAACTGATAATGAGGTTTAATCCATGATCTCACGCTGCTCCTCCTCAAAGACTCACTGGAGTCGTGTTTGTTTCATTCACAGGTTTGAGTCACACTTTATTATGAGTCTGTCACATCTACAAAGATCAAAACGCTCTGTTCCACCTTGTGATGTCATCAAGTGGTAGTTTTCAGGTTAACAGCTCCTTTTACCTTTAGTTCAGTCGAGATAAGTGACATCTCCAGGACTGAAATGATCCAGATGATTCTAGTGAAGGTGGAGTTTAAAAACACAGAGGAGCACTTCCTGTATCACCACATGATGACATCACAAGGTGGAACAGAGTGTTTTCAGTTTGAGAGAAGAACTCAGCCTAAATCTGCAGGTTTGTGTTAAAAATGTGAATGAAACAAAACCCGACTCCAGGTCTGATTGAGACGAGGGCAGCAGAGGTCAGAGGTCAGAGGTCAGAGGTCAGAGCTTTAATATAAACTGACCTTTATTTGATTATTTAACTGTTTTTCTGAAGTTTACGTCTTGTTTTCTGTGTTTCCTTGTGCAGCTTCCAGACTGTGATCGGGATTGGAGTGGGAGCAGGAGCCTTCATCCTCTCCAAGTACACAGTAAGTACTACAAGTACTGCACACAGAGCACCACTACTGCACAGAGCACCGTGTACTCCACTACTGCACAGAGCACCGTGTACTCCACTACTGCACAGAGCACCGTGTACTCCACTACTGCACAGAGCACCGTGTACTCCACTACTGCACAGAGCACCGTGTACCTCACTACTGCACAGAGCACCATGTACTCCACTACTGCACAGAGCACCGTGTACCTCACTACTGCACAGAGCACCATGTACTCCACTACTGCACAGAGCACCGTGTACTCCACTACTGCACAGAGCACCGTGTACTCCACTACTGCACAGAGCACCATGTACTCCACTACTGCACAGAGCACCGTGTACTCCACTACTGCACAGAGCACCGTGTACCTCACTACTGCACAGAGCACCATGTACTCCACTACTGCACAGAGCACCGTGTACCTCACTACTGCACAGAGCACCATGTACTCCACTACTGCACAGAGCACCGTGTACTCCACTACTGCACAGAGCACCGTGTACCTCACTACTGCACAGAGCACCATGTACTCCACTACTGCACAGAGCACCGTGTACTCCACTACTGCACAGAGCACCATGTACTCCACTACTGCACAGAGCACCGTGTACTCCACTACTGCACAGAGCACCGTGTACTCCACTACTGCACAGAGTACCTTTATCAGTGTAGGTCTGAGTACTTTCTTCCTGTCTAACGTCTGTGTTGTGTTTTCGTAGCTGGCGAACCCGGACTCGGTGGAGGGCCTGGTTCTGGTGAACATCGACATCAACGACAGAGGCTGGATCGACTGGGCGGCTCAGAAAGTACGAACACAGAACCGCCGCTGTGCACAGGAAGTGACACGTTTATGTTTAGAGATCATTCCTCCAGACCAGAGTTTAGGGACGAGGAACCAAGAGGAACCTCAGAGGAACCAAGAGGAACCAAGAGGAACCAAGAGGAACCTCAGAGGGACCAAGAGGAACCTCAGAGGAACCTCAGAGGAACCTGGGACCAAGAGGAACCTCAGAGGAACCAAGAGGAACCTCAGTGGAACCTCAGTGGGACCAAGAGGAACCTCAGAGGGACCAAGAGGAACCTCAGTGGAACCTCAGTGGGACCAAGAGGAACCTCAGAGGGACCAAGAGGAACCTCAGTGGAACCTCAGTGGGACCAAGAGGAACCTCAGAGGAACCAAGAGGAACCTCAGAGGAACCCTGACATAACATCATCGTCATGTCCAGGGCTAAACTGGGATTAAACCTGTCGACCTGGTTTAGTCCTGGTTTAGACCTGGTTTAGTCCTTTGTTCTTAGTTCTCTCCAGTATCACGGTTTTAGTTTTGGGGACATTGTCTGTGTTGTGACTGTCTCCTCCTCTCTCCTCCTCCTCTCTGCTCCTCTCTCCTCTCCTCCTCCCTCCTCCTCTCCTCCTCCTCTCTCCTCCTCTCTGCTCCTCCTCTCTCCTCCTCCCTCCTCCTCTCCTCCTCCTCTCTCTCCTCCTCTCTCCTCCTCTCTCCTCTCCCCTCCTCTCTCCTCCTCTCTCCTCCTCCTCTCTCCTCTCTCTCTTCCCTCCTCTCTCCTCCTCCTCTCTCCTCCTCCTCTCTTCTCCTCCTCTCCTCCTCCTCTCCTCTCCTCCTCTCTCCTCCTCCTCCTCTCCTCCTCTCTCCTCCTCTCCTCCTCCTCCCTCTCTCCTCCTCTCTCCTCCTCCTCTCTCCTCCTCTCTCCTCCTCTCTCCTCTCTCCTCCTCTCTCCTCCTCTCTCCTCTCTCCTCCTCCTCTCTGCTCCTCTCCCCTCCTCTCTCCCTCCTCTCTCCTCCTCCCTCCTCCTCCTCTCTCTCCTCTCTCCTCCTCTCTCCTCTCTCCTCCTCCTCTCTGCTGCTCCTCTCCCCTCCTCTCTCTCCTCCTCTCTCCTCCTCTCTCCTCCTCCCTCCCTCCTCCTCTCTCCTCCTCTCTCCTCCTCTCTCCTCCTCTCTGCTCAGATCCGTGTTTAGTTTTTTCATGTGTCGTTTTGTGTTTTTTCTCAGCTGAGCTCAGTGACTCATTCTCTGACGGAGCAGATCATGACCCACCTGTTCAGTCAGGTGAGGATTTAAAACTCGTCAGCTCTTTAAACACTTAAACCTCTTCGATCTGTTCAGATGTTTCTCCAGGTTCTCCTCGTTTCTTCTCGTCTCTGAAGTTGTGTTTGGAGAGATTCATGTTTGAGTTTAATCTTTCAGACGTCATTTAATCGTTGATACTCGTAGGATTCAGCAGCGTCGTCATTTTGGTCCAAATGTAAAAATGTGCTGCTGTGACGTGCTCTGTCCACAGGGGGCGCTGCAGCCTGCGCCGCTTTGTGACGTTTACGGAGACGTCGGCGCCACTGGACACGTTTGTTTTCTGAAGCGGTTTTAGATGAAAGTTGTGATTTAAAATGTGTAAAATATAACAGAGATGAGAACCATAAGGACTCAGTAGTGTGACAGATGTCTGTTTTCAGGAGATGAGAACCATAAGGACTCAGTAGTGTGACAGATGTCTGTTTTCAGGAGGAGATGAGAACCATAAGGACTCAGTAGAGTTACAGATGTCTGTTTTCAGGAGATGAGAACCATAAGGACTCAGTAGTGTGACAGATGTCTGTTTTCAGGAGATGAGAACCATAAGGACTCAGTAGTGTGACAGATGTCTGTTTTCAGGAGGAGATGAGAACCATAAGGACTCAGTAGTGTGACAGATGTCTGTTTTCAGGAGGAGCTCTCCGCTCACACGGAGCTCGTCCAGTTTCACCGAGAGAGAATGAACAAGGCTCCTCACGTAGCAAACATAGAGCTGTTCTGGAAGGCCTACAACAGGTAACAATACTACAAATACTACTGCAAATACTACAAATACTACAGGTACTAATCCTGTGTACTACTACTACAACAACTAATGCAAAATAAACTCAAACTCTTTGTCTGTTCAGCCGCAGCCAGCTCCACCTGGATCGGAACAACTCCTTCAAGTAAGTGTGTCGTCGAGTTCAAAGGTCACGGTGGAAGAATAAACATAAAACTCTTAGAACGTCTGGAGGATGTGATAAACTCGGGTTGATGGTGGAGGATGTGATAAACTCTGGTTGATGGTGGAGGATGTGATAAACTCTGTGGTTGATGGTGGAGGATGTGATAAACTCTGGTTGATGGTGGAGGATGTGATAAACTCTGTGGTTGATGGTGGAGGATGTGATAAACTCTGTGGTTGATGGTGGAGGATGTGATAAACTCTGTGGTTGATGGTGGAGGATGTGATAAACTCTGTGGTTGATGGTGGAGGATGTGATAAACTGGGTGATGGTGGAGGATGTGATGGTGGAGGATGGAGTGTGATAACTCTCTGGTGATGGTGGAGGATGTGATAAACTCTGGTTGATGGTGGAGGATGTGATAAACTCTGTGGTTGATGGTGGAGGATGTGATAAACTCTGTGGTTGATGGTGGAGGATGTGATAAACTCTGGTTGATGGTGGAGGATGTGATAAACTCTGTGGTTGATGGTGGAGGATGTGATAAACTCTGGTTGATGGTGGAGGATGTGATAAACTCTGTGATGGTTGATGGTGGGGATGGATAAACTCTGGATGGGTGGAGGATGTGATAAACTCTGGTGGTGGAGGATGTGATGGTTGATGGAGGATGTGATAAACTCTGGTTGATGGTGGAGGATGTGATAAACTCTGGTTGATGGTGGAGGATGTGATAAACTCTGGTTGATGGTGGAGGATGTGATAAACTCTGGTTGATGGTGGGATGTGATAAACTCTGTGGTTGATGGTGGTGGAGGATGTGATAAACTCTGGTTGGTGGATGGTGGAGGATGTGATAAACTCTGGTTGATGGTGGAGGATGTGATAAACTCTGTGGTTGATGGTGATGGGTTGATGGTGGAGGATGTGATAAACTCTGGGTTGATGGTGGAGGATGTGGGTTGATGGTGGAGGATGTGATAAACTCTGGTTGATGGTGGAGGATGTGATAAACTCTGGTTGATGGTGGAGGATGTGATAAACTCGGGTTGATGGTGGAGGATGTGATAAACTCTCTGGTTGATGGTGGAGGATGTGATAAACTCTCGGGTTAAACACCGTTTCACGTCCGAATCCTCGTGTCCTGCAGGTGTCCGGTGATGCTGGTGGTGGGAGACCAGGCTCCGTATGAAGAGGCTGCTGTAAGTTTAAGAAATAAACTTCTTCTGTTTAAAAGAAGCTCATATGATTCATGTTTGTAATGCTCCTCTGTGGCCACCAGGTGGAGTGCAACAGCAAGTTGGACCCGACCACCACCTCCTTCCTAAAGGTGAGAGGTTTAAACGAGTCTGTTTAAAGGAGAGTGTCTGAGTTAAGACACAGATAAAACATGTTTTTCTCTTTTCTCTTGTCTCTTTTTTCTCTCCTCTTTCCTCTTTTCTGCAGATGGCTGATGCCGGGGGTCAGCCTCACATCACTCAGGTTTGTTTATTCAAACGATTTGCGATTCGTTCAATTAAAACAAGAGAAAAAATAGTTAAAGTTATTTTTTGTGTCTTTTGCAGCCGGCCAAACTGACGGAGGCTTTCAAGTACTTCGTCCAGGGCATGGGCTACAGTAAGTGTCTCAAGCTGAGGTCCCGGGCCTCGATCGAGCCGTCAAACCCAAACCCTTTTTTATTTATTTATTTTAGTTTAGTTTTTGTCTTTTTTAAACTGTCTCTCTCTGTCCCTGCTGCGGTCAGACTCTTTTCGGTCTTAAATGTTCATATTAACCCTCTTCGTGTTTTACGGACACAGCTCGTCTCCACATTGGCACAAGTCTCACTTCCTGGTTCGCGGATGATAAAACTGTTATTAGATGAAGCCGGCTCATTTTGACCTGTTTTTATTTGTTCTGGGGCAAAACACATGTCACTTTATTAAATGAAAACAAACCTGAGGTAAAACTCTGAGCTGAAGTTCACGTTCCTCCTTGTCTCCACAGTGGCCTCGTCCTGCATGACTCGCCTGTCCCGCTCTCGCACCACCTCCATGTCCTCCTCTTACTCCATGGACGGGTCGCGGTCCCGCTCGCGCACGCTGTCCCAGGGCTCGCAGGGAGGCCAGATGCCCCCCAGCCCGTCCCAGACCATGGAGGTGTCCTGCTGAAGACGCCAGACCAACATCTCCACGTCTTTGGTTTGAGCAGAGAGAGAGAAGGGAAAGACGAGCAAACACGACACAGAATCAAGAGCTTTTTGTCCCTAAACAGCGGCCGTCACTCGAGCGGCGTGCAGACGGGGAGGGGGAGGAGCTCCGTCCTCCCTCGCTCCGTCTGCAGCCTGTAAACCAGTGCAGCCCTTTAATCTACAAACAGGGGCGTGGCTTATACCCGGAGACCACGCCCCTTTAATAATCCTGCATCTGTCACATTATTATTGAAAAAATGGACGTAACACTTTTCTCTTTCTGAGTTTAAAGCGACAGATTAAAGTATAGCAGAGATACTTATATTAATAGAACTGTGTTTGTCTAATACTTTAAACTACTTTTACTTCATACTAAAGATTTTGTTTGATTGACGTTTGTTTCCAGCCTCACACAGAGGTTGAAAGCTACTGATTGGCTGATGAGCTGAGGCCAGCAGCCAATAAGAGCCATTGTTTAGCGACTACTTCCTGGTGGATGTTGCCGGTTGTTTGTCTTCCATCCGCCCCGTGGAGGAGGGTCCTTCGGAATAAAACAGTTTTCTAAATTATGAGGAAAAAGTAGAAATAAACAAATGTGGATTTTCATAGTTAATGCAAAAGAGCAAAAGAGTTTTTTTTGTTTTATTTTTTTCCAGTGAAGCTCATGTCATTTCTGAAGGCGATACGGGACAATTTTTGATCATGTCTACCAAATTATATAATCGTTTTTATCAATCATTTTTAACAGTCACATTGGCTTTGATTTGTCTTTTTCTGTGGCTCAGACCTGGACGATGGAGGATCACACAGATGCACAAACATCTCAGTCACTGGACAAGAAGATTTAGACTAAAGACGTTTGGTTTTGTCCAGGAGGCTTCTTCAGTTCTGCTCAGATTCTTCTTCAGTTCTGGTCAGATTCCTGCTGGACACTGTCTTATTTCTGTCTGAAGGAGGCGCTAACGACAGTGAAGCTAACAGCTGTTTGTTTAGTTTCTGTTTGCTGTTGGTCTCTTGCTCTGTGCCTGAGTCATACTTGGTTTAATCCTTCAGGTCCTAATCTGTCCAGACCTGAAGAAGCCTCCTGGACGAAACCAAACGACTTCAGTTTAAAACTTTTTGTCCAGTGACAGATTAGATTTGTTCTTTTACACATTTCTTTTAGACACATTTGAGACTTAATAATGTTTAGATCTTGCACAGTTTATGGAGCAGTATTGACTTTTTAAACGTCATCATTTAGAAAACTGTGCCGGGGCGGGACACTTCTCGTTTAGCTTCTTCTCGTCGTTTGAAAGCTGCATGCCTGGTATCATCATGTGAATATTGACTGGATTTTTTTCTTTTTTTATTCAAATTTTTGATGTTTATGTGAGTGTGTGAGAAAATATCGTTTTGTTTTGCTTGGAGGGTGTGAGGAGCTGCGTTTAGCCAGTTAGCGTAAAGGCGAAGGCGCTGGAGAGCTAGCTTAGCGTTGACCTTGTTTCGATTCTAGCCGTACACTAAATAGTGCTTCCACAGCTGCTGGCGGTCTGACACTGCACGCCCCGATATCCACGCTTCTGCACGACTCAAATTAACACGCGGACACCTAGCAAACGCGCTAACTAGCATGGATATTTAGCGTCTGCAGTGTTGGGCTCGACCAGAAGGAGTCACTGTGTTTTAAATCCTTCTGGGTTGTTCTTTTCAGAGCCGATACCTCCAAAACCAACCCGGCTGCAAACTTGAGCTCGTGTGCGACTCTAGAGACGGGCAAACTAATAAACAGGCCTGACGCTACTCGCTAACAGCTAAAGAGGCTAATGCTAATTGTTTTTGTTCATGTGTAACGTGTGAGAGATGGTTAATGCTAAAGCTAATAAAAGCTAATGTGTTAGAAGCACAAATACTGCAGCGATGAGGATGGGAGGCCAGGGTCTTACAGAACGTTTCAGACGAATTTACTGATAAAACTTTATCCTTTTCACTGCCAAAATATGAATTAGACCAATTGCTAATATTAGTTTATACCAATGAAGCGATAACCTGCCAACATCAAACCTTTTCTACGATTTGAATTCCACTGTGAGCGTTTGACTCTAAATGTTTTTACACTGAAGCTGAACCACTGCCTGAGACTCGCAGCTCGAGGTGAAGACCCTGTGTCCCAGGATTGCATGCGTATTGTTGTATCTTAAATGCAGTATTTCCTTTTTGTCTTGCTAGTTAGGCTAGCCACGTAGCCCGCTAGCTTTAGGTTTTTGTCAAGTGCTCCTTTCGTAAAATCACATTATTCCTGATATTGCACGATCTCCTCTTTAAGTCCAGATTTATTCAGATGTGAGTCATAAAAATGGCGTTAAACAGATAAATTTAAACTTTTTCAGCCGTTGCGTTGGAAACATCGCATCTGACGTGTACCATAAGTGAGCAGTGGGGGGCGCCAGTGATACAAATATTGTGTGACAAATACAATCGAGTTTTTCAGACGCAAAATGTTTTAAAGCTGCTCTGTGTAACTCTGCTGATGTTATTTCTTTGCCTTGAATGTTCATCAGTTTGGCCCTGAACCTTTTCTCTGAGCGGAGTCGCCTCTCCACAGACCTGATCTGTAATGTTAGTGTCACCTGGTTGATAAGTTTAACATCACAGGAACAGCAAAGGCAAAGTAATAAGACGTCCACAGAGACCAGCAGGGCCTCAGTGCAGCACGTCTTTAAATCTGTCAATACAAAACAGTTTCGTAGCATTTTGCTCGGTGCTTTAGACCCGATAACATCATGAATCTTCACTTCCGCGGCGCCGGTTTCGCCCTAAAACCATCTGCACCGTCGTGTCGTACGTCCTGGAAAAGTCTAGAAAATCCTGCCAAATACTGACTCTCGACACGAGCTTAGAAAGTGAAGTTTTCCATTTTCTTTAGACAAAATGGCGGCGCGTCTCTTCGTGAGCGAGGTTGAGACAAAATGGCGGCGCGTCTGAGGGGAGCGAGGTTGAGACAAAATGGCGGCGTGTCAGGGAGCGGGGTTGAGACAAAATGGCGGCGCGTCTCTTCGTGAGCGAGGTTGAGACAAAATGGCGGCGTGTCGGGGGGGAGCGAGGTTGAGACAAAATGGCGGCGCGTCTCTTCGTGAGCGAGGTTGTGACAAAATGGCGGCGCGTCGGGGAGCGAGCAGGGTTGGAGCAGAGACAAAATGGCGGCGCGTCGGGGAGCGGAGTTGAGACAAAATGGCGGCGCGTCGGGTGGAGCAGGGTTGAGACAAAATGGCGGCGCGTCGGGGAGCGGAGTTGAGACAAAATGGCGGCGCGTCGGGTGGAGCGAGGTTGTGACAAAATGGCGGCGTGTCGGGGAGTGAGGTTGTGACAAAATGGCGGCGTGTCGGGGAGTGAGGTTGAGACAAAATGGCGGCGCGTCGGGGAGTGAGGTTGAGACAAAATGGCGGCGCGTCGGGGAGTGAGGTTGTGCGGTTGAGTCCATTTTGTTCGTCTTCACAGTTGTTCTTGGATTATGTTTTTTCTCGTCATGTTAGATTTTGTTTCTTCTATAAAATGTTGTCTCCATGTGTCACAAACTTAGCTAAACGTGTGATCGTTGTGTAACTTTTTTAGCATTAGCGCTGATGAAGGAGAATAATAATAATATAAAAATAAATATTAATAATTGTAATAGGAAACAATCAGATTTATTTGTGTGGCTGTTTTTTCTGTGTTAACACAATGACCATCCTGAAGAAGCATCTTAAATATTAATAAAAGCTTAAAGAAAATAAACGTGTGTCTGTGTCTTTATAAGAAATGATCAAAACACAGTATTTCACCACTCTATTAAAAATAATTGTAATTGTATTTTAATAATCGTAATTATCACCAGGACGACAGACTCTGAGGCACAAACAGACCTTTAGTAACAAAGACGGCAGCAACGTGAAATCAAAACGTCAAAACAATGTTCAGATGTTCATCATTTAATCTTAAATATTATTTAAACTTCAACAAACTGCAGATTGTTCCAAACGTCTCAGGGGAGGTCACAGGATCCAGACTCCTGGACACAGATTCACGATATTCAATTCAAACACCAACAGAAATCTACTTTGTTCTCCCTCTTTACTTGTTTTACCCTGAAAAAGAAAGAATCTCGAGGATCCGTTTGTTTCTCTCAGGCAGGACTTTAATGCAGCGTCTTACACTGAACATTTCACAGGATGAAAATATGTCACGACGTTGGAGGAACAGCTTTTACTAAACAAACTACATTTATTCCTGACTGTGGCATATTAATAAGTTCTTATACAAAATAAAATAAAACAACAGAACAGAACAACAGATCACACTTACAGTCGTGTAACATGAGCCACAATGGAGCAGTGCAAATTCACAGAAAAACCTGAGTCTGAAAACTACAAAATACAAATATAAATGTTTCTTTAGCTTCAGTTTAACAAACAAACATGTTTTAACAATGTTCAGATTACCAACATTTAACCTTGTGACTTATATTTGTTTCTCTCACAGTGAGTGAAAACTTCACAATCTTTGAAACACAGGATCAGGATGAGAATCTGATCACTGACGATATGATCACACTTCATTTGAACAAGAAAATAAAACAATGCACAGTTTAGCAAACTGTTTATGTTGTTTTTAAGGCTTCTGTAAATGAATATTTATTGCACACTATTTTTCTCTCTTAGGATCAAATCACATTGTGAATTGCATCACTGTATTTGGCCCCAGCCACTTTTGCCTCTAAACGCTCCAAACCATTTTATTTTTTATTTATTTATTTATTTTTTTTGTGGTAACTCTTCCACGAGCAATTTTGCGAGAAGTTTTGCCTCAAAAATATGATATAAAGTAGTGCTGATTTGTGTTAAATGTTCTCAGTTCATGTGCGCCAACAACTCAACACCTCACTGATTCTCTGGAAGCTTTAAACAGCTCTGTAGTCCAAATAAAACGTATTTACTGTCAAAATGGCCAGCCCCATTCAAAATAATATGACCTAGCATGACGATGGCGGCACCCATGCTAAGGTGAACAGTCACAGAGTAGGAGTAAAATATTTTGTCTGGAAACTTCACTTCTTTCAAAAAGTTACTCATGTAAATGTAACAAAGGCTGTTTAAACATTATCTGCTGTATCAAAGTAGTAAATAACCCAGATATCTACAGTAATAAACCAGAATACACAACCTTCTCATCGAGTGATTGCCCTTCCTATTTTGGAGAAGAAGCCCGGCAGAGAGAAGCGAGTGTCCAGCACAAACACATCTGTGAGTCCCAAAGACTCGAGGTTCTGGAGCTCGTGGTGAATGTCGAAGGAGGGGTCATTGTTCAGCTGCATCAGCCTCAGCTGGTCTCTGGACCGGAGAAGATCCAAAGACCCTGAGCAGAGGACTAAAGACGGGAGGTAATCACCGATGGGAGCCAGGAAAAGCACAAGATGTTTTTCTACTTTCACATGACTCCCAAAGGCTCTGGCCCTGGTAAGTTTTCTAATGGCCTCTTTAATGTTTATGCTCAAAAGCAGAAAGACTTTATATCGAATGTTCTGATGATGGTCAAACCTGGTGAGTGCAGCCATGGCCACTGCCTCTAAGTGGGCTTTGGAGTATCTGTACACGAGGACCTGTTGGTGACAGTATAGCTCCACAGACTTCAGGGCCTGCTGGAGGTCTCCCAGAGCCTGTTCTATACAGTCTAGGTCCTGGTTGTCGTCCTGCTGGGACAGTCGTGCAAAGGCGCGGTTATAAAATGCGATGGCGGCCCAGCAGTGATCCTGCTCTATGGCCTTAGAATACATCCGGATACTGGCCTGGTACTGTCCCTGTTTACGCTGCTTGTTACCAAACAGAGTGTAGTGGTGCAGGTTTGACAGAGGAGGAAGTCCATTTTGGAGACTGTCTCTGGCTCGCTCCAGGTCTGAGGACAGTTTTCTCTTTTGGACGTCGCTGGGATCTTTGTCATTTTCGTTCATGAGGAGCCACAGGCCCCAGAACTCATGCAGTGCACTCACATCAGACTCTGCAGGCTGGTGGTTGTTGCTTTTGTAGAAATCATTGATGAAGTTGAGGTACTGAGTGAACAGTTCCTGCTTCTTTTTCATCTTCGGAATTACATTCTCCAAATAATTTTTCAACTCCTCTTCTACACTTTCATCTCTAATTTTTTTAGCCAACTCTATTCCAGTATCTGTCGTCCTGGTCAGAATCTCAGACAGTGTCTGGGACAAAGCAGTGTCCTCCTGATCACTGAGACGTAACCTCAGCTGCATCTCAAACAGGTCTCTGTATGCTGGTACTAGACTAATCAGGTCCTTCAGCAGCATCATCAGACCACCACATAGCAGCATCAGTTGGAGTGTTTCTGGGAGATGTTGAGAGCAGATGATGAGCTGTGCAGAGCCTGGATTGCCTTGTCTCCCTGTGCGTCCAAACGCCTGAGCCTCGACTCGGGCGTTCAGGGGCAGAAATGTCTGCAGCACAAACAGACCTCCAGCTGAATTCACAGAGTCAGAGATCTCCAGATCTGTGCCTCTTCCTGCCAGATTTGTGGCTATGATGACTTTTCCTGCAGTGACCTCATTGTTTGTCACTGCTTCATTGTCCATGTTGTTGCTGATGTAGAAGACTTTCTTATGGACTGAGCCTTCCAGAGCCTGGTGCACGACCTTGGCACGTTTGATGGTCTCACAGATGACCAGCACAGCCCTCTCTTCGCGGTAGGCAGTGGGGCGGGTTTGGACTTTTATCACCTCACAGATTTTCTGGAGCCATTCGTCCTCATCGTTGACGATTACTCCCTGCACCTCAAACAGTTTCCTACGTTTGAATGTGGGGATGTGGCAGGTGGTGATGCCGTTGTAGATCTTCTGTAATGTCTCAGTCTCCACCTTCTGGCCTAGAGTCCCAGTGACTCCATAGATCTGGTCTCCGTACATGTGGAGCAGACCCACGTTGGACATGAAGTTAGTAACAGCCGACATATCACTGAGCTTGTGTTGATGCTTCATTTGTAGAAACTGGTGCAGACCATCAGTCCACTCCATGGAGTTTTCCACCACACCGGTGCTGCTGAAGTCCACTGGCACAACCCCATGTCTCTCGATGACGTACTCGTGGTCATTGGTCATGTCTTGTGCCATAAATGCATTTTTAATCCAGTCTTCCAGTTTGAATTCAACATATTCTTTGAAAAACCCTGGCACATAGCAGCACATTTGGTCTGGTCTCACATCACATGGTGTAAACTGCAAATCACTTGTGATTTTTTCTTTAACCACTTTCACTGCAGTTTCTTTATCTGTATTAACGGACTGAGCTCCCTGACTGTTGGTGTACTGGTTCACAGTGTGCCAGATGTGAGCGAGGACAGGGCTGAGGTGTTGAAGTGCTGCCATTTCACTGCTCAAATACACAGTGTGGCAGCCTTTGTCCAGCATCAGAGAGTCCACCTCGTCCACTATGGCACACTGGAAAGACCTGTGTGCTCGGATGTCCTCTCTCCCAAAGTGATGTCGTAACCAGTCACCGGCAAACTCCTGAGCCGTCCCATAGACCACCTGACAATCATAGCACTTTTTAAGGTCAGAGATACCTTTGTTGATGTTACAACTCACACTGATATTTAGCTCTTTGTAGAAATGTTTCCACTCATCAAAGTCTCTCTGAGCTAAAACTGGAGAGCTGGACATGAGGTCCACTTTGTGTCCTTGCAGAGCTCGGAAGGCGGCAAACATGGCGACGATGCAGGTTTTTCCCTCTCCCGTCCTCACCTGAATCAAACGACCTTTTGCAGACAGAGCCATGAGGGTCCAGCTCACCATCTGCGTTAGTCTGGGAGTTATGTTCATCGTCTTCTTCACTGCAGCTACCAGCCTCTGCAGGACACTGGTGAGTTCATGTTTGTGGTTTGATTCTGAGTTCAATTCTAAAACTATTTGTTTGGCGTCATCGAGAAGTTTTTTATCGATTGTATTTTGTTGCTCAATTTCGCTGATTATTTCATCAAGTCCTTTGTCTGAATTTGCCCCTAAAGTTTGATGCAGTTGTTCATCTGTTACTGTCGTGTCTTGAATCAGTTCAATAAGAGTCTTTTCAGATATTGCCTCCATTTTAGACTTTTCAGATTTCCAGTTTGCAGTGATATGATTGATTTCTACACAGTGCAACATCTTCAGCATCCACAGCTGCAGGTCGACTTCTGTCTGTTTAGAGTTGAATCGTTTCAGTAAAGACGTAAACAGCTGAATGACCTCAGCCGGACTCCAGGAAAGATTTGTGACCAGTCCTTGAAGTTTGGTCAGGAGCTCCTCAGTGAGTGTCGGAGGTGGACGATCAGCCAGGTGGAATAATGACTCTCTGTCGGCCATCTTGGAAGGTGTGACCCTGAACATAACAAAAAGAAAACATGATAATACATGTAATTTCAAGTTTTCGGTTCATTATTTTGACTGTAGTAACTATAAACCACATCAGCATCGGCAGTAGGACTTTTTAAAAACAGGGTTCAGCTGCTTCTTCACACAGATGTTATTGCTTTGTCTGTACGGTTACACAGTGTAGCATTAAACTCATTCAAGTGGCGGACTCCCCTTTAGAGAAGATGCACAGAGCACTTTTAAAGGTTGGGAAAGTTGAATTGAGTTTAGTCTTTAAGTATATATTACATTAAAAGATTAAAACATAAAGCCCATTATGTTATGCTGGGAAATGGATCTGCAGTCCTATATCAAGAGTTTTTTCAGTTCTGAGACGTCCTTCCCTCTGACTATGATGGAGCCTTGCCAAAACTGCAAAATTACTGACATGCTATGAGCTGTTGTGTAAAACCTGTGTCACCTGTGGTGAAGGACAATGGCCCATTTAATTTCAATCGAGGCTTTGAGGCCTGATCACGAAGTTTGTGTTTGTGTTGGAGAGATGTGGAGGGTTTTGTGGAAATCTTTAAGTTACTAGTAAAAAAAACATGTGTTTGTTGTTGTAGGATAGCAAAAGGAAAAATCACTTCTGTCAACTGGGCAAAAGTCCTGAAGATGTTTAGCCGAACAACAATGTATTACCCTGTTTAATAACTAAATTGAAGACATATTTTTATGGAAGCTCTGAGTAGTAGGCCAAAAAAAAAAAAAGCTGCATCAGTTGGGCTCCATTTTGGGGTTTTTTTCTGTCCAAAGTGAGCTTGCAGCAATTTTTTTCCACTAACAGCTCAAAAAGTCCTTTATCATGTCTTTTTTTTTTTTTTACACTGACAAATGAAAAACCTAACACTCCAAAGGTGAAGTGTTTCCTCAGTATATTTGTTTAAATGCCAAGGCCAGGTGGAGTGGGCATTTAACTCATCAAGAAAGGCAACGAGAGGCTGGAGCTCAAGACCATCTCCTCAACTGAATTTAGAAGGATATTTATTCACTTTGACAAAATACACCAAAAAACACAATCTCGTCTTTACATGAGTTTTATTTTGTCTGAATAGTAAAGGGGGAAGTATGAATCAATAATTACACATCACACACTGTTCAGGATGAAGCCAAGTTCAGTCAAACTTCATTTATGAAGATGTTTTTCATTAAAAGTCAAAGACAGAGTGTTTTGCAGTAAATTCAGATCAGTCCTTCTTGTTCTTCCAAGTGCCTCAAACACTCTGCCCTCCACCTGCCTCCGCCCCAGTCGCTGGTCCTGATGTGGTAAAAGTCACGTGTCTGTGTTTCTGATTTGTGCCACAAAGCGACAAAGAGGCACAAAACTTTAACAGATCCACACCAACATGTTTGATTATGGCAGGTCCTTAGATCAAAAAAGTCTGAAATAATATTAATCTGCACAGTTTTTGTAGAGTTTTTGTTGGTGAACAGTGATGTTTTATTGTAAACTGATCCAACACAAAAACTGGAAATACACCAAACTTTAAAGTTGAATCTTTCAGGACAAATGTAGAATGTTTCCCATTAAAATATCTCAACTTTGACTCATTTTTACAGAACATTAGAATTTTCAGTTTTCAAACTGACATTTAAAGGATTAAAGTTTGATGATTTTTGATATTTTGAGACTGATCTTAAAATGTTGTTTTATTTTAGTTAAATCTTAAGATCAATGAAAACATGGAAGTCGATATTTTATTGCTGTTTTTGTGAGTGGACATTTCTGTCCTTATTGCCCCAAGTTTGTTTTTTTGTTTTTTTTAAAGGGAAGCCTGACGGTTTATACTATTTGTGATAAAAAACATTAATCTTTACATATAAAGAGTGAATTACCTGTGTGAGTTTGAAGATATTGTCCACGACTCTCCCTCTTCAGAGTGAACGACTCTCTCCAGAGTGAACGACTCTCTCCAGAGTGAACGACTCTCTCCAGAGTGAACGACTCTCTCCAGAGTGAACGACTCTCTCCAGAGTGAACGACTCTCTCCAGAGTGAACGACTCTCTCCAGAGTGAACGACTCTCCAGAGGGAGTGAGCTGTGCCTCATGTACCATCCGTCTGGAGGCAAAAGAAACTGTCAGATCCGTCAGTTTTACAAAACAGCAGAAAATGACACAGTGAGTTTAACAACGACGTGAATCACAGATTTACACATTTACATGAGTTTGACTGAAATGGATAAAACTGTTGTCAATTGTGTCATTTTATTTTTTTTAAGTAAGACTTGAAGTACAGTAGTACTGTGTGGTACAGTAGTACTGTGCAGTACATTTGTCTTAATCTTATTTGTAATGTAAAAAGTAGTAGTAGTAGTAGTACTCACCTGCTGTAGTTGGCAGAAGTCTGACAGGACTATCACAGGTTTTTTATATTGTCCAGAGTCACCTGGCCCTGCCCCTTGTGGAGTCGCCTGGCCCCGCCCCCTGGGGGATTACCATGACTTTCGCTTCTCAGACGCAGACAGAGCTGAAATGGTTTTGTTGAGTTTTGTAACGTTACTTCTAAACGTCATTGTTGATGAAGTTGATATAAAACTTCATCATGAAGTTGATATAAAACTGTTTTGAAAAGTTATTTCTTTGTCTGGAATGTTCCGCAGTCTGTCTTTAAACTCATCTGTCCTGCAAATACCTTCAAAACCCACAGATTCTTCCTGTGAGCAGAGCTCTCCACAGACCTGACCTGTAACTCGTCCGAGTTACACCGAGTCTGTGAGACACAGTCTGTGTGTCTCAGACTCTGTGTCTCACTGTCTCACTGTGACGGACTCTACACCCTCCTGAAGATCGTCACAGTCATGTCTGATTTCTCTTATGACGAGTTTATTTACAGTAAAACGTGCAGCACTTCTGAAAAATCATGTGACTTTGTGTCTTCACTCGACCGTGATCTTGAGACAGTTTTTCTTTCATTCTTGTATTTACAGAACAGCAGTTTAACAGGACAAGGCAAGTTTATTTGTACAGCACATACACAAGGTCATTCAAAGTGTTTTACAGAATAAGAAATTAACATTAAAATCACACAGATCAAAACATAAATAATCATCATGTGGAGCAACCAGTTTGTTGTTTGTTGTTTTTCTTTGCTGTGCTTTATTTTGCAAAGTTCATAGACGTATGTGAAGAGGAGCTGGTCACTGGAGGCTGATCTTTATAAATGTTTAAAGATGCTCTGTGTAACTTTCCTGAGGGGTCTGCAGGCTCTGGTCTCCATGGAGATGATGACATCACCTGTTCTACCAGGTTTATTCAAATACAGATGTTATTTTGCTCGTAAATGTCTTGAAAAGCACTGATACTGTGAGTCACCTCCACAGATCTTACCTGGGAGTTACTACTTGTCGTATTTGAAAATATCAGATTTTGTTTAAAGTTTATTTCAAGTTTAGTCCTTTTTGTCACATTCACTTTGAGTCATTTCTTGGACCATGACTTTGTACTTCTCCTTAACAGTAATATTATTTTAAAGTAAAGTTACATTTTTATTCTAAAGTGAAGTTTTGAAAACCAGCAGATTCTCAGAAATGTGTTTGATGATGGAAAATAACTCACCACAGTCACAACAAACAAATCAACCGAAAGTGAAAGTCTGTGGCACAAACTCGAGAACAAAAACACAAAAACACAAACAGGATCCGGGATGCAGGATGTTTGCAGTAAATCCCCCAGAATTCCCCTGTTATTACAGGAGGGAGGGAGTGAACGCTCTCACGACCAACGACTTTAAAAACTGTTTAATTCATTTTAAAGTTTATTTCTACGTTTAAAACAACTCGAGCCGAACCAAAGAGCCTCACATAAAAGTCAACAACAAATCTACAGACACACAGCACAGCACAGCACAGCACACAGGTACACAACAACACCTGTGTTAAACACCAGGAGGAGAGGCGGGGCTAGTGTTAAACACCAGGAGGAGAGGCGGGGCTAGTGTTAAACACCAGGAGAAGAGGCGGGGCTAGAGTTAAACACCAGGAGAAGAGGCGGGGCTAGTGTTAAACACCAGGAGAAGAGGCGGGGCTAGAGTTAAACACCAGGAGAAGAGGCGGGGCTAGTGTTAAACACCAGGAGAAGAGGCGGGGCTAGTGTTAAACACCAGGAGAAGAGGCGGGGCTAGTGTTAAATACCAGGGAGAAAAGGCGGGGCTAGTGTTAAACACCAGGAGAAGAGGCGGGGCTAGAGTTAAACACCAGGAGAAGAGGCGGGGCTAGTGTTAAACACCAGGAGAAGAGGCGGGGGTACAGTCTAGTGTTAAACACCAGGAGAAGAGGCGGGCTAGTGTTAAATACCAGGGAGAAAAGGCGGGGCTAGTGTTAAAACACCAGGAGAAGAGGCGCGGGCTAGTGTTTAAACACCAGGAGAAGAGGCGGGGCTAGTGTTAAACACCAGGAGAAGAGGCGGGGCTAGAGTTAAACACCAGGAGAAGAGGCGGGGCTAGTGTTAAATACCAGGAGAAGAGGTGGGGCTACTTTTTACTTAATTATACTTTTAACTATATACTTATACTTTTTAATTTGACTTTTTTGAGTTTAAACCTGGACTTGTGTTTTATTATAATCTTAAATCGTCGAGTCTGGTCCCAGTGGCTCTGGTCCCGCCTCTCGTCTGAATCTGCTCCGCCCTAAACCCACATCACAGCGTCGCCTGCTCTGATTGGACGAGCTCAGAATCTGCAGATTAGATTAAACGACTCACATCAGATTTAAACATTTTCAGGACAGTGACCCAACGAGTCGTGAACTTTTCATTTTTAATATTTAACTGACAAGAAAATTATTATTAGTATTTTTTGTTTTTCTGTTCTTCAATTTTATTATACAATTGATTATTATTATTAGTAGTAGTAGTAGTAGCAGCAGCAGTAGTAGTAGTAGTAGTAGTAGTAGTAGTAGTAGTAGCAGCAGCAGTAGTAGTAGTATTCTACAGTAGCAGTAGCAGTAGCAGTAGTAGCAGTAGCAGTAGCAGCAGTAGTAGTAGTAGTAGTAGTAGCAGTAGTAGTAGTAGTAGTAGTAGTAGTAGTAGTAGTAGTAGTAGTAGTAGTAGTAGTAGTAGTAGTAGTAGTAGTAGTAGTAGTAGTAGTAGTAGTAGTAGTAGCAGTAGTAGTAGTAGTAGCAGTAGTAGTAGTAGTAGTAGTAGTAGTAGTAGTAGTAGTAGTAGTAGTAGTAGCAGTAGTAGTAGTAGTAGTAGTAGTAGTAGCAGTAGTAGTAGTAGTAGTAGCAGTAGTAGTAGTAGTAGTAGTAGCAGTAGTAGTAGTAGTAGTAGCAGTAGCAGTAGTAGTAGTAGTAGTAGTAGTAGTAGTAGTAGTAGTAGTAGTAGTAGTAGTAGTAGTAGTAGTAGTAGTAGTAGTAGTAGTAGTAGTAGTAGTAGTAGTAGTAGTAGCAGTAGTAGTAGTAGTAGTAGTAGTAGTAGTAGTAGTAGTAGTAGTAGTAGTAGTAGTAGTAGTATTCATGAATCCTTTATTCTACAGGGAGCCTCTTGTGATGTAACGTCTAATTTTCAAAATTTACTTATTGAATCAAATGATTGAATTTACATAAAAATATCCAGAAAAACGTGATTTACCAGAGGCTCAGTTTGTGTTTTCTGGTCCTGATCTGGACTTAAACGTCACTGTTCGAGTGTCAGATCCTCAGACTCACAGGTCTGAGGTGTGATTCCAGCTCCACAGATAAATACTGTCGTTGTGTCCTCGGGCAAGACACTTACCCCCCTCACCTCAGTGAGTTTAAGTTTGTTACAAATATAACACAGTGAAATCATGTCTGTCTCATGATCCTCAGACTCATGTCACACTGATCTGTGTGAGTCTGGCGCCCTCTGGTGGTCAACACCAGAACCACCCTCACTCCTCGTGTTTCCTCCATCAACCTGCGGATTCTCATCTTTTTATTTCTGCAGAACATTTAACATTTAATCACATTTTATTTTCACATCGCGGAATTGAGACTGTTTTTTTTTTTTTTTTTTTTTTTTATAACCGTTTTACACCGTTTCACGCCTCATTTCTGTTTAAAGTCACTCCTGAGGGGCGTGTCCTGAGGGGCGTGTCCTCAGAGCCGTGTCCTGAGGGGCGTGTCCTCAGGCTCTGGACTCTACACCGGTCCAACGGCTCCAGGAACCGGCTCCAGGAGCCGGTCCGGGCGCATTCACTGAGCTCTGCTGGAGGAGGAGGTCCACACATCCTGGAGGAAAGAGCTTCAAAACAACAGCAGGATGTAGAACATGTAGAACATGTAGAACATGTAGAACATGTAGAACATGTAGAACATGTAGAACATGTAGAACACCGGGAATAAGTCCATCTCATGTCTGTATTTGTCATAAATCTGAACTTTCACAGGTGATATAAACTCACCTGTGAGGCTGTGTTTTGGTCCATTTAGAGAAAACACGTTTGGTCAGTTCACTTTTATTGTGAAAGGAAGTGTCCCGGAAGTTCACCTGTGACCACGCCCCCAGGTCCACGCCCCCGGGTCCACGCCCCCAGGTGCAGCTGCCTGACACAGGTGAGTCACATCAGCCCCATGTGCAGCAGGACACAGGATTTAAACTAAACTCAAGGGACATTTTTGTTTGGATCTGACATTTGAACAAAACTTTGATGAAATGATCCGAGCGACTCAGGTGAGTTTAAAGAAACTGGATTTACACGAGTTTAAAAGAAACAAAACAACAAAACAGATTTAAAGAAAAAACTGACTTCACCTGCAGGAAAAACTGTGTCAGGGACAGAGACAGAGACAGAGACAGAGACAGAGACAGAGACAGAGACAGAGAGACAGAGACACAGAGACAGAGACAGAGACAGAGACAGAGACAGAGACAGAGACAGAGAGACAGAGAGACAGAGAGACAGAGAGACAGAGAGACAGAGAGACAGAGACAGAGACAGAGACAGAGACAGAGACAGAGACAGAGACAGAGAGACAGAGAGACAGAGAGACAGAGAGACAGTGAGAGAGAGACAGAGAGACAGTATGTTTTTGGAGTATGTTTTTACTTCTGTACTTTTACTTCAGTTACAGAAGTGAGTCCTTCACCCTGTTCTGAGTTTGTTTGTTTGTTTGTTTGTTTGTTTGTTTGTTTGTTTGTTTGATCGTCTGTGAAATCTGCTTTAAACTGTTTCAGCCTCTGTATCTGCTTCATGTGTTTCACTCTGTTTATAAAAACACAATCGTCACAGTGTTCAGGACCTGAACACACTGGACACACTGAACACTCTGAACACTCTGAACACACTGGACACTCTGGACACTGAACACTCTGGACACTGAACACTCTGGACACTCTGAACACTCTGGACACACTGGACACACTGGACACACTGAACACACTGAACACTCTGAACACTCTGGACACTCTGGACACTGAACACTCTGGACACTGAACACTCTGGACACTCTGGACACTCTGGACACTCTGGACACACTGGACACACTGAACACACACTCTGACACACTGGACACACTGGACACTCTGGACACTCTGGACACACTGGACACACTGGACACACTGAACACTCTGGACACACTGGACACACTGGACACACTGGACACACTGGACACACTGAACACTCTGAACACACTGGACACACACTGAACACTGGACACACTGAACACTCTGAACACTCTGACACACTGGACACTCTGAACACTCTGGACACTCTGGACACTCTGGACACTCTGGACACTCTGGACACTCTGGACACACTCTGGACACTCTGACACTCTGGACACTCTGAACACTCTGGACACACTGAACTGGACACACTCTGGACACTCTGGACACTCTGGACACACTGGACACTCTGGACACTGGACACTCTGGGACACTCTGGACACTCTGAACACACTGAACACACACTGAAACACTGAACACTCTGGACACACTGCACACACTGGACACACTGAACACACTCTGGACACACTGGGACACTCTCTGGACACTCTGAACACACTGGACTGGACACACTGACACACTGACACACTGGACACTGGAACACACTGGACACTCTGGACACACTCTGGACACACTGGACACACTGGACACTCTGAACACTCTGAACACACTGGACACTGAACACTCTGACACTCTGGACACTCTGGACACTCTGAACACACTGAACAACTGGAACACACTGAACACTCTGGACACACTGAACACTCTGAACACACTGAACACTCTGAACACACTGAACACTCTGGACACTGAACACTCTGGACACTCTGGACACACTGGACACTCTGGACACTCTGGACACACTGACACTCTGGACACACTGAACACTCTGAACACACTGAACACACTGAACACTCTGGACACACTGGACACACTGGACACTCTGGACACACTGGACACTCTGAACACACTGAACACTCTGAACACACTGAACACACTGAACACTCTGGACACTCTGGACACACTGGACACTCTGGACACTCTGGACCTCTGAACACTCTGGACACACTGAACACTCTGGACACTCTGACACACTGGACACACTGAACACTCTGGACACACTCTGACACACTCTGGACACTCTGGACACACTGGACACTCTGGACACTCTGGACACTCTGGACACTCTGAACACTCTGAACACACTGAACACTCTGAACACACACTGGACACTCTGACACACACTGGACACTCTGGACACACTGGACACACTGGACACTCTGAACACACTGGACACACTGGACACACTGGACACTCTGAACACACTGAACACACTGAACACACTGAACACTCTGGACACTCTGGACACTCTGGACACACTGGACACTCTGGACACTCTGGACACTCTGGACACTCTGGACACTCTGACACACTCTGAACACTGAACACTCTGAACACACTGGACACACTGGACACTCTGGACACACTCTGGACACACACTGAACACTCACTGAACACACTGAACACACTGGACACTCTCTGACACACACTGGACTGGACACTCTGGACACTCTGGACACTCTGGACACTCTGGACACACTCTGGACACTGAACACACTGGACACACTGACACACTGGACACACTGGACACACTGGACACACTGGACACACTGGACACACTGGAACACACTCTGACACACTGGACACTCACTGGACACTCTGGACACTGAACACTGGACACACTGAACACACTGGACACTCTGAACACACTGGACACTCTGAACACACTCTGGACACACTGGACACACTGGACACTCTGAACACTCTGGACACTCTGGACACTCTGGACACACTGGACACTCTGGACACTCTGAACACACTGAACACTCTGGACACACTGGACACTCTGGACACTCTGAACACACTGGACACTCTGGACACACTGGACACTCTGGACACTCTGAACACTCTGACACACTGAACACTCTGAACACACTGAACTCTGGACACTCTGGACACTCTGGACACACTGAACACTCTGAACACTGAACACTGGACACACTGGACACTCTGACACACTGAACACACTGGACACTCTGGACACTCTGACACACTGGACACACAGAACACTGGACACTCTGAACACACTGGACACACTGGACACACTGGACACACTGGACACTCTGGACACTCTGGACACACTGGACACACACTCTGGACACACACTGAACACTCTGGACACTCTGGACACACTGAACACTCTGAACACTCTGGACACTCACACTCTGGACACTCTGGACACTCTGGACACTCTGGACACACTGGACACTCTGGACACTCTGAACACTCTGACACTCTGGACACACTCTGGACACTCTGACACTCTGGACACTCTGGACACACTGGACACACTGGACACAATCTGGACACACTGAACACTGGGACACACTGGACACTCTGGACACTCTGGACACTCTGGACACTCTGGACACACTCTGGACACTCACACTGGACACACTGGAACACTCTGGACACTCTGGACACACTGAACTGGACACTCTGGAACACTCTGAACACACTGACACTCTGGACACTCTGGACACTCTGGACACACTGAACACTCTGGACACACTGAACACTCTGGACACTCTGGACACTCTGGACACTCTGGACACTCTGGACACACTGGACACTCTGGACACTCTGGACACACTGAACACACTGAACACTCTGGACACTCTGGACACTCTGGACACTCTGGACACTCTGGACACTCTGAACACTCTGAACACTCTGAACACTCTGGACACTCTGGACACTCTGGACACTCTGGACACTCTGACACACTGGACACTGAACACTCTGGACACTCTGGACACTCTGGACACTCTGAACACTCTGGACACTCTGGACACACTGAACACTCTGGACACTCTGGACACACTGAACACTCTGGACACACTGAACACTCTGGACACTCTGAACACACTGAACACTCTGGACACACTGGACACACTCACTGGACACATCTGGACACACTGGAACACTGAACACTCTGGACACACTGAACACTCTGGACACACTGGACACTCTGGACACTCTGACACTCTGGACACACTGAACCACACTGGACACACTGGACACTCTGGACACTCTGAACACACTGGACACTCTGGACACACTGAACACTCTGGACACTCTGGACACTCTGGACACTCTGAACACTCTGGACACTCTGGACACACTGGACACTCTGGACACACTGGACACACTGAACACTGGACACACTGGACACTCTGGACACTCTGGACACACTGAACACTCTGGACACTCTGAACACTCTGAACACTCTGGACACTCTGGACACTCTGGACACTCTGGACACACTGAACACTCTGACACACTCACACTGGACACTCTGAACACTGGACACTCTGAACACTCTGGACACTCACTCTGGACACTCTGGACACACTGAACACTCTGGACACTCTGGACACACTGGACACTCTGGACACACTGGACACTCTGGACACTCTGGACACTCTGAACACTCTGGACACACTGGACACTCTGGACACTCTGAACACTCTGGACACACTGAACACTCTGGACACTCTGGACACACTGAACACTCTGGACACTCTGGACACACTGAACACTCTGGACACTCTGGACACTCTGGACACACTGAACACTCTGGACACACTGAACACTCTGGACACACTGAACACTCTGAACACTCTGAACACTCTGGACACTCTGGGACACTCTGGAACTCTGGACACTCTGAACACTCTGGACTGAACACTCTGGACACTCTGAACACTGGACACTCTGACACTCTGACACTCTGGACACTCTGGGACACTCTGGACTCTGGACACTGGACACTCTGAACACACTCTGACACTCTGAACACTCTGGACACTCTGAACACTCTGAACACTCTGGACACTCTCTGACACACTCACTCGGACACTCTGGACACTCTGGACACTCTGGACACTCTGGGCTGTTCACTCTGTTCACTTCTGTGACAGGTGTAGACGGGTGATGGGGACATGTGTTTTTATATATATCTCCTTTTAAAACAAACCTAATGCTCTTTTCTTCTGTCAGAGGTGAAGCTCTGGAGTAAAATGCTCATGAGACTTTCTCAAAGTCATTTTCAAGACCAGCACCAGGTAAATGTGCTCACCTGTGTTCACCTGCTCAGGTGAGGTGTTCACCTGCTCAGGTGAGGTGTTCACCTGCTCAGGTGAGGTGTTCACCTGCTCAGGTGAGGTGTTCACCTGCTCAGGTGAGGTGTTCACCTGCTCAGGTGAGGTGTTCACCTGCTCAGGTGAGGTGTTCACCTGCTCAGGTGAGGTACACGTCATTTTTACTCTCTTGTCAGTGTCTGGAGAGACGTTCACTCTGGATTTTCTGCAGCCAAACAACCAAAAAACAGAGACTAAATAATAAATATGTGAATAATGAATAAAAACAGGACGTGGATGTGTCTCTGCTGTGGGCAACAATTTTATAAAAAATAAAAAAAAATCCTCAGTGTTGGGAAGTAACTGAACACATGTACTCAGAGTATTTTGAATACTCGAGTAACTGTCCTGCATCGCTCTGAAGCGTCTCATTCTGTTTGTTCTGAGGCGTCTCGCTCTGAAGCGTCTCGTTCTGAAGCGTCTCGTTCTGTTTGTTCTGAAGCGTCTCGCTCTGAAGCGTCTCGCTCTGAAGCGTCTCGCTCTGAGGCGTCTCGCTCTGAAGCGTCTCATTCTGTTTGTTCTGAGGCGTCTCGTTCTGAAGCGTCTCGTTCTGAGGCGTCTCGTTCTGAGGCGTCTCGTTCTGAGGCGTCTCGTTCTGAGGCGTCTCGCTCTGAGGCGTCTAGTTCTGAGGCGTCTCGTTCTGAAGCGTCTCGCTCTGAAGCGTCTCGTTCTGTTTGTTCTGAAGCGTCTCGCTCTGAAGCGTCTCGCTCTGAAGCGTCTCGCTCTGAAGCGTCTCGCTCTGAGGCGTCTCGCTCTGAGGCGTCTAGTTCTGAGGCGTCTCGTTCTGAAGCGTCTAGTTCTGAGGCGTCTCGTTCTGAAGCGTCTCGCTCTGAGGCGTCTCGTTCTGAGGCGTCTCGCTCTGAGGCGTCTCGTTCTGAGGCGTCTCGCTCTGAGGCGTCTCGTTCTGAGGCGTCTCGCTCTGAGGCGTCTAGTTCTGAGGCGTCTCGTTCTGAAGCGTCTCGTTCTGAAGCGTCTCGCTCTGAAGCGTCTCGCTCTGAAGCGTCTCGTTCTGTTTGCGTCTGAGGCGTCTCGTTCTGAAGCGTCTCGCTCTGAAGCGTCTCGCTCTGAAGCGTCTCGTTCTGTTTCTCGCTTCTGAAGCGTCTCGCTCTGAAGCGTCTCGCTCTGAGGTCGTCTCGTTCTGTTTGTCGTTCTGAAGCGTCTCGCTCTGAAGCGTCTCGCTCTGAAGCGTCTCGCTCTGAGGCGTCTCGCTCTCTCGCTCTCTGAAGCGTCTCGCTCTGAGGTCGTCTCGCTCTGTTCTCTGAGGTGTCTCGTTCTGAAGCGTCTCGTCTGAGGAGGCGTCTCGCTCTGAGGCGTCTCGCTCTGTTCTGAGGTGTCTCGTTCTGAAGCGTCTCGCTCTGAAGCGTCTCGCTCTGAGGCGTCTCGCTCTGTTCTGAGGTGTCTCGTTCTGAAGCGTCTCGTTCTGAAGCGTCTCGCTCTGAGGCGTCTAGTTCTGAGGCGTCTCGTTCTGAAGCGTCTCGCTCTGAAGCGTCTCGTTCTGTTTGTTCTGAAGCGTCTCGCTCTGAAGCGTCTCGCTCTGAAGAGTCTCGTTCTGTTTGTTTTGTTCTGAAGCGTCTCGCTCTGAAGCGTCTCGTTCTGTTCTGAAGCGTCTCGCTCTGAAGCGTCTCGCTCTGAAGCGTTTCGCTCTGAGGCGTCTCGCTCTGAAGCGTCTCGCTCTGAAGCGTCTCGCTCTGAGGCGTCTCGCTCTGAGGCGTCTCGCTCTGAGGCGTCTCGCTCTGAGGCGTCTCGCTCTGAGGCGTCTCGCTCTGAGGCGTCTCGCTCTGTTTGTTCTGAAGCTCCGTGTGTTTGTATTTTGACACTTTTGTGTCGTTCTGTTTCTGGTTTGGTTTTAATATTGTTTATGTTCTATATTTAAACATGATCTTGTGTCAGACCTTCACTGTTTCACTGACGTTCTGTTGTGTTGTTGTTGTGTCGTCCTGTTGTGTTGTTGTTGTTGTGTCGTCCTGTTGTGTTGTTATTGTGTTGTTGTGTTGTTGTGTTGTTGTGTCGTTGTGTCTTGTCCTCAGTGGGTTGTAGATCATGGACACTCATCTCTCTGCAGCAGCTCAGGTAAAAATAAACATCTATTTTTAGTTTGATAGATCAGATGTGTGTGTGTGTGTGTGTGTGTGTGTGTGTGTGTGTGTGTGTGTGTGTGCTGTTGTGTGTGTGTTGTTGCTGTGTGTGTTGTGTGTTGTGTGTGTGTGTGTGTGTGTTGCTGTGTGTGTGTGTGTTGTGTGCTGTTGTGTGTGTGTGTGTGTGTGTGTGTGTGTGTGTGTTGTGTGTGTGTGTGTGTGTGTGTGTGTGTGTGTGTGTGTGTGTGTGTGTGTGTGTGTGTGTGTGTGTGTTGTGTGTGTGTGTGTGTGTGTGTGTGTGTGTGTGTGTAGTGTTGTACTTGTGAATGACTCGTCTCGATCTTTGTGTCACTTCTCGTCTCAAACTTGTCGTGTTTGTGTTGAAAATCCAGTTTGTCGAGTCGTGTGTCGTCAGATCAGAGACAAAAATAAAAATGTCTTTGTGTCACAGAGCGGAGTCCACGGCTCCTCCTCCTCCTCCTCCACCTCCTCCACCTCCTCCACCCCCTCCCTCCTCCTCCAACCCCCACCTCCTCACCTCCTCCTCCCACCTCCACCTCCTCCACCTCCTCCACCTCCTCCAACCCTTCACCTCCTCACCTCCTCCACCTCCACCTCCTTCACCTCCTCACCTCCTCCACCCCTCCTTCACCTCCTTCACCTCCTCCACCCCCTCCACCTCCTTCACCTCCTTCACCTCCTCCAACCCCTCCACCTCCTTCACCTCCTCCAACCCCTCCACCTCCTCCTCTGCGGTGAGCTCAGTGCCTCCTCGTTCTCTCTCCTCGTCTGTTTGTTTCAGGTTTATTTTTGAAGTGCTGCTGGTTTCATGAGGTCAGAGCTTCTCCTGGAAAGTTCCACAGTGCGACATTAAACTGAGGTGTTTCTGATGCTCACACGGCCCAGAGGAGCCTGGAGTGTTGGGTTCTTGTTAGCGGAGTCGCCTCTCCACAGATCTAAGCTGTACCTTGTGGCTGCTTCGTCTGCTCGTCTGTGGAGTTTGAGATGGTTCTAATGCCGCACTGTGGAACATTCCAGGCATCAGCATTTTACACATTTCAGGCATTTTTCTTGCTAAAACAAACAGTTAAATGTTTTTAGTGAAGCTCAGAATCAGATTTAACAAACAGGAAAAAATGAAACAGATGAACCCGAGGCTCTGAGTTTAATGCCGCACTGTGGAACATTCCAGACCCAACGATAACATCTCAGATAAAACATTTCTGATGTTTGATAGCGACTCCTCTCTGACCTCATCGTGGTGAGTCATCAGGATGTTCTCAGTGCTTAGTTTATAAGAGCGGAGGTTTGCGGTGACGGTAAAGCTAACAACAATTAGCATGCCAACCACATACTTCCTGATTATTGACCATGAAACACTTAAATAATTAGATGCTGACAGCGCACAGCGACTTATTTTAACCTCAAGAGCCTCATGGTGCACAGGACCTTTTAAGATGTTGGATTTCTTCAGCTGGATTCTGCTCTAACCTGTTTTTATTTTATCTCAGGAAAACGCCGTTCGCCCGGAGGAAAATTCTGCTCAAACCTGGACAGACTCTTCAAACGTGGCCTCCATTTTTGACCCTCCTCCTGAGTTTCAGAGTTCACCGATGTTCCCACGGAGCTCCAACCCCCTCCCACAAAACGACTTATTTCAAAACTTCTCTGATCCAGCTCCAGATACTTTCCAAAAGTCAAAATTCTCCTCAGAGTTTCTTGACGTGACTCTGGATTCGCCGGATTTATTCAGAACTTCGCAGACGTCCGCCTTGCTCAACGGCAGCAAGTCAGAAACGGAGGATTTATTCGCAGCAGCTCGTTCAAAGGAAGTGAACCAGTCTCTCACCGACGCCGACAGTTTGTTCCAGCCCAAACCAGCCGCAAACCCATTTCACCCAGAACATTCCGGTAATAATGACGATAAGGAAAACCCAGTCGCTGGCGAATGTTCAAAGCAACGATCTTTTCACCACAAACTCAAACGACAAACTGGATCTTTTCTCCCCGCTTTCCAGTTCGAGCAGCGTGGACCCTTTCCCGAGTCGCGTCACGAGGGATATCGACTTTTCCAGCTTCGAAGATCCGTTCACAGATTCTCCTTTGAAATTCACAGATCCTTTCCAAGACGCGTCACTGGACACTTCTGATGTTTTTAGTCCCGTTTCGCCCAAAACAAACGGCGTCGTTGATGCGGTTAAAGTTCCTCCGAGCCGACCCAAACCTCCGAGGCCCGTCCCTCCGGTCCAGGCCCTCGAAGCGACCGCCCCCCATCATCGGACAAACCCAAAGAGATCGTCCTGACCACGCCAAAGGGCTCCCAGCACAGCATCCTGCAGCCCACGCCGCTCGTCCAGGCCAACAGCCAGTGCTCCTCTCCAAACCAGTCGCCGACGCTCACACACGTACGTCCTTTTGACTTATTTTACATTTTTCAATATCGACGACACGGAGTTCGATGAGCTCTAGAGAAATGAACGTTTCTAATATCTAGACCGGCCTTTGTTCAGTTACTGTCGACTTTTGTATTGATAAAAATGAAAGTGGCTTGTCTCCATGGATACAGAGAAGTTAAATGCCGCAATGGGGAACATTCCAGGCACCAGTAGTTCCATTGATTCTTAATCGTAGAACTGTTGTAAAAATCTGTCACTGGACAAAAAGTTGTAGGAGTGAAGACATTTGGCTGCTCGTCCAAGCCGCGGCTTGGACGAGCAGCCAAACGTCTTCACTTCTACAAGACACTTCTTCAGCTCTGGTCAGATTCCAAGCTACTGACTCGCTCTGTTGTTCCCTTTGTTTCCTTTGTTTGCTTTGGGTCTGAGGATGGAGTTATAAATTGGAGATAAATTACGTCTAAAGCCCCGATTTCTGCTCAAGGAAGGACTGTGTTTTTGTGGCCCAGAACAGCTGCGCTCTTCTTCTGTTCTCTGTAGATTTGTTGTTGACTTTTCTGTGAAACACTTTGGTTCAGTTCGAGTTGTTTTAAAGGTTTTTTATAGAAATACTTTGATTAAACTGAAAATAGAACACAAAACTCTGAAACCTACTATAGACTTAAAGGTGCACTGTGGAACTTTTCCTGTCTGGATGGAGATGCTTTTGCTCTGCCAGGAAAGTCAAAATGGCATTAAACTTGTCTGTTGCTATGACGACGAGTAGGTGGTGTTATATAGGTCAGATCTGTGGAAAAGTGACCACGCCCACAGTGAAAATTGTTTCCCAATAAAACACCTGTAAATGTTAATTAAGTTTAATGACCCGCTGACACGGAACATTCCAGACAAATAAATCACACCGACCACAGGCCGTCGAGCTAACAGACGCTACGCTAACATGAAGCACACTTCACTTTGTCCCTCGTTTCTCTCCAGGTGCCGACCTTCAGACGTCCTCCCAAGCCCCTCCCACGCATCAGACGCTCTCGGACCTCCGTCGCCTCCGTCGCCTCCGTCACCTCCGACACCACCGACACCACCGACTCGTCCAAACCCACGTCCCCCGATAAACCTCCCAAACCCCAGAGGCCCGCCCCTCCTGCCCGGGCCGCGCTGGCGACGCTCAAAGTCAGTATCTCTGCATGTTCTGTGGATTATCCCCGTTACCATGGTAACGAGTCATAACAATGACGAGCCATAACGAGTCCATAACACGACACCGAGCTCGTTACAGACGTGTTTGTCATGGCTCAGGGTCAAGTATCGCACCACAAACCGAACACACTGCCCAATAACCACAAAAGTTCCAAAATATGACTTTATATTCTTTGACCTCAAACTTACATTTTTATTTTGAGGGTCAAACTCAAATTCACAAAGGGACAGAATTAAAAACATGTTGCTTGTTTTTCAGAAGAGGGTTAAATGTGAGACGATGCTAATGAGGGGCAACAGAAGTGGAGGGGGCAAAGCATTCTGGGATTTGTAGTATTAGAGGTGCATGCTCTATACTGGTTTGACATTTACATATTTGATATGATCTCGCGGCCAAATATAATTATATAAAGGGCCAAATTTGGCCCAGGGGCCTGAGTCTGACACGTCTGGTCCACATACTTCATACTGTAAGTTTCACAGCTCCACAACAACAACGGTCATGTTTTTGTGTCTCATCGATGTGGTACTCTACAGCCCCGCCCCTTTCACAGTCTCCAGCCCCGCCCCTTTCACACTCTACAGCCCCGCCCCTTTCACAGTCTCCAGCCCCGCCCCCTCCACAGTCGGTTGCAGAAGTGCATCATGTTTCTCACAGACTTCACCCTCTTCCCTCGTCTGAATGAAGCTGCTCACATTGTTTTTTTTATTTCCTTGTTTCAGTACGTGTCTGAACCTGTTGAAGCGGTGCCGTCCTCAGACCTCGGTCCAGACCTCGATCCAGACCTCGGTCCTCACCTCAGTCCGGACCTCAGTCCTCCCAAACCTCCTCCCAAACCCGCAGGTCCCAAACTGTCCCCAAAGTTCCCGTTCAAAGCGCCTCAGCTGCAGGCTCCAGTCGTGCGACGCAAACACAAGAAAACTGTAAGAGCCTGAGTAAAGTTTATGTTTGTCACGATTTAAGTGAGAATGAAAGACGGAGGAGCCGTGTGTAAAGACGTGTTCACATGTGGAGCTCTGACCTCGAGCGTCAGGCTGAAGGTCACGTCTCATTTTGTCTTTTTCTGAATTTAAATCAGGACCAGGTGGATCCGGAGAATTACGTTGTTTTTGAGAACATCCTTCTCATCGGGCAGGTCCGTGTGAACGAGTCTGTTTTGAGTTTTTATTTGGACTCATGTCGTGACTCAGATGTTTGTTTGGTGTAAACCCTGAAACAGGAGCAGTGTGTGGAGGACTGGCCCGAGGACAGTCCTGAGGTCCAGCCCGACTTCAAACCTGTAAATCAAACTTTTAAAACATATTGATGATGTTTCTGTCTGAGACTCACGGTTTTCTCTTGCAGCGCGGGACGCTCCGCCTCCGCAGAGAGTCACTGATGGTAATAAAACAGTTTCACTTTAAAATAGTTTAAATAAATCTGTTTTTAATGTGACGCTCGTCTGTTTCAGGCCAGAACCGACTCGGAGAACGACGACCCTGAAGCTCCGGACGGCGGCTCCAAGGCGAGTCTCCAGAAGATTTAAAGACTGAACAGTTTGACTCAGTTTTTACTTTTTACAGTTTTCACACAGAATCAAATATATGAAGTAAGACGTTTGAAACTCTGGATTTTCTGGACCATGAGTCGCACTTTTCTCAGAGTTTGGCCCGAGGTGCGACTTCGGTGTGAAATGTGTGAAACTCCTGAAAATCCAGAGTGATGTAAAGAAGCGTCTGATCTGGAGGTTGCTGGTTTGAATCCCGCTCTCGACATAAACATGAGTAGAACAGATCCTCAGACTCGCAGGTTGTCGGTGTGATTCCTGCTCCACAGATGAATTCTGTGGCTGTGTCCTTGGGCAAGACACTTACCCCCTCGTCCCAGTGTCTGTGCAGAGGTTTGAGTCTTGACGGTGGAAAAGTGCTGTATAAAAATATTTAGTAAAGTTATTTTGAACAATCCCATTTTTTGACAGTGGGCGGAGACTTTGAGGATTTGAATTTAAAATAAAAAATATATATTTAGTGTTAGTTATTTAACTTTTCCACATAATTCCATTTCTCTTACTTCATGTATCTGATGTTTTCTGGATAAAATGTAGAAAGTTAAAAAAAAAAACATAGAATAAGACGATGTCCAAACTTTTGATTCGTACGTTTTTTAATTTTTATTTATCAAACTTTTAACAAAATGTTCCACAGAAAAAGGAAAAGAGGTTCAGCTTCTCCATCGCCTCCAGAAGAGAGTCAAAGGTGAAAAACAAACACACACAAACAAATAAACTTAAACAAACAAAACCTGTTTCTTTTACATGTAAAATAAAGCCTCAGTCTGACGTGTTTTACAGTTTGTTTGGACACTTTGCTCTGACCCTGAGACTCAGTGTTTTAACAGAATTGTTCACACTGAATGTGAAGTTGTGAAACTGGTTTTGAGTCTTTGTTGTTCGTGTTTCAGGGCTGGTCTTCAGATGAGTGTACGAGCAGAAGCAGAACTCCTCTGAGCTCACGCAAATCATCCAGGGTAAAACAACACCAAACAAAACCAAACTAAACCAAAGAAAACCAAAGAAAACCAAAGAAAACCAAAGAAAACCAAATAAAACCAAAGAAAACCAAACCAAAGAAAACCAAATAAAACCAAACTAAACTAAACCAAACTAAACCAAACCAAATAAAACCAAACTAAACCAAATAAAACCAAACTAAACCAAACAAAACTAAACCAAACGACACCAAAGAAAACTAAACTAAACTAAAAAAAAAACAAACTAAACTAAACCAAACTAAACGTCCCTTTTATTCAAACTGGTGGAAACTAGATTTTTCTCATTTTTCTGTGATAAAAACCTCACATTTGTGTTCTGTTTTCAGGAGTATTTCACTGACAGCCCGTACTCTTCTCAAGAGATAAAGAAAGACGATAAAGACGATCCAGAACAATGGGGAGAGCACAAGGTAAAGAACCACTGACAGATCACTGACAAACGAACCACAGACGGACCACAGACGGACCACAGACGGACCACAGACGAACCACGAACAACGACACATGAACCACTGCAGACCAGACCGTGGACTGTGTGTGAACACATGGAGCTAACCTGCTAGCATAGACTGTTTATATTAAAGGACATGGCTAACCTGCTAGCTACCACGTTCAAACAGGAAGTGACCATGGTGCACTCTGGCTCCAGTTCACTTTCTATTGAAAAACTGTCTCTCTCTCTGCGTCCTGTCAGACTCATGTTGGTCTTAAATGTTCGTCTTGACCCTCGACATGATCCTGGGTTTTGTTTCGTTCTCGTGTCAAAGTAAACTTCTCGTTATGATGTAATTATACATTTGATTTTATGTAGAAACCTCATTTTAAAGACAAAGTGAACAGTTTACTGAGGAGGGCGTCGGCGGCAGCGTCTCTGTCCGATCACAAACACGCCAACGGAAACGTACCTCGAGAAGCTAAGGTAAGTCACATGACCAGGACACAGACAAGAAACGCACAGACAAGTCAGATCTATGGAGCAGGATATTTTGAATTATGTAATAAAGAAAAAAAGTGAAATAACTTTAAGAAATATATTTAGTGGACTTATTTCACTTTTTTTTTTAACTGTATAACTCCATTTGTTACTTCATAAATCTGATAAATTCTGTTTGTATAAAATGTATAAAATAATAAAAATAAATCAAAGTTTTGCCTGGTGGTGTTTTTCATAAATGAGATAAAGTTTAAATGAAAATGTTTTTATTTCTCGAGGATCCTGAGTTTAAGAAGAGCCTGAAGGACTCGTTCAGACGCCACTCGGAGGTAACGACTGTAACAGACTTAAAGACACATTACGTCACTTTTCTGCTGGAGATATTATCACTGTGCCTGGAATTTTCCGCAGTGTGGCTTTAAACCTGTACGTCCTGTTGGAGAGTGACTGGAATATTTTCACTTTGTGTCGATTTGTACGAGATGTTTGTTTAATTATGACGTGATCAGGGAGGTTCATGTTACACCTTTGACTTTTGAACGAACCAGAAAGAAAAACGATCAGAGGAAGATAATGGGGCAAACAAAACATTAGAAATACATTAAAAAATAAATTATGAACAAATACAAAAAAAAAAAAAAAAAAAAAATTAAATATGAATAAAATATTAAACAAAATTTATAATACATAGATAAAATAAAATATAAAGAAATAAATACAAATATAAAAATGATAAATAAAAAATAAAAAAAAACATAAATGTCTCCTCCTCCATGAGACGGGCAGGTGGACGAGCCTCTGCCAGAAAAGTTCCGTAGTGCAGCTTTACTGCAGTAACGATGTGGTTTTAATGACAGGGGACGACGCTGGAGCCGCAGTCGGGAGAGAGCGGAGACGAGGCTCAGTCTGTGAGTGTTTGACCCACCACTAGAGGGCGCACGTGAGCCCTGACACTGTTTATCCTGTTACACCACCACTAGAGGGCGCACGTGAGCCCTGACACTGTTTATCCTCTTTAAACCACCACTAGAGGGCGCACGTGAGCCCTGACGCCAAACTAACGACGTAACATCAAATCTGTTTTTTATTTTTGTCTTTTCAGAAAAAGTCCAAACTGAAGAATCTAAAACTTCTGCGGAATAAAGCGTTTAACTTCAGCAAGGTACTTACAGCATCAGTGTTTGACTTTAAAGCCACAGTGTGGAACTTTTTAACAGGCTCAAATAACTGTGAGGGGGCTCGCGTCTCCACAGACCTGACTCTCTTTGGCTACATTACTCCACAGTGTACAAACATGTCTGTCTGCTTGGAGAATGTCCCCATGTGTGACTTTAACTTTCTCTTTCAGTGGAATCATTCAGGTGACGTGCCACCTCCAAAAAGTTCCACACTGTGGCTTTAAATGAGCAGCAGTGATTTTCTTGATGTTTTGGTAAAAGTTTGGTGGTTTTGTGTTTTCAGAGCAGTGAGGACGAGTCTAGAGGAGCTCACGGCTTCACGGCCCGGAAACACTCCCAGGTCAAACATCTGAGCTTCATGTAGACCAAAAGCACCACGTCTCTCATCTCGCCTCTCATCTCTCGCCTCTTGAATCTCGCCTCTCGAATCTCGCCTCTCGTTTCTCGCCTCTCGTTTCTCGCCTCTCGTTTCTCGTCTCTCGTCTTTTTCTTTTTCTCACTGTCGTGTCGTGTTTTCAGGACGACTCGTTTGGACACACCGACTACGCCACACGGAAGAAATCTATGGTATTATTTTAAAACTGAATCAAAAACATGATGGAAAAAGTGGAGAAAGTTTAGTGTGAAACAAAGACGGAGGTTCAGCACATTCAGACTGAAGAGCAGGAAACGTGGAGTAATAAGCTCGAGACGACAAATATTTGATCATCTTTATTGAAAAACTGACATTAGGTGTCAGCAGCCGACATTTACTTTGTCAAAAAATATTTAGAAGTTACTGAAGTGTTTTCTTTACTTCATAAGTCCTTGTCCTTCATATTTCTTCATAAATCTGTGTTTTATTCTGTGTAAAATGTAGAAAGGAAAACTAAAAAGTAAAAAACCCAGAATGAGGAAAACGGGTCAAATATCAGATGAAGAATCACAGTTTTGCTTCTGTATTTGTGTTTTTTGTGCTGCAGGACGATGGACTGGACCTGAGCCCGAGTCTCCGGTCGCTCAGGGTAAAGATGAAAAATACGACAGTTTATATTTTTACATAAAGTGAATTATATCCACACTTTTATTTCTAGAGATGTCTGAGCTGAATCTAAAGTTGGATTTGTTTCTCAGGCTGATTATTCTGAAAAGTCCAAAAGTCTGGACGAAGACGAGGAGGATTCTGAAGATGAAGAGCTGAAGGTTCGTTTAAAGTTTTAGTTTAAAGTTTTAGTTTAAAGTTTTAGTTTAAAGTTTTGTTCAAACTGTTTCACACAGCGACACTGAGTCACTTGAATTCGACTTTATTATGATCTAAAGGTTTATTTCTGGCTCCGGTCGTGGTGTTTTTCCACTGATCTGAAAGTTGTGGGTGTGATTCCGTAGATCTCACAGATGAATGTTGTTGTGTCCTTGGGCAAGACACACTGTTCCCCCGTGTGTGAAGGGGGAGGGTTTGTTGTCCTAAAGTGTTTGTTTTCCTCTAGTCAGAACATGCCTCTAGTTGTACTTTTTATGCTGGTCTCATCTTCTCTGAGCTCTTAAATGCTCTGTTGCATTTTGCCTGGATTGTTGCGTCACAGGTAAAAGTTCACTGACCCTGAACACTTCATACTGAACAAACAGTTTACACAGAATCAAACTCTTTATCATGTGTTAAGGCTGTGAGTACGTTTGGGGGCCTGGTTGTTCTGGGGGCCTGGTTGCTTCTGGGGCCTGGTTGTTTTCTCGAGGGGGGGCCTGGTTGCTCTGGGGGCCTGGTTGTTCTCTCGGCCTGGTTGTTTGGGGGGCTGGTTGTTCTGGGGGCCTGGTTGTTCTGGGGGTACGTTGCTCTAGGGGCCTGGTGTGTTCTGGGGGCCGGTTTGTTCTGGGGGCCTGGTTGTGTTAGGGCCTGGTTGTTTTCCTTAGTACGGCCTGGTGGTTCTGGGTGTTGGGGAGTACCTAGTTGGCCTGGTTGCTCTGGGGGCCTGGTTGGGGGCTCTGGGGGCCTGGTTGTTCTTCTGGGGGCCTGGTTGTTCTGGGGGGGCTGGTTTGTTCTGGGGCCTGGTTGCTCTGGGGGCCTGGTTGTTCTGGGGGCCTGGTTGTTTTCTCGAGTACGTTTGGGGGCCTGGTTGCTCTGGGGCTGGTTGCTCTGGGGGCCTGGTTGCTTGGGGGCCTGGTTGCTCTGGGGGCCTGGTTGCTCTGGGGGCCTGGTTGCTCTGGGGGCCTGGTTGTTTTCTCGAGTACGTTTGGGGGCCTGGTTGCTCTGGGGGCCTGGTTGCTCTGGGGCCTGGTTGCTCTGGGGCCTGGTTGCTCTGGGGGCCTGGTTTGTTTTCTTGAGTACGTTTGGGGGGCTGGTTGTTCTGGGGGCCTGGTTGTTCTGGGGGCCTGGTTGTTCTGGGGGCCTGGTTGTTCTGGGGGCCTGGTTGCTCTGGGGGCCTGGTTGCTCTGGGGGCCTGGTTGCTCTGGGGGCCTGGTTTGCTCTGGGGGCCTGGTTGCTCTGGGGCCTGGTTGCTCTGGGGCCTGGTTGCTCTGGGGCCTGGTTGCTCTGGGGCCTGGTTGTTCTGGGGGCTGGTTTGCTCTGGGGCCTGGTTGTTCTGGGGGCCTGGTTGTTCTGGGGGCCTGGTTGCTCTGGGGGCCTGGTTGTTCTGGGGGCCTGGTTGTGGGGTTGGTGGAGGTGGGAGGAGTCATTGACACATTTTGGCCGTTGTTTTTCACAAATATATAAATTATTTGGGGGTTTTTTTTGCTCCTTTTGCAGATTTTTACGACATATTTCAGGCCCCAGTTTTAAAAAGTCAAAATAAAACTTAAAATTCAGTAAAATGTTTGTAAAATGTGGAGATTTTTATTGACACGTGTCTGTTTTGTTTTAGAAATCGTCCAAACTGAAGATGAACCAGTCGACTGAAAACCTCGACTCTCAGGACGATCATAATGTTCGGTTTAGAGTTTTTAGAGTTTTTACACTTACATCTGGTTTTATAATTGTGAAAATATCTAAACTCGTGTATTTTGTGACAGGGTGAATTTGAATTTGAAGATGTCGACGCTCTTAAAAAACAGGGTCTGAGTCCGACTGAGGCGAACGACGATGGACTCGGCGTCTCTAAACCGGTAAAACCAAAGAAACATCAGATCAAATAAATAATGTCACAACGAGATCAGCAGGAACCAGGCGACCGCCAGAAACACAGAGGAATTCATTATCAAATAAAATAAAAAGTTTAATTCAATGTTCAAAAAATACATAAATTAAAGAATATATATATATATATATATATATATATATATATATATATATATATATATTACAATAAATAAATAAATAGAAAGTTAATCAATAATAATAATTTTAAAAGTATAAAATAGTAAGTTGTGAATGACACGGTATCACTTTGATCTGTTTCCGCAGAAAAAGACGTTCAAACTCAAAGCCTTTAAGAAGCATAAATCCAAGGTGAGTCGTTCATTTATTTCTTTTAAATATATTTGTGAATTAAAAATATAAGTGATGTAAATTACCCACAGTCCTTTGAGGCCGAGCGAGACGACTTTTCAGAAGCAGCGTCTGGAGACTTCACGTCGGAGGCAGCGCAGGTGAGGAGCAGTTTTATTTAAAACGAACCGATACGATACTGAAACACGAGCCGGATCAGGTATCGGTTCTATAATATCGATTCAGCCGATATCCTGGTTGGGTTTTTGGGGTTTTTTTGGCCTAAAATGTCTCATGTTTGGTTCATTAAACGTGTCCATCTTGTATTCAGTTTCAGACGTTTTTATTACTTAAAAACGTCTTGAAAAAAACATTTATTCTGACTCTCAGGAGGCGCCCGTCATTCGCCATGACGTCGGGGTCGCCTCCCACTGACTCCCACTGACTCCCACCGACTCCCACCGACTCCCACCGACTCCCACCGACTCCCACCGACTCCCACCGACTCCCACCGACTCCCACCGACTCCCACCGACTCCCACCGACTCCCACTGACTTCCGTTCATTTTAGCAGTAATAAAGATGGCCGTGCCTGGGGGGTGGGGGCTGGACGTCTGGAGTGTGTTGGGGACATGAGGCGCTTCACGCTGCCTTTGTCAACATTGAGTCGATGGGCGAAGCAACAACGGCAAAGCCCAGGCATCGCTCGGGCCTAATAATATTTCTGTGACCTCTGACCTCTGTATCTGTGACCTCTGTATCTGTGACCTCTGACCTCTGTATCTGTGACCTCTGTGTGTGTGACCTCTGACCTCTGGTCCTGGCGTTTGTAGTTTTTACAGTGTGTATTTGTAGGCGGCGTTCATGGCGGCTGAAAAGGACAAACGCTCCATGGACGACATCGAGGACGAGGACGCAGACGGGGTCAGTGAGAAATTAAATATTAAACAAAAATAATAAAACTACAACCACCAACATGATGTTGTGTTGTCAGGACACGGACAGTCTGATGGAGTGGTGGAACACCGTCGAACGTGAGGAAAAACTCACTCTGTTTGTACATTTACTGTATTTAAAATGTGACTCTCTCTGTCAGAGTGGGACGAGGTGCCGTCAGACGAAGAGGAAATGACCCAAGACGACGAGTCCAAGTACGACAACACATATATACACACAGACACACACACACACACACTCACATGTATTTATACACACACACATACTCACAGACACACACACACACACACACACATACTCACAGACACACAGACACACACACAGACACACACACAGACACACACACAGACACTCTCACACACACACACACACACACACACACACACACACTCACATGTATTTATACACACACACACACAGACAGACACACACACACACACACACACACACACAGGTGTGTTTTGTGTGTTTTGTTCGTTCCACACACACGTCATTTGGATTAAGTCGTTTGTTCTGTACTTTTTCCAGTCGTGCAGTAGTTTGGACACACCCTCAGTGGTTTTATTATTTTCTACATTTTAATAACACAGAAAACATCAGAAATGTGAAGATACATGGAATTATGTCACAAAGAAATAATTCTACGTAATATTTTCTGACAAAGCAAAGGGAGGACACTCCCTTTTTTTTATATTTAAATCTTCAAACACATTTTTAGTAATTTCCCTTTTTCTTTGCTACATAATTCTACATACTTTACTTCATGTACGTGACGTCCTCTGTGGATAAATGTAGTTCTCAGAATAAAGAGTAAAAAAGGTTTGAGTGAAAAGGTCTGAACAGTGTTTTATCAGACCTGCACTGCCCCCTAGTGGATGAAACAGGAAGGACTTTAGTCCCGTCACTTCACCTCAGCAAAGACTCACCTGAAAGATCCAAAATCCACAGTTCTGTTTGAGGATGTAACGGAGTCAGAGGTCAGAGGTCAGAGGTCAGAGGTCACACGTGTGGAGCAGGGTCAAACCCTCCTCATGATGGGACTTTAGGCTCTTTTATAGGAGCCGAATCTTTTGGATCATTTCATATAAAAGAAGGATTTGTTGAGGACACACTGGCTTCTGTTTTATAAATCAAAAATCTAACCACAATAATGAAACAAAACCCCAGGATCATGTCGAGTTAATACTGAACTTTTAAGACCAACATGAGTCTGAAGCAGCAGAGACAGAGAGAGACACAGATTATCTATGTAAAGTGAACTGGAGCCAGAGTCGATGGAGCAGGAAGTGCGACATTATCACTTCCTGTTTGGAAGGCGGCGGCTAACAGGTTAGCTTTGTACATTTATATAAACGGTGTATGCTAGCAGGTTAGCTACTTTGCCCTGAAAAATCCAAACATATATTAAATGTGATTGGCCTGTAGAGCGTGGTGATGTCATCTGTGTTAAATCTGATTGGCCAGTAGAGGGCGCTGATGTCTGAGCCCCGCTGACTTGTCGCTCACACCGACGCTCTGTCCTCAGGTCGTTCTCGGTTCTGGCTGAAAAAGTGGACCGTGGGCTGCGTCTGTTTAATAAAGTGTTTGTGGAGCGAGCTGAGGTTCTGTGGCAGTCGGTCATCACCCTCCACGCCATCGCAGACGACATCAGCCAGTTCCACAGCAAAGCCCGGATCGCAGGTAAAGGCCTCACCTGTTCACCTGACCCCTCCCCCCAGCCCTATTGAGCTTGTGTCTCTATGGTTCTCATCTCTGTGGATCATTCTGTTATAATTTACACATTTTAAATCACAATATTCAACTAAACCACTTCATAAAAGAAACAAATCCACGAGCTGACGTCACCGTAAACATCATCACAACAAAACATTTTAATGTCTGAGAAACAGGAAGTGCGTGTTAGCATTAACTCTTGAATCTGACATGTTGATGTCTCTGGCAGGTATCACAGGAGGCACCACCACGGCGATCGGGGGAGCGACCGCCGTCGCTGGACTGGTCATGGCCCCGTTCACATTCGGAGCATCGCTGATCGTCACGGCGGTGGGAGTGGGCGTGGCCACAGCCGGAGGCATCACCTCCGCCTCCGCCGCCATATCGGACAACGTGAACAACACCAACGACAGGAAGAAGGTACGACTCCGGCGTCCTGTGACGACTTTTTACCCTCAAAAGATGTGATGTTTTAATTGTTAATCGCTATGGCAACTGGGCCACGATAATCAGTTCTACAGAGTTTTTTTTCTGTATGAAACTTAGAACCTTGTCGTCTGGGTCTCAGTGTTTCATGGTGCAGTGTCTCTGCAGAAGAGACGAGATCTCAGATGTTTTTGTGGTGATGGATTTGAGCTGCAGACGCTGGAGAATCGTCCTGTTCTGTTATTATCGGTTTGTTCTGTTTTTTTGTGATTATCGGTTCATGGTTCCTGATCCGGTCTCATTTTTGTGACGGAGAAATGAAGTCGTTTGAATATTCTGGTTTGTCTCCGTGGCGATGTCGTGTTTTGGATGTTCCACAGTTAAACCCTGAGGACACGACTCGGGGACAGTTTTGTTCTGTTAATGTCTCTGACACAAAGTTCATGTTGTGAGTAAATGAGCAGCGTTCACACATGAACAGAGACAAATACTCTGAAACGTGTTTACTGACAGAATACTGCAGTAAAATGTGTTCTGAGGCATGGACCAATCAGAGTACTGCATTCTGAATACTCTGAATACTTTTACACAGAATCACCTTTAAATTATACAATGAAAAACATCTGATTAAAAACAGCTTCAGTTTGTTTCACAGTTTGTTCTGTGATTCTGATAATGAGAACTCAGAGTACTCCGAGGACGTATTCCCCCCGAGTACTCCGAGGACGTATTCCCCCGAGTACTCCGAGGACGTATTCCCGAGTACTCCGAGGACGTATTCCCGAGTACTCCGAGGAGGTATTCCCCCGAGTACCCGAGGACGTATTCCCCCGAGTACTCCGAGGACGTATTCCCCCGAGTACTCCGAGGACGTATTCCCCCGAGTACTCCGAGGACGTATTCCCCCGAGTACTCCGAGGACGTATTCCCCCGAGTACTCCGAGGACGTATTCCCCCGAGTACTCCGAGGACGTATTCCCCCGAGTACTCCGAGGACGTATTCCCCCGAGTACTCCGAGGACGTATTCCCCCGAGTACTCCGAGGACGTATTCCCCCGAGTACTCCGAGGACGTATTCCCGAGTACTCCGAGGACGTATTCCCCCGAGTACTCCGAGGACGTATTCCCCCGAGTACTCCGAGGACGTATTCCCCCGAGTACTCCGAGGACGTATTCCCCCGAGTACTCCGAGGACGTATTCCCCCGAGGACGTACTCCCGAGGACTCCGAGGACGTATTCCCCGAGTACTCCGAGGACGTATTCCCCCGAGTACTCCGAGGACGTATTCCCCCGAGTACTCCGAGGACGTATTCCCGAGTACTCCGAGGACGTACTCCCGAGTACTCCGAGGACGTACTCCTCCGAGGACGTATTCCCCCGAGTACTCCGAGGACGTATTCCCGAGTACTCCGAGGACGTATTCCCGAGTACTCCGAGGACGTATTCCCCCGAGTACTCCGAGGACGTATTCCCCCGAGTACTCCGAGGACGTATTCCCCCGAGTACTCCGAGGACGTATTCCCCCCCGAGTACTCCGAGGACGTATTCCCCCGAGTACTCCGAGGACGTATTCCCCCGAGTACTCCGAGGACGTATTCCCCCGAGTACTCCGAGGACGTATTCCCCCGAGTACTCCGAGGACGTATTCCCCCGAGTACTCCGAGGACGTATTCCCCCGAGTACTCCGAGGACGTATTCCCCCGAGTACTCCGAGGACGTATTCCCCCGAGTACTCCGAGGACGTATTCCCCCGAGTACTCCGAGGACGTATTCCCCCGAGTACTCCGAGGACGTATTCCCCCGAGTACTCCGAGGACGTATTCCCCCGAGTACTCCGAGGACGTATTCCCCCGAGTACTCCGAGGACGTATTCCCCCGAGTACTCCGAGGACGTATTCCCCGAGTACTCCGAGGACGTATTCCCCCGAGTACTCCGAGGACGTATTCCCGAGTACTCCGAGGACGTATTCTCCCGAGTACTCCGAGGACGTATTCCCGAGTACTCCGAGGACGTATTCCCCCCCGAGTACTCCGAGGACGTATTCCCCCGAGTACTCCGAGGACGTATTCCCCCGAGTACTCCGAGGACGTATTCCCCCGAGTACTCCGAGGACGTATTCTCGAGTACTGCACTTGTTCACTTCTTGTCAGTCTCTCTACCCGTCTCGACCCCGTTTCTCTCTCGTTTCCTTCAGGTGGAGACGTTGCTTCTTGAAAACGAGGTCCACCTGATGGAGCTGGCAAAGATCCTTCACTTCTCGAACACGGGCCTGTCCAAACTGCGAGGTCACCCGTTCCTTCGCTCGGGGACGCAGCACTACGCTCAGGACTGGGAGGTGCGGCGGGCGGTGCAGATGATCGGGGTGGTGGACGAGCCCGTCATGAAGGCCACGGAGTTCGTGGACGAGGCGGTTTCCTCGGTGCAGGGTTTGTTTCAGGGGATGGACAAGTACTTCCTGAAGGACGGAACACGAGAGCTGAAGAAGGGCTGTAAGAAAGAAGTCGTAGCTCAAATCAAAGACGTGGCCTCTGTGCTGAACGACTGCGTCGTAGAACTAAACGGCGTCCGAGACGAGCTGCAGGGCGCTTTAGGAGAGGTGTAGAGAGGTGGAGAGAGGTGGAGAGAGAGAGGAGTAGAGAGGTGGAGAGAGGTGTAGAGAGGTGGAGAGAGGAGTGGAGAGAGGAAAAGAGGTGGAGAGAGGAGTGGAGAGAGGTGGAGAGAGGAGGAGAGGTGTAGAGAGGTGGAGAGAGGAGTAGAGGTGTAGAGAGGTGGAGAGAGGTGGAGAGAGGAGTGGAGAGGGATAGATGGAGGGATAAGGAGGTCTAGAGAGGGATAGAAGATGTTTGTTTACTTGCCGTTATTTTGCACTAAAATATATAAATATATAAAAATCCTGATTTGGTCGTAAGTTGTTGAAAAATTGACTTTTTGTGTCTTTCTCTCGTTATGACGTCGTCCCCTCATCAAAAACACGTCTGAAGAGGTTTAATCATCCAGACATGTTTGAGTAATCTAGAGATCTCTCCTCCACCCACACCACAAGTCTCCATAAATATACAAAAAACAACACACTACAACTCCACAAACCTGGTGTGATGTGCAGGAGTTTTAGTGGAACCACAGACTGTTTAGATAAATGCACATGGCTAACCTGCTAGCATACACTGTTTATATAAATGGAGGTAGCTAACCTGCTAGCATAGACTGTTTATATAAATGGCTGTAGCTAACCTGCTAGCATAGACTGTTTATATAAATGGACGTAGCTAACCTGCTAGCATAGACTGTTTATATAAATGTACTTAGCTAACCTGCTAGCATGCACTGTGTATATAAATGCACATAGCTAACCTGTTAGCATACACTGTTTATATAAATGGACTTAACTAACCTGCTAGCATACACTGTTTATATAAATGGATGTAGCTAACCTGTTAGCATACACTGTTTATATAAATGGACTTAGCTAACCTGCTAGCATACACTGTTTTATAAAATGGACTTAGTAGCTAGCATACACTGTTTATATAAATGTATTTAGCTAACCTGTTTGTTTATATAATGGACTTAGCTAACCTGCTAGCATACACTGTTTATATAAATGTACTTAGCTAACCTGTTAGCATAGACTGTTTATATAAATGTACTTAGCTAACCTGTTAGCATAGACTGTTTATATAAATGTACTTAGCTAACCTGTTAGCATACACTGTTTATATAAATGGATGTAGCTAACCTGCTAGCATACACTGTTTATATAAATGTACTTAGCTAACCTGCTAGCATACACTGTTTATATAAATGTATTTAGCTAACCTGTTAGCATAGACTGTTTATATAAATGTACTTAGCTAACCTGTTAGCATAGACTGTTTATATAAATGTACTTAGCTAACCTGTTAGCATAGACTGTTTATATAAATGTACTTAGCTAACCTGTTAGCATAGACTGTTTATATAAATGTACTTAGCTAACCTGTTAGCATAGACTGTTTATATAAATGTACTTAGCTAACCTGTTAGCATAGACTGTTTATATAATGTACTTAGCTAACCTGTTAGCATAGACTGTTTATATAAATGTAAGCTAACCTGTAGCATACACTGTTTATATAAATGTACTTAGCTAACCTGCTAGCATACACTGTTTATATAAATGTATTTAGCTACTTAGCATAGAACCTATAAATGTACATACTAACCTGTTAGCATAGACTGTTTATATAAATGTACTTAGCTAACCTGTTAGCATAGACTGTTTATATAAATGTACTTAGCTAACCTGTTAGCATACACTGTTTATATAAATGTACTTAGCTAACCTGTTAGCATAGACTGTTTATATAAATGTACTTAGCTAACCTGGTAGCATAGACTGTTTATATAAATGTACATAGCTAACCTGTTAGCATAGACTGTTTATATAAATGTACTTAGCTAACCTGCTAGCATACACTGTTTATATAAATGTATTTAGCTAACCTGGTAGCATAGACTGTTTATATAAATGTACTTAGCTAACCTGTTAGCATACACTGTTTATATAAATGTACTTAGCTAACCTGTAGACTGTTTATTAGCATAGACTGTTTATATAAATGTACTTAGCTAACCTGCTAGCATACACTGTTTATATAAATGTACTTAGCTAACCTGTTAGCATACACTGTGTATATAAATGTATTTAGGCTAACCTGTTAGCATACACTGTTTGTATAAATGGACGTTTGTGGGTCTGTTCTTCTCGTGTTTTCGTAAGTCGCATCATAAATCCTTCTGATCAGACACAGACGAGTGAACAGAGAGGATCATGGGAAAATGACAAATGTGAAAATGTGAAAGTTGTTTTATCGTAAATCCTGATGTTTGGGGCCGTTTTGTTCCACAGCCTCTGACTCTTTTAAAATGACGGACCAAACGTGTTTTTGTAAGAAAAGAATCAGTTGTTCGTGTGACTCATTTTCTGTACGAATATTTAACTTTTAAACTTTAATCTTGTAAATTTTCCTGTATCATTATAATTATTAATATTATAACAAACATGAATCACTGTGAATAAAATCTGATTATAAAAGTCGTATTTTGTTCTATTGAGGCTTTAAAACTCAGGATTTTTAATTTATTTTATATTTTAGGAAGGTACATTTTCTTTTAACACCGATCACACAATATTTAAAGGTTCCGTTTTACTAAATGACATTAAATCTGACCCAACAGAAAAGTTCCACAGTGCATCTTTAAATCAGCAGAATTAAAACCAGGGATTAGAAAGTACAGACAGAGGGATCTGTTGGTCCGATATTTGCTCCTTTAAACAAACAGGAAATCGGCTTTAAATCTACAGCAGTGACAGATTTAGTTTGGCTAAAGCTGTGGCAAAAATATGTATAAATATGTATAAATATGTATATAAATATATATAAATATGTATATGTATAAATATATATGAACCCTTCAGTCCAAACTTTGTTCTGTCGTCTCTGCTCCAGAACATCGTTTTTTTTCTGGATTCTAAATTGATATCGACCATAAAAAACCCACATCGATCGATCTGTAATTTTAGGAGACACAAGTGAAGATGCAGTGTACAGTTACGACCACCAGGGGGCGCCAAAACCACTGGATCATCGAGCCTCGATCATTTCCCTTCTGCACCTGAGCAAGATCCTGTTTTAGTGAGATGTTGGTGATCGGGGCATTTTGTTGTTCGTGGTAAAAAGTGTATTTGAAGATTGTTTTTATTGTTTAAACTCTGGATCAGGAGGTTCAAACTTTTCCTCATGATCCACAGAAGAAAAACTCAACTGTTCAAGTTCCAGGTCAGAATGAGACTGTTCTCCACGTTCAGATCCTCAAAAGGTTTGGGCCTAACTCTGACTCTTCATCACAACCTGCAGTAAAAACTGTTTAAGGTAAAGTGGGCCGGTGCAGATGTAAAGTGGGCCGGTGCAGATGTAAAGTGGGCCGGTTCACCTCGAGGGCCAGGACAAATGGGTCTGGGGGCCGCACTTGGCCCGCGGGCCTCGGTTTGGACATGTCTGTAGATGCTCAGATGCTCGGCTCTTATCTCTTCACTGCCCTCTTGTGGCTGCAGTGAGAACGACACTTTTCTGTGCAGAAAAAACACATTTAAAAAGTCACAGTGACACGAGTTTGAGACGTGTGACATTTTACACTGAAGCTCAGACGTCCAGACGCAGGAAATGAAACACGGGAAGTTCAACAGATAAAGAGAAGTGTTATTGTCATGTGACCCTCGCCCCAGAGCTTCATGGGAAATCTGTGACTGCAGCGAAAAAGAGTCTGAACAAGCACCGAGTAACTGGGGCGTAACATGTGCTCCATGAAACAACCGACTGAAACGACTAACACAACCAACCAGACCGGAGACAAACTGAAACGACTGAAGAAAAGAAAAGCTACAGGAGATGAGCTGAAACAACTAATGTGACTGAACGTTCCAGACAAATGTTTGACTCTGAGACTTTATGAAATATTGTTTTTATGAACTTGTGTTTTTTTTTATGAAAATGTTTTTATGTTGTTTTCTTTTTATGTTGTGTTTTTATGTTGTGTTTTTATGTTTTTGTGTTGTTTTTGTGTTTTTATGATGTTGTGTTTTTATGTTGTGTTTTTATGTTGTTGTGTTTTTATGTTGTTGTGTTTTTATGTTTTTGTGTTATGTTGTTGTGTTTTTATGATGTGTTTTTATGTTGTTTTTATGTGTTTTTATGTTGTTGTGTTTTTATGTTTTTGTGTTTTTATGTTGTGTTTTTATGTTGTTGTGTTTTTATGATGTTGTGTTTTTATGTTGTTGTGTTTTTATGATGTTGTTTTTATGTTTTTGTGTTTTTATGTTTTTGTGTTTTTTATGATGTTGTTTTTTATGATGTTGTGTTTTTATGTTGTGTTTTTATGATGTTGTGTTTTTATGATGTTGTGTTTTTATGTTGTGTTTTTATGTTGTTGTGTTTTTATGATGTGTTTTTATGTTGTGTGTTTTTATGATGTGTTTTTTATGTTGTGTTTTTATGTTGTGTTTTTATGTTGTGTTTTTATGATGTGTTTTTATGTTGTTTTTATGATGTTGTGTTTTTATGATGTTTTTATGATGTTGTGTTTTTATGATGATGTGTTTTTATGATGTTGTGTTTTTATGATGTTTTGTTTTTATGTTGTGTTTTTATGATGTTTTGTTTTTATGATGTTGTTTTTATGTTTTTGTGTTTTTATGATGTGTTTTTATGTTGTGTTTTTATGATGTTGTGTTTTTATGATGTTGTGTTTTTATGATGTTTTTATGATGTTGTGTTTTTATGATGTTGTGTTTTTTTATGATGTTTTTATGATGTTGTGTTTTTATGAGGTTGTTTTTTTGATGATGATGTTGTGTTTTTATGATGTTGTTGTTTTTTTATGTTGTTTTGTTTTATGATGTTTTTATGTGTTGTGTTTTTATGATGTTGTGTTTTTATGATGTTTTTATGATGTTGTGTTTTTATGATGTTTTTATGATGTTGTGTTTTTATGATGTTGTGTTTTTATGATGTTGTGTTTTTATGATGTTGTGTTTTTATGATGTTTTTATGATGTTGTGTTTTTATGATGTTTTTATGATGTTGTTTTTATGATGTGTTTTTTATGATGTTGTTTTTTATGTTTTTGATGTTTTTATGATGTTGTTGTGTTTTTATGTTGTTTTTATGATGTTGTGTTTTGATGATGTTTTGTTTTTGATGATGTTGTTTTTATTTTTTTGTGTTTTTATGATGTTTTTTTTATGTTGTGTTTTATGATGTTGTTGTTTTATGATTGTGTTTTTATGTTGTTTTATGATGTTGTGTTTTTATGATGTTGTGTTTTTATGATGTTTTTATGATGTTGTGTTTTTATGATGTTGTGTTTTTATGATGTTTTTATGATGTTGTGTTTTTATGATGTTGTGTTTTTATGTTGTTTTGTTTTTATGATGTTGTGTTTTTATGATGTGTTTTTATAATGTTGTGTTTTTATGTTGTGTTTTTATGTTGTTGTGTTTTTATGTTGTGTTTTTATGATGTGTTTTTATGATGTTGTGTTTTTATGATGTTGTGTTTTTATGTTTTGATGTTGTGTTTTTATTTTGTGTTTTTATTTTGTGTTTTTATGATGTTGTGTTTTTATGTTTTGATGTTGTGTTTTTATTTTGTGTTTTTATTTTGTGTTTTTATGATGTTGTGTTTTTATGATGTTGTGTTTTTATGTTTTTATGTTGTGTTTTTAGTCGCTGTTCTTTCAGATCTTTACATTTTTCCAGTTGTGTTTATTTCACAGGTGGATGAAGTAAAACTCGATTCTGTTACTCGAGTAAAAGTACAGATACAGAGGTCCAGAGTTACTCGAGTAAAAGTACAGATACAGAGATCCAGAGTTACTCGAGTAAAAGTACAGGTACAGAGGTCCAGAGTTACTCGAGTAAAAGTACAGGTCCAGAGTTACTCGAGTAAAAGTACAGGTCCAGAGTTACTCGAGTAAAAGTACAGGTCCAGAGTTACTCGAGTAAAAGTACAGGTCCAGAGTTACTCGAGTAAAAGTACAGGTCCAGAGTTACTCGAGTAAAAGTACAGGTCCAGAGTTACTCGAGTAAAAGTATCACGTTGTTTTTAGTTCTCTGTGCAGTTTTCTTCATGATTCAGTTTTATCTCTTCTCATGATCTGAACATACTTATGAAACATCCACGTGACCTGTACGTAACCTGTACGTGGCCACGCCCCCTGGAGGCTCAGGTGTTTCACATGACGCTTTCAGGACGCTCCCATGACGCTCCCATGACGCTCCCATGACGCTTTCATGACTCTTCTTGTTTCTGGTTCATGCGCGGCTCCTTTTGTCCATCTCTGAGTAAAGTTCCGTAATCTGAGCTTTAGTCTCGGGTTAAACTCTCCGTGTCCTCGGGGCTTTGGACGAACCGGATTTTCTCCTTTTTCAAGCGGAAACTTTCTAAAGTGAGAAGAAAAAGTGAAGCGAGGAACCGGGAGAGCGCGCGACCCCGGGACAGAGACAGAGACAGAGACAGAGACAGAGACACCGGGACAGAGACAGAGACACCGGGACAGAGACACCGGGACAGAGACAGAGACACCGACACCGGGACAGAGACAGAGACACCGGGACAGAGACAGAGACACCGACACCGGGACAGACAGAGACACCGGGACAGAGACACCGGGACAGAGACAGAGACACCGGGACAGAGACTCCGAGGCACGGGGGCAGAGCGCGTGGCACCGGGCTGTTTGTCTCTCCTCGTTGGACGTTTCTCGGTGGTTTTGCGGAGCTCGGAGGTGAGTCCGGCTCTTGATTCTCTCGGCTCTTTCCTGTTTTGTTCTTTTTCTTCATAAACACCGCGGAGTTTGTCCAGAGGCGGAACTTTACGTCAGACTCATGTGGACATGTCCCCAGAGACACGTCTGTCCCCGCGGAGACACGTCAGGTCCAGACCGAGACAAACCACGAGTCTGTTTAGTTTGTCCTGACGCGGAACAGACACTCCCCCCTCTGTCCTCTGTCCTCTCCCCCTGTCCTCTGTCCTCTGTAAGAGACACTCCCCCTCTGTCCTCTGTCCTCTGTCCTCTGTAAGAGACACTCCCCCTCTGTCCTCTGTCCTCTGTCCCCTGTAAGTCCTCTGTCCCCTCTAAAATGCTCATCTCTAACCACAGTCATTCAAACCACAGCTTTTGTCCCTGCTTTTGTCCTGTTTTTGTCCCTGTTTTTGTCCCTGGAGTTTCAGAGTTTTGTTCTGTTTTGTGACACAGTCGTGTGGACTGACTGGACTCTGAGTTTGTTTTGGAGGATTTAAGGCAGATTGGCTCTTTGCCTCTTTACAGCGGCTCTTTAAAGCGGCTCTTTGGCTCTTTACAGCGGCTCTTTAAAGCGGCTCTTTGGCTCTTTACATCGGCTCTTTGGCTCTTTACAGCGGCTCTTTAAAGCGGCTCTCTGGCTCTTTACAGCGGCTCTCTGGAGGACGTGTCAGCAGAATGTTTGTGTTTAATCTGTGATCGAGCCTCGTGTCACTGCTGCTTTTGTCCAACAGTTACCCCCCTGTTACCCCCCTGTAGACCTCTGTTACCCCCCTGTAGACCCTGTTACCCCCTGTAGACCCTGTTACCCCCCTAGACCCTGTTACCCCCCTGTAGACCCTGTTACCCCCCTGTAGACCCTGTTACCCCCCTGTAGAGACCCTGTTACCCCCCTGTAGACCCTGTTACCCCCTGTAGACCCTGTTACCCCCCTGTAGACCCTGTTACCCCCTGTAGACCCTGTTACCCCCTGTAGACCCTGTTACCCCCTGTAGACCCTGTTACCCCCCTGTAGACCCTGTTACCCCCCCTGTAGACCCTGTTACCCCCCTGTAGACCCTGTTACCCCCTGTAGACCCTGTTACCCCCTGTAGACCTGTTACCCCCTGTAGACCCTGTTACCCCCCTGTAGACCCTGTTACCCCCCTGTAGACCCTGTTACCCCCTGTAGACCCTGTTTACCCCCCTGTAGACCCTGTTACCCCCCTGTAGACCCTGTTACCCCCTGTAGACCCTGTTACCCCCCTGTAGACCCTGTTACCCCCCTGTAGACCCTGTTACCCCCTGTAGACCCTGTTACCCCCTGTAGACCCTGTTACCCCCTGTAGACCCTGTTACCCCCTGTAGACCCCTGTTACCCCCCTGTAGACCTCTGTTACCCCCCTGTAGACCCTGTTTACCCCCCTGTAGACCCCTGTTACCCCCTGTAGACCCTGTTACCCCCCTGTAGACCTCTGTTACCCCCCTGTAGACCCTGTTACCCCCTGCTGACCCTGTTACCCCCCTGTAGACCCTGTTACCCCCTGTAGAACCCTGTTACCCCCTGTAGACCCTGTTACCCCCCTGCTGACCCGGGGCTGGGCCGTCAGCATTTCCAGCCTGAAGATATTTGCTCCTGTTTGTTTTATTTTAGTTTTTTAGTTTTTAGTTTTTTCTTGTAAGATTTCTTAAGGTTTAATGTCTCTGTTTTTAGGATGAACATGTTCAGGAGAGAGAGGACCCCAGCGCAGGCTCCTGTGGTCCCCCCACGACCCACCCCACAGGTGAGTACCCCACACAGGTGAACACCCCACAGGTGAACACTCCACAGGTGAACACCCCACAGGTGAACACCCCACAGGTGAACACCCCTCTGTGGGGGCGGGGCATACATCCATCACAGCAGTTCTAAAGCTACAGGGAGGCAGCAGTGTCGGGTTCATCAGGTTCATCAATAACATGATTATTTTAGAAACAAAGAGAAGGAGCGATACCTTCAACACCGTCCCTCCTGTCGAGGTAAAAATCTACTACATCTGTGGTTTGAAAATCCTGAGCACATCATTTATTTGAAAAGTTCATTTATTTAATTTATTTGAAGAGTTCATTTGCAAAAACAGATAAGTTTAATATGAAAAAGTCATGGGAGGCTTGTAGTTTACTGTTTGTACAGCTGTATTTTCAAAAGTCGGTTAGAGTTATATTTAGATCAGAAAAATACTTCTCTTCATAAAATCCACTTTATTATTTTAAGAAAAAAAAAAGAAAAAAAAAACAACTTCGATCTGGTTTTGTTTTTTAAATGTCTTTTTTTTCTGTAGGAGCTGGAGAACCCGGTCACTCACAGCTTAAACAAACAGGACTCAGAGACCACACCTGCACAGGTGAGTCCGAAGGCGCACACCACACCTGCACAGGTGAGTCCTGAAGCACCCACCACACCTGCACAGGTGAGTCCTGAAGCACCCACCACACCTGCACAGGTGAGTCCGAAGGCGGTGAGTCACACCACACCTGCACGGGTGAGTCCTGAAGGCACCACACCTGCACAGGTGAGTCCTGAAGCACCCACCACACCTGCACAGGTGAGTCCTGAAGGCGCACACCTGCACAGGTGAGTCCTGAAGCACCCACCACACCTGCACAGGGTGAGTCCTGAAGCACCCACCACACCTGCACAGGTGAATCACCTGTTTTACACTGAGCAGATCTTATTTGAATGTTTTTGTGCCAAATTGTTGAAACGTGCGACTCTTTCTCTCTCAGACACAGAGGGGCGGAGTGATGGGCGTGATGCACAGGGTTAATCCTTTCAGGTCCTCAACAGCTCAGGTCTGTGGATTTATCAGAGATCTTTTTTTTTTTTGACCAGTTTTGGGATTAGATTTGTGATTTCTGTTTTAATAAAAGGTTCACGTTTTAAACCAGAAGAACTGAGAAGAAGACTGAAATCTGAACTGACAAAATGACACAGGGACATGTTTGTACAGATCTGAACCACAGAGTTAGACTTTTGTATGAAGAATAAGACCCACGGACACACAGAGGGAGGGCATCTGACACACAGAGGCATCTGACACACAGAGAGGGGCATCTGACACACAGAGAGGGCATCTGACACACAGAGGGCATCTGACACACAGAGGGCATCTGACACACGGGGAGGGCATCTGACACACGGGGAGGGCATCTGACACACAGAGGGCATCTGACACACAGGAGGGCATCTGACACACAGAGAGGGCATCAGGACGTGTTTGTACACAGAGTCTAAACACACAGGGGGCATCTGTGTTTGGTGCATCTGAATAAGAGGGAGGGCGGACATTTTGTTTTTTTTGGGAGATTCTGGTGCCGCCTGTGATTTACTGCGTTTGTGAGATTTGATTGTGATGAATCTCATCGTTTCTCTTTTTTTAACGTGTTCCATGTGGTTCCATGTGGTCCCATGTGGTCCCATGTGGTTCCATGTGGTCTCATGTGGTCTCATGTGGTTCCATGTGGTCTCATATGGTCCCATGTGGTTCCATGTGGTCTCATGTGGTTCCATGTGGTCTCATGTGGTCTCATGTGGTTCCATGTGGTCTCATATAGGTCCATGTGGTTCCATGTGGTCTCATGTGGTTCCATGTGGTCTCATATAGGTCCATGTGGTCTCATGTGGTCTCATGTGGTTCCATGTGGTCTCATGTGGTCCCATGTGGTCTCATATAGGTCCATGTGGTCCCATGTGGTCTCATGTGGTTCCATGTGGTCTCATGTGGTCCCATGTGGTTCCATGTTGTTCCATGTGGTCTCATATAGGTCCATGTGGTCTCATGTGGTCTCATGTGGTTCCATGTGGTCTCATGTGGTCCCATGTGGTCTCATATAGGTCCATGTGGTCCCATGTGGTCTCATGTGGTCTCATGTGATCTCATGTGGTCTCATGTGGTCCCATGTGGTCTCATGTGGTCTCATGTGGTCTCATGTGGTCTCATGTGGTCTCATGTGGTCCCATGTGGTCTCATGTGGTCTCATGTGGTCCCATGTGGTCTCATGTGGTCTCATGTGGTCTCATGTGGTCCCATGTGGTCTCATGTGGTCTCATGTGGTCTCATGTGGTCCCATGTGGTTCCATGTGGTCTCATGTGGTTCCATGTGGTCTCATATAGGTCCATGTGGTCTCATGTGGTTCCATGTGGTCTCATGTGGTCTCATGTGGTTCCATGTGGTCTCATATAGGTCCATGTGGTTCCATGTGGTCTCATATAGGTCCATGTGGTCTCATGTGGTCTCATGTGGTTCCATGTGGTCTCATGTGGTCCCATGTGGTCTCATATAGGTCCATGTGGTCCCATGTGGTCTCATGTGGTCTCATGTGGTTCCATGTGGTCTCATGTGGTCCCATGTGGTTCATCCATGTGGTCCATGTGGTCTCATGGTCTCATGGGTCCCATGTGGTCTCTCATATAGGTCCATGTGGTCCCATGTGGTCTCATGTGGTCTCATGTGGTTCCATGTGGTCTCATGTGGTCCCATGTGGTTCCATGTGGTTCCATGTTGTTCCATGTGGTCTCATATAGGTCCATGTGGTCTCATGTGGTCTCATGTGGTTCCATGTGGTCTCATGTGGTCTCATGTGGTCTCATGTGGTCTCATGTCCATGTGGTCCCATGTGGTCTCATGTGGTCTCATGTGATCTCATGTGGTCTCATGTGGTCCCATGTGGTCCCATGTGGTCTCATGTGGTCTCATGTGGTCTCATGTGGTCTCATGTGGTCTCATGTGGTCTCATGTGGTCTCATGTGGTCCCATGTGGTCTCATGTGGTCTCATGTGGTCTCATGTGGTCTCATGTGGTCCCATGTGGTCTCATGTGGTCTCATGTGGTCTCATGTGGTCTCATGTGGTCTCATGTGGTCTCATGTGGTCTGGTCTCATGTGGTCCCATGTGGTCTCATGTGGTCCCATGTGGTCTCATGTGGTCTCATGTGGTCTCATGTGGTCTCATGTGGTCTCATGTGGTCTCATGTGGTTCCATGTGGTTCCATGTGGTTCCATGTGGTTCCATGTGGTTCCATGTGGTCTCATGTGGTCTCATGTGGTCTCATGTGGTCTCATGTGGTCTCATGTGGTCCCATGTGGTCCCATGTGGTTCCATGTGGTCTCATGTGGTCTCATGTGGTCTCATGTGGTTTCATGTGGTCTCATGTGGTCTCATGTGGTCCCATGTGGTCTCATGTGGTCCCATGTGGTCCCATGTGGTCCCATGTGGTCTCATGTGGTCTCATGTGGTCTCATGTGGTCTCATGTGGTCCCATGTGGGTCCATGTGGTTCCATGTGGTCTCATGTGGTCTCATGTGGTCCCATGTGGTCCCATGTGGTTCCATGTGGTTCCATGTGGTTCCATGTGGTCTCATGTGGTCTCATGTGGTCTCATGTGGTCTCATGTGGTCTCATGTGGTTCCATGTGGTCCCATGTGGTCTCATGTGGTCTCATGTGGTCTCATGTGGTCTCATGTGGTTCCATGTGGGTCCATGTGGTCTCATGTGGTCTCATGTGGTCTCATGTGGTCCCATGTGGTCCCATGTGGTCCCATGTGGTCTCATGTGGTCTCATGTGGTCCCATGTGGTCCCATGTGGTCCATGTGGTCCCATGTGGTCCCATGTGGTCCATGTGTGGTCTCATGTGGTCCCATGTGGTCTCATGTGGTCTCATGTGGTCTCATGTGGTCTCATGTGGTTCCATGTGGGTCCATGTGGTTCCATGTGGGTCCATGTGGTCTCATGTGGTCCCATGTGGTCTCATGTGGTCCCATGTGGTCTCATGTGGTCTCATGTGGTCTCATGTGGTCCCATGTGGTCCCATGTGGTCCCATGTGGTCTCATGTGGTCTCATGTGGTCTCATGTGGTCTCCATGTGGTCCATGTGGTCCCATGTGGTCTCATGTGGTCTCATGTGGTCTCATGTGTGTCTCATGTGGTCCATGTGGTCTCATGTGGTCTCATGTGGTTCCATGTGGTCTCATGTGGTCTCCATGTGGTCCCATGTGGGTCTCATGTGGTCTCATGTGGTCTCATGTGGTCTCATGTGGTCTGGTGACGTCTCAGGTTCCTTCAGGCGTGGACAGAGCGTCTTCTTCAGAGTCGCTGGACGACGGAGCCGCGGCTCAGGTAAAAATCAAATGTACTAAAGGTAAAAGATCAAACTTTAAAGCTGCACTGTGTGACTTTTCAGCTTCCTGCTCGTCTCTGTGGATGTTATTGCCTGGAAAGTTTCACAGTGTGGCATTAGTAAAGTCCACACTCAGAAACACTCTCACTGGAGCGGGCTCGCCTCTCCGCTGATCTAAGCTGTAACTTGGCCTCGTCCATCCACAGAGTCATGTAGGTGTTGGCACGAGTGTAAAGCCCGACTGTGGAACATTCCAGGCAAAGTGAACACATCTGCACTGAGGCAGGCGGGTGGAGGTCCTCCACGAGAAAAGCTCCACACTGCAGCTTTAACGCCGACTTTTAAACTGATTTAAGTAAAAAAAAACACATTTGTCCAGAGTCTGAGTCTGTGGATCAGAGGAACACGAGACGCAGAGACTCGCAGAGACTTTGTTTGTTTGGAGTTTGCATAAAATGTTAATCCTGTGAGGTCAAAGGTCACGTGGCTCCAACATGAAAAAGAACAGAAAGAATAGAAAGAACTGAGAGAACGTAAAGAACAGAGAGAACATGAAGAACAGAGAGAACATGAAGAACAGAGAGAACATGAAGAACAGAGAGAACATGAAGAACAGAGAGAACATGAAGAACAGAGAGAACATGAAGAACAGAGAGAACAGAGAGAACATGAAGAACAGAGAGAACATGGAGGGAAACAGGAGGAACGTGGAGGAGTAAGTGTCTTTGTTCACACACTGGACACGAGTCTAACCCAGAATCTGATGTTTCCTCGTCTCAAACCTGGAGCTGTGTTTTGTTTCATTCACATTTTTAACACAAACCTGCAGATTGAGGCTGAGTTCTTCTCTCAAACTGAAAACACTCTGTTCCACCTTGTGATGTCATCATGTGGTGATACAGGAAGTGCTCCACTGTGTTTTTAAACTCCACCTTCAGTAAAATCATCTGGATCATTTCAGAATCTGGAATCGTCACTTATCTCGACTGAACTAAAGGTAAAAGGAGGAGTTCACTTGAAACCAGCTCTAAAACAGCACCGTCCTCGTACCACACTTTGAGAATCAGTGTCACAGAGTCACGGCTTATTCCGTGTTTGGTTCTGGACTAACACCAGAACTTGACCCGTGCTCCAGACCAAACCTCATGAACGTCTGATCACGAGACCCACAGAGAGACTCATTCAGACAAAAACCACGTCGTGTTCAAATACTGAACAAACTAAACACAACTGCACACGTCCTTTTCAAACATTAAAAACAGGAGCAGGTGAGAGTAGAAATGTTCATCACTTAAAGAAGCGACTGAGACGTCACAGCTTCAGCTCCAGGTGAAGCTCGTGAGGCTGGAGCTGAGACGAACAAAAGAGCCAATCAGAGAGAGCGATGTTCATATCACTCTACGGTTTATCTCATTATTAAACCTGCTGCGGCTCCAGTTTTACTCGTGCTTCAAATAGATTCTGTTTTTATGAAGAACAGAGACAAATACTTCAACAGTTTATTTTCTTTAATCCAAAGGGAAAAAAACATTTAAAGTTGAAGCTGTGACATGTTTTAGTTTCACAGCTGAAACATAAAGACTCAGACCTGCTCCAAACATGAACATGAGTCCGGTCGAACGAGTCTGACGGGTTTATGTGTGTCACCGACAAGGACACATGACACAAAACACAACACAAACTACACAACAACACAACCACACAAGGACACAGGACACACAAGGACACAAGCACACAACAACACAACCACACAACGCCACAGGACACAAACACACAACACAAACTACACAACAACACAAGGACACATGACACAAAACACACAACAACACAACAACACAACCACACAACCACACAACGCCACATGACACAAAACACACAAGCACACAACAACACAACAACACAACCACACAAGGACACACAACACAAACTACACAAACTACACAACAACACAAACGACAGTGAAAACTGAGTCTCACATCACAGCAGACGTAGCTAACCTGCTAGCATACACTGTTTATATAAATGGACATAGCTAACCTGCTAGCATACACTGTTTATATAAATGGACATAGCTAACCTGCTAGCATACACTGTTTATATAAATGGACGTAGCTAACCTGCTAGCATACACTGTATATATAAATGGACGTAGCTAACTTGTTAGCATAAACTTTTGCGTTAAATTATTTTTAAAGTTTGTTGAATCTGCAGCACTTCCAACATCCAGAGTTTTGTGAAACACTTTTGTTTGTTATATTGAAGAGTTTTAGTTTTCTGTTACGACGCTTTAGAGGTCGTTTTTAGAGGTCGTTTTTTAAAACTATGGCAACAGTCTCACTTTTCATGACTCAGAATTGAAACTCTGATATTTTCTTTCTTGCAGAATCCTGGAGGTTTTCGAGGAGTGATGCACAAAGTGAATCCGTTTAAGTCACAGCCTCAGGTAAAACTCAGCTCTGAAACAAACAAATAAACAAACACAAAAACGAACACACAAACAAACACACAAATAAACAAGCAAACAAACACAGGAACAAACACAGGAACAAATAAACAAACAAACAAACAAAGTGTTGTTCTTTTTCTTCTCGTGTCTCAGTGTTTTGTTCTGTTTCTTCTCGTTTTCTCAGGTTTCTAAATCGTCTTCCTCTGATTCTCTGGACCAGGACAAATCTCTGTGGACGTGACTCAGGTCAGACACAAACTCTTAAAGCTGCTCCACGGAACTTTCCTGGTGGAGGCTCTTTTAAAATTAATAAAATAATGAGTGACTTTTGTAAAAATCAGCTTAAAACAGAATGATTTTAAAAGTTTGTCTCTGAGCTTTAAAAAAAAACGATTTCCCCAAATCTGGATTTGAGCCATTTTCATCTTTTTTCTACATTTACATTAAAGATGGTTAAAGCTGAACTATGGAACTTTCCTGATGGTGAGACCTGCTCGTCTGCAGAGCGTGAAAGGCCCATAATGCACTGCTCTGACTGTTGTAATGTTACAGATCAGATCTGTGGAGGCGTCACTGTTTTACATGTTTTTAAATGTTTTTTTGAGGAATAAAAACCTGAAATAAAACGTCAGGTTTAAAGTCAAACTCAAAACTGAGCCGAGTCCAGAGCCACAAACGAACCTCCAACCGGGAAAGTTCCACACTGCAGCTTTAAGATTCACATCCATGTTTCCTGCATTTATTTCATTAAATGTATTTTTCTGTTTTTCTTTCAGAATCTTGGAGTTTTTAAAGGAGCGATGCAGAAAGTGAAGACGACACAAGTACAAACTGCACCACATTTATACAAACATTAAGAAACATTTAAGAAACATTTAAGAAACATTAAAGAAACATTTAAGAAACATTTAAGAAACATTTAATAAACATTAAATAAACATTAAATAAACATAAACATTAAATAAACATTAAAGAAACATTAAAGAAACATTAAAGAAACATTAAATAAACATTTAAGAAACATTAAAGAAACATAAAGAAACATTAAAGAAACATTAAGAAACATTTAAGAAACATTAAAGAAACATTAAAGAAACATTATAGAAACTCAAACTAGTCTGATTCTGAAGTCACCATTTTTCATGACTTACTTCATGTTAATGAAACGTATGAAAACGTCTTAAAAATCCTCCTTTCATTTTTCTGTAATAATGTAGTTGATCCTAATGAGCCGAAAACAGGAAAAGTTTAGTCTGATTTTATGTCAGACACAGAGAAAAAAATCTGTATGTCTTTTTTTAAAGTGTGTTTAAACTGGTTTCATCTGAAGAGAAAAAAAACTGATATGAGCTAAATGTTTTTATGTTTTATTTTCAAATTCTTTAAGTAGAATTATTGAACTGTTTTTCTTCACGACATAAACCGTGTTTCTCACTTCATACGATGTCTGTTTATAAAACGTAGAGAATTAAAAATAAATAACATTTTTTCTGTAAAATGTAGTGATCCTAGAGCGTGTCCAGTTTAGTCTGATTTGTCTGGAGGGCGTGTCCTATGCCTCTGTCTGGGGGCGTGTCCAGATCTCTGTCTGGGGGAGAAAAAAAAAAAACTGTCCAGCTAAATCTGTCTGGGGGCGTGTCCTCGAATTATCTGTCTGGGGGCGTGTCTCACTTCATACGTCTGAGGTCTGTTCTAAAACGGGAATTGTCCTCGCCACTGTCTGGGGGCGTGTCCTCGCCTCTGTCTGGGGGCGTGTCCTCGATCTCTGTCTGGGGGCGTGTCCACGCCTCTGTCTGGGGGCGTGTCCTCGCCTCTGTCTGGGGGCGTGTCCTCGCCTCTGGTTGTGGATGTTTAATATTTGATGTGATTTTAAAACAGGCTGAACATTTTGAATCATTGGATTTTGTGTTTTTGATGTAACAGAACGACACAAGGGACAGAACTGAAACTCCAGGAAGTGAGACCGAACCTGCAGCTCTGAGAGTAAACAAACAAACAAACAAACAAACAAACAAAC